>CM059192.1:13601442-14120126 GCA_030323885.1 Branchipolynoe longqiensis | reverse complement strand
AATGGTTTGGCTTGCGCCCCTCGCCTGTTTACTAAGCTATTAAAGCCAGTTTTCTCAGTTATGGCTAGGAAAGGACATACTATGTTCCCATACATTGATGATTCGTTTATTATGGCACAGTCATTTAAAGAATGTCAAAATGCAGTTACCGATCTTTGCCAACTGCTGACAACGCTGGGTTTTTATATTCATAAAGACAAGTCCATGTTTAAACCGACAACCCAACTTAAATGTTTGGGGTTTATTGTTAATACAGAAACAATGACGGTCTCGCTTACGAAACAGAAACTCCAGAAGTTTCTAGATACAGCGACCCGCTTGGTCGAGCTAACTAGGCCAAAGATAAGGCAGGTCGCCGTCTTAATCGGTATAATGATAGCGTATGCTCCTGCTATTCTATATGGTAAGGCCCACATAAAATCTCTAGAGATAGATAAGAATTTGGCATTAGCAGGCACTAAAGGAAACTTTGAACGGAAAATGTTTATTTCCGAAGAGGGACTACAGGATATTACCTGGTGGTTTGAACATGTTCATGACTCTCCCAATCCCATTAGAATGGGAGAACCCAACACGGTAGTCATGACTGACGCTTCGCTAGAAGGTTGGGGAGCACATCGAAACGATGTAGCGACAGGAGGGAGATGGTTACAAAATGACATTTCTGACCATATTAATGCCCTGGAATTAAGAGCCATTTATTTAGGGCTAGCGAGCTTAATCAGAGTGCCACGAAATCATGTTCGAATTCTAACGGACAATACAACGGCTATGGCGTATGTAAGAAACATGGAGGGGACAAAGTCGAAACCATGCAATAACATAGCAAAAATGATTTGGGATTGGGCACAATAAAACCAAGTCTGGCTAACAGTAGCACATATTCCAGGGGTTCAGAATACCCTAGCTGACAAAAAGAGTAGACATTTCCTTGATCATTTGGAATGGTCCCTAAATACAGCGATTTTCACAAACATATTTCAAAAATGGGGTCGACCAAATATCGACTTATTTGCCTCCAGAAATAATTACAAAATACAAAAGTATGTTTTGTGGCACCCAGAACCAAATGCCTGGCAGGTATGCATTTTCTTTAATTTGGGAAAATGAATTTTATTGCATTTTCCCCCCATTCAGCATTATCAGCCGAGTGTCCAGAAAAATCAAGATGGACAAAGCTCACGCAATTTTGATAGTCCCCGAATGGGACACACAACCATGGCTACCAGGCATAGTGTCAACAGCCAAAGACTGCCTACGATTTTGAAGATCCCCAGGAAATCTAACACATCAAGGGCCATTGACACGCCACAGAGACGTGTCGACGACACCACTGCTAGCATTCCTTTTCTAAACAAATATTTACAACAATTTGGCCTCGACTAAATTACTCAATAAATATTAGTTTCACATGCATGGAGGAAAGGCACAGTTAAAATGTACACAACTTACTTAAGGAAGTGGGGCGTTCATTGTCTCATACAAAAGGTCAAACCTATGAATCCTTCGATTTCTCAGGTAGCGAGATTCTTACGCATGTTAGAAGATGAAGGCCTAGGATTTGGGGCCATTACTGCAGCCAGATATGCTTTGTCTATTATTCTGCCCAGAATAGATGGCCAAACAGTAGGAAAACATCAAGTTATTCACTGGATCCTAAGGTCAATCTATGAACGTTACCCCCCCAAACCTAAATATAATCGGTTTTGGGATGTATTGGTCGCGTTTAAACTTTTCAAACGATGGCTGCATAACAAACACTTAGATGTTAAGAAGTTAAGGTTTAAAGTAGCCATGCTACTTTTACTAGTGACAGGCCAGCGAGGACAAACTATAGTCGCCTTATCACTAGATGGCCTGGAGATAGATAGGAAAGAAGCTACGTTTGATTTAACAAAGTTACTAAAATCTAACCGCACAGGAGATCCTCTGTCTACAGTGAACGTTACAGGTTTCACAGAGGACCCAAAACTATGTGTAGTTTCAGCCATACGGGCGTATATATCCAGTACCAGTGACTTAAGGAATTCAAGACAGCTTTTGGTGAGCTTTATTAAGCCACACAAGGGCATTTCGCGAGATACTCTCGCACGATGGACAATTACAGTGTTAAAATTGGCAGGAGTCAATACGGACCGATATGCGTCTCACTCAACGCGAGGCGCCATGGTTTCAAAAGCGTGGTTGCTAGGGATTTCGGTAAAACGAATCCTAGCACATGCAGGCTGGAAGACCGCTAGATCGTTTGCAAAACATTACAACAAACGACTAAAAAAGTCAAGCGGTATCGCCAGACGATTACTCAAAGACTAAAGTACATAGGTGAGAAACAAAATATTTTTTCAATCTCATTAATACTGTCTAAATGTTACATGATATGTTTTTACAAAATGTTGAAATAGTTAACGAAAGTAATAAAGAATACAATACACAGGATAAAAATGATATTACATAAAGTTCTCCATAGCCTGCGGCTAGCCTGAGGCTTTATACCGAGGTAAAATAGATTAGTTAGACGAATCTTACCTGGGTATAGATGATGGATAACTGTTGTTTTTCCGAGGTATAAGCCTCGGCTAGACGTGGGCGAAGGCCCACCCACCATGCCCTACCACATCTATACCGTTTGGTTGTACCAAGAAAACATTACAGATCCATTATTATTATTATTTTAGATCATTTTTATCCTGAATAAGTAGGTAAAGATTGCTGGACCCGGATGTGCTTCCTTCTCCCTCGCCCACGTCTATCCGAGGCTTATACCTTGGGAAAACAACAGTTATCCATCATCTATACCCAGGTAAGATTCGTCTAACTAATCTATATATCTATATATACTGTAAGCATTGTTGATTTGTTCATCGACCTTTCGACTTGCCTCATAGATTTCATAGCAATTCCTTTTTGTCACACCCTCTTCAGTACAAGTAACCGAATCACCAGGCTGCTCCAACAACATGGAGCCATAGAACATACTATATAAGCCCATATGTAGCATTTCCTCATAATATTTGCATAAATATGTATTCATACCTCACGTAAAAATTGGAGAGTAGACATGTCTTCTTTAAAAGAAATGTATTCATATAAAAAGGGGAAGAAATACATGCATGATATAGATAACTTCATTGATCATTTGTATCAGATTTGTAGTATAATGTAGGAGGGTTTCTTGTTATATCCCAGTTTAAAGTTGCAGGGTCACATGGTTTTGGGGTTTCAGCCTTTTGACTTTAAAGATAGGCGGCTTCTTCCTATCTGCCAGTTTAAAGTTGCAGGGTCACATGGTTTTGGGTTTCTGTCTTTTGTTTTAAAATATATGTATATCATGTTGATTATTGCAATCTATCTTACTTTATTTTGAAGTAACTTTATTTACTAAAGGCTAATATTGGAATTATTTGATGTGAAAATATGGTAAGTTAATCTTGGCGTCCAAACCAAAATGCTAGTAACTATATGCTCTAGCACTAGCAGTAGCAGGTTCTATTAAATTGATTTAGAATTCCCTTCTATGCAGCAGGAAATGTTTCATAAGTGCACCAATATCTCAGTTGGCTATAAAGAACCAAATCTAAGTAGGTGCGTTCGTTTCGAAAATGTGAGGCTGTCATCGGATTATTCAACTTTAACCATAACGTGGAAGAACCATGTCCGATTGTTTGTCCAGATCGGGCCAATTATGCATAATTATTTTTTATTCCAATATCAACATTATCTTTACCAAATATTTGACTCTTAGAAATATTAACTGACCTGCACTTAGCACTATTAGGAACAACCATGGAATACTTGGTGAAATGGTCCTGAAAACATAATAACCAAAACTTGACAACATAGGTTTTGACTCTTGATTGGGCCCTAAATAATTCCCAGAGAAAGCTTGTTTAACGATATACAAGTGGTAGTTAGTCATATTGGATGAGGATAATTGTGAACATGCAAAGTTAGGTTGGTCATATTACTGCCCCTTTAAGCTGCTATGAGTTGCAGGAATATCGGGCAATTTGTTAGTCAAATATACTGTCCATATATACGAGTAGTACAAGAAGCTGGGATTGGTGAGTTGCCAGACAGAAACAATGGGACACTGGTTGTGTGCGTGTGTAGAACTAGTAAATGGAAGTCGGTCTTGTAAGTGACAGAAATTCACGTCTGATCTTTATCACAAGGCCTAGCACAAGTAACAGTAACACTGATCACGTGCTAGAGCAAATAGCCGCTGGTTGTGCAGGAACTTACAGATTGACGGGCAGCTTGGTGGAGATGGCATCAGCATAACTGGTGTAATTAATACATGCGTTCTGAGTTCCGCTTGTCCCCCAGAAAAGACTGAAGCTGTCACCTCGCAAGCCAGGTCGCAGCGTGAGTCTACATGCTGGAAGGTTGATGTTGACTGAGTTTTATTTAACCACAAACATGTAGTATGGTACAATTGTATGGCTTTTCCAGACGATGATCTTCTAGCTAAGCTACCAATGTTACATTAAATTAAAGTTCACACTTATGCAAGATACATTGTTGCACCAAATCAGCAATTGATGCCGCTCCCTCTTCCAGGCCTATCCTTAACTATAGAAGATATCATTTTAACCCACTTTGCACCTATAACCATATCTCTCCTGATGGTCAAACTTGGTAGAGTTCTTGTCGTATATCATTTGTATCTAACGTAAACTTGTCCTGGTAAATATATTGCATTGAATAAAATACTACTTTATGTATCAATATCATGGTGTATATGAATTCACCACCTTACCTAACTTCTGCTGTGTAGGCTGAAGCTGCGACCCGGCATACTGGGTCCTTGTTGTGGGACAAGCGGAACTCGGAATACCCATATTATTGTTAGGTACTAGTCAATGGTCTGTTATTTGTATCAAAGAAAGGAAAAGAAAGACAGTGATTTATCTCTTCTTCATGTACAATACATAGTTGAGACATAAACACCTCTTACAACGAGCTAATATTATTACCTTTCCCTCCGTATATATATATATATAGACTGGTTAGCTCAGTATAAGGATAATGTGACTGAGTGGGATATCAGGTCATGGTGCCAGTGGCCTGGTCTCCCAGTGGAGCAGCACTATAAAGTCGCCATGAGTGCCCACTGTCACAAGTCGGTTCCCGTCCTGATATGACATAGGACGTAAAACCCAGCAAACAACCAAACTTTGCGTGTGTGTATTTATATATACCTATATATTCCATAGCGGTGGTCATGGCGATCCTTGAACTATGCCCCCCACCCCCACCCCCCGCCCACCTAACACACTGACGGTGATCAGGGTGTAGAATACTATTACTAGGTGTGGAACTAGTGGTACGGCAGAAAATTGACTAATACCTAACCACAATATGGATATTCTGAGTTTAGCTTTTCCTACAACAAGGACTGTATATACATATATAAATATTTAACCGTCGGGTTATTCCACCCCTGCTTAAGGCGAGCCTATGTGTTAATTTATATAATTATTTCCATTTGAATTTCCTGGGCCTGCCGCGGGCCACCGCTGCCTCTCGTCCCATCTGCAGGTAGTCCGTCGCCGTCGTTGTCATTCCCAGGCTAAGGGCAACCAGCCAGAGTATCGTCTAAATACGGGATCTTGCCCTTACTCGCATTTATCAGCCTAAATCAATTACTTGGTTATTTCAACTAACTGGCTGTCCTCCCCGCCTTTCGGTGGCATTCCAATTTACCTTTCCAAGAGCTCACGGCTTTATTCTTAACAAAAACTAACAAAGGATCGTAGCAACATGTCGTATATAAACTATGAAATCTCCTCCCATATTATTAAGTTTAAACAAGTTTAGAATTTCGACAATAAAAGCCTAAATCTCAGCTAAAACATCAGAGCGTGCATAAACACGTCCGATGGGTCTGGGTCCGAACACCCAACCTCCTCTCGCTGCCAGAAGAGTCACAATTGATGTCTCCTAGCAACGCTTTACGGCCGGAAACCCGGGGCCTCGCAAATGGTGGCAATTGCGAGTCTGCCATGGCGAGTAGCCCACATTTCCAAATGCGGGTTAATCAGAACAAGCTCGCAATTGTCACAAGGCGAGTAGTCTCGCCCACTTCATATATATATATATATATATATATATAAATATATATATATATATATATATATTGATTACAGTTCAGAGAAGACAAGAGACATGACTAGGTTGATAAGATTGAAATCTCTGGCAAAGGGTTAATCTTTGGCTGCGATTAAGACTGCATGGCGACGGAGGTGTTACTAAGCTTAAACACTGAGTGGGGGCGCCACCTGTAGTGTCATACATAGTCGATAATGAAACGTCTAGGGAACTTACATTATTTAAACACGCATACCTCCTGATGTAGCACATATCCTAAGCAACGCAATTAAATATGGCTAGTTATAGTTTCTATATTTCGAAGCTGAATAATAACACTGCAGAGAGATCAGTTTTAGTACATTGTTATATTATACCAGATAGACATGCTTTTACTCATATGTAGGCACGAATATGCAATAGTCCCTGTGTTGAAGGCGGGGTTACTTTCCCCCCAGATAGGTCATAAGCCTACATATATGTACAGTCATGTCTTGCGCTTGTTATTGCACCTGCACTGAATTATTTTGTTATTCACCATTGAACGACACCCTAGTGACTCCATATGGTACCTACCGGATGCAGTGGCCGAATCGGTAGAGTGCAGCCTTCCCATGCGGAAGGTCGGGAGTCCGAATCCCGGTCGAGTCAAAACAATGACTTACAAATGTTATACTTGTCACTACCTAGCCTGGCGCTCAGCATTTCTAGTATAGGGCAAGGACTGGCTAACTCAGTATCACGATAATGTGACTGAGTGGGATATTGGGTCATGGTACCGGTGGTCTGATCTTCCAGTGGGGTAGCACTATAAAGTCGTTATGAGGGTGCACTGTCACAAGTTTGTATACATCCCATATGACCATACATGCTAGGGTGTAAAACCCCAACAAACAAACCATATGGTACTGCTGATATTCGACCGAACACAGGGCTCTCTTGTATCAAAGTACCAACCTACAATAAAGACAGCAGGTAGGCCTACTCATCGATGACTGGATCAGGATCCATGTTTACACTCATGTGTAGTTAAATATAGAGAAGATCCCTTTTGGCGAACCCTCTGTGCGTCACATTGGAATGAATCACATTATCCTGATACTGAGCTAACCAGTCCTTTCCCTATCCTAGTGATGCACGACAAGGAAGGAAGAGGAGGCGTGGGTGGGGAAAAAGCACTTAATTGAGAAGTGCTGGGTATGTATAGGATAATACAGGATATGCAAACAGGATAATACAGGTCAAATATAATGATAATCAAGGGTGAGCAATACATGGTAAAGCAAGTGAATAGGATATGATAAAATAAAGAGAAGCTCATAAGGAGGCTACGGAACTAGGAGAGTCAGTGAGGCGGCCCCGAGGAGCCCTCCACCAAAATGGAAGAGGGCTCGAGGGGCTGCAGAGGGGGCGAGGCGGGGCACGTATGCGTGCACTGCCTCAGAGGTCCAGGTTCCTTGGGCCATGATGTTCGGGAGGGGCACACCGGCCCAGTGGCAGGCCTGGGCGGCACCTCGCCAGAGGCTGTGGAGGCTGTAGGCCTCAGCGGCCGGGACACCCCGGGCACGGAGGGCACCCCGGAGGAGGGCGGTAAGTGTCCGAAGGTCGAGAGGTCGGCCCGAGGGCATGATGAATGCTGGGCGTCTGGTGGGGCCGGGCACTGCGCGAGGGCCGCATGCCAGGCCACGGCGGGGCAGAGGTCAGAGCCGGGGGAGGCGGAAATGAAGAGGGCCAGCGCCCCCGAGGGCCCAGAGATCGTCTTTGAGGTCCTGATGATGACGCGCAGACCCCCGGGGGCGGGGCGGTGGTCGTCTCGTGTGATGGTGTGGGGGCCGCCCCAGCTCTCGGGACTCGGGGAGAGCAGGTTGGATTGTCTCAGCATCCCGAAGTACCCGAGGAGAAGGGCGGCCCGAGGGATGATGGAGGTGGGCCCTGCCCGCGCGAGGTGGGAGACCACCAGGGCCAGAGAGTTCGGAGTGAGGGGCAGAGCCTGGCGCGGGACGTGGGCGGAGGTGCGTTCGCCGCCTCAGCAGACGTCTTTGGCGAGGCGGGAGTCGAAGCCCAAGGTGAGACGCCCTGCCGCCTCGACCCATGAGCGGGTGCCCGAGAGCGCGTTCTTGATCGAGGGAGGGGCGAGGGCGCGCGCATACAGCGAGGCAGTGTAAGTGGCGACATGAAAGTCACCGGGGGCGAGGGGGTCGATGCATCGGGCCACGACGAAGGCGACGTAGTCCTCGGCCTGCTGGCGGCGGTTCCTGCAAGTCAAGGGGGGCGAGGGAGGCGAGGCGAAGTCGGTTGACTGCGGCGACCTCCTCGGGGGCGAATCCTGGATCAGAGGCCGGGGTTAAAGGGGAAGTCGTCATGGATGGGATGGACATACTCAAGCCCGAGGCGTTCCACCGAGGGGCGGGCCACCTCAGCCCAGGGACCGGTGAGGTGGGCGCGGCTGAGGGCGTCTGCGGGGACGAGGTCAGCCCCGGGCTTGTGAAGGATGGTGATGGTGAAGGATCTGGTGGCGGCGAGGAGCCAGAGCTCCCGGGCACAGATCACGAGGGTCTCATCCCGGGCGCGGCTGGACTCGAGGGAGGCGGCGGATGCCATGTTGTCGGTGTTGATCCTCGGGGAGGAGCGTGCGGAGGGTGACAACGAGGTTAACCGCCTCCAGCTCGGGTAGACCGGAAAGCGCGCCCGGTAGGTGGGGGAGTACCCTCGGGCATAACACCTCATGCTGGAGAATGCCCCCCCACCCGAGAGGCAGGCGTTGCACTCGATGACGTGACGGCTCACCTCCGGGGCGTGAAGCAGGTGGAGGCCATTGCTGGCGCGACCGTAGAGGGCAAACCATCTGAGGTCCCGGAGGGCGTCGTCGCCGAGGGTGAGGGAGGCAGAGCCAAAGCAGCTGTACAGCGCCCCGAGGAGGCGGCTCATGAACTTCCGGGCGGGAAGCGCGCAGCTGCTCACATGGTTGAGGCACCCGAGGAGGCTCTGGAGCTCGCACCGCCCAAGAGCGGCGTGGGCGTTGCGGGCCTCACAGGCGAGGATCAGGTCGTCGACCTTGTTGGGGCGATGCGGATGGTCATGGCCTCGCTGTCCAGGGCGAACCCAAGCCAGGTGAGGCGGACAGCGGGGGTGTGACACTTTCCGGGGGCGACGTCCAGCCCAAGGGCGGCGACGAGGGCGATGAAGGCATTGAATGCCTGACACACACTCAGGTAGGACCGCTCGCACCCGACAAAGTCGTCGACGTAGACCAATGAGTGGAAGCGTCGCGCCGGTGGATCCAGGCGACTGCTGAGGTGACGCACACGCATGCGGCGCCCGAGTAGCGGCAGCCGAAGGGGAGGGCGAGGTCTATGTATGTGAGACCGTCAAGGGCGATCCCGTAGAGAGGGCATGAGAGGGGGTCTGCCCGGTGTTGGCGGTAAGCGCGGGATATGTCGGCGGTCCATATGGGTAGGCCCATATGGGTAGGCCCCCGAGCCCTCGCTGATGAGGCGACGCCCGACGTCAGCCACAGAGGGGAGTTTGTAAGAGTGGGGTTTGCCGAGGTATTCTTGGCGGGGGAAGCCGGCGTTGACACTTGCGCCCGGGGGGAAGGAGAGGTCGATGATGACCCGCCTCTTGCCCGGATTGGACTTGGGGCAGGTCATCATGGGGGAGACCTGTGCCCAGGGGGTGAAGGGAGGGACAGTGAAGGGACCGGCAACGGCGCCGAGGGCCAACTCGGTGTCTATGAAGCCCCGGATGTGGGGGAGGTACTCGGGGGCCTCCCGGTGGTTTGAGAAGGTAGGGCGTGGGGGGGCAGAGGCGGAATAATTTGAGGGGAAGCCGGATTCGAGGAGGTTGAGGAGGGCGGCGTCGGGGTAGTCGCGGAGTTGGGCGCGCCATGCGGGGATGTGTAGGCCGGAGGGGAGAGGGATGCGGGCGGGCAAAAAGTTGCGGAGGCCCACTTCCCGGAGGGCGGTGTAGGCGTGGATGAAGGTGGGGTAGCGGGCCCATGCCTCACCGGAGGCATGGGGCCAGATGGAGATAAGGGTGGGGCGGTATTGGTAGGGGAGGAGCCGCAAGAGGGGGCGGCGGGGAGGGTGTCCTGGACGTCTGGGTTCACTACATCGGCCATAGGTTCGCCGAGGTCGCCGATATGGATCATGGGGGCGGGGGCGGCGGCGGGGGAGGAGGTGCGTTGGGGGGAGGTGAGGGCGTCGGCAAAGTCGGCGGGGGTGGTAGGGGCCCGTAGGAGAGGGAGGTTTGGCAGGGGCGGGGCTCGGGGGAGGGCTGCGAGGGGCGCGGCCCAGGGGCGGCTGGAGGGGGCGGGGTGAGGGGGGAGGCCGGGGAGAGAGCCAAGGTAGACGGCGTCGACGGGGGAGGGCCGGGTGGGCCCGTTGCGGCTGCGGGGGCAGTGGCCGCCCTGGTGGGGGAGGGCGGTGCGGGGAGCCCTGTGTATGTGGCCGCTAGGTGGCGGGCCGGGGGGCATACTTCCGAGTGCGGGCGGGTGGCTTCCGGGGAGGCGTGGGTGGCTGCCGGGGCGGCTGGGACGACCGTGGCGGCAAGATCTGAGGGCGAGCCTGTGGCTTGGGGGTGGTGTCGGGTGGCCGACGGGTCGGTAGAGATGAGAGGGTCATGGGGGTGGCCGGTGGGGGGGCCTGCAGCTGTGACGCCATAGGGGTTGCACAATGGCATGTGTGTGTTGCCGTTGCGCACTGGCATGTGTGTGTTGTCACTGGAGGCGGTGGGGTCACCGCAGGGGTCGGCGCTGAGGGCGGAACCAACCCGGGGTGCTTCCGGTCACGGGCAGGCGGCTTCCGGTTGCTGGCTGGCGGCGGTTGGTTCAGGGGAAATGAAGGGAGGGGTTGTTGTGACACTGATGTCGCCGCCAGGCTGATGGTGGGCGGCGGGGTGGGGGGTGTTGCGGGAGGCGGTGTGTGTGGTGGTGGGTGGCCGGTTACGGCCCACCGGGCCGGGCGGAGGGCCACGGCGGATCAAAAATCTGCCGAGGTGGCCGAGGTCGTGCGCTCTCGGCTGCGCTTGCTAAGGCACACCGCCTCACTATGCACAGTCAGGATCTTCCTGATGTTGGCGGAGCTCGGTTGCAGGAGGTCGGGTCATGGTTCCAGGAGGGGCAGGGGGCGCCATGGGCCTCCCGGCTGTAGGGGATGCATGTGTCAGCCTGGGAAGAGCGGGGCTGGGTCCGGGGGCGGGTGGAGTCGGCGGCCCGGGGGGCGGAGGTGGAGGCCGGGGATCCGCTGGGCATGGTGAGCATCTCCATCCTAAGCATGTTGATGGCAATGGGGTCATGCCATCCGTGGGGGAGCCTACCATCTGCGATCCAGGTGAATATGGTTTCCGAGTACCGGCGGACGGTAGGCCAGGGATATACGAGGTTGTTTCACAGTACGATGAGGGCATGGTGGTTGAGTCCGGGGAGGGAGGGCGGGGAAGGCGGGGTGGGTCTCTAGCATCTGGAGGGCGAGGCTATACTCGTCCTTGGTTGCCTCGCCCCTCTTGACTGCCTTCCTCTCCGCCCCTCTCTCAATGAGGTCACAGGGAAAGATATATTGGGGCGAGATACCTTTACGCTTCTCGGCCGAGTCCAGGATCTCCCGTACGGCGTCGGCCGCGGATGTGGCTGTGTGCGTTACGGGGTCGTGGTAGTGTAGAGGAGGCGCAGCGGTTCCTAAAGGGGGCGGCGGAGGCAGTGAGGATGGGCAGTGCCTCGCGAATCGCTCGTATTGGGGGTGGATAGCCCCCGGGAGTGGCGGCTGCGGCGGCTGCGGCGGCGGGGGCGGGAATGCCCCTCCGACGATGTGGGCGTGGGCCGCAGGCCCGCGGGCGGTGTAGTCCTGATGAGGAGTCGCAGAGGCAGGAGGCGCCTCGGTGGCGGGGGCGGAGCATCCCATGGCGTCGAACCTTTAGGTGAGGAGCTCCAGTGCCCTCACGGTCTCGTGCATGGTCGCCACCACTGTTTGAACCCACTCAGCCATGGGGCGAGTGCGTGATCCCGGAGGCGAGGAGGGCGTGGAGGAGGGAGGCGAGATGATGTCGGAGGAGCTCTGCGCCCCTCTGTGTGCGGCCCGTCGGCCTCGGCCCTTCCCGTTGGCGGGCATGATGGTAAATGCGTCAGCCCGGGATGTGTGTCGGTCGGGAGATGCGTCGGCTCGAGAGCAGAGAGTAGATGCGTCGGCCCGTGAGCAGAGGGAAGGAGCCCAAATAGAAAATGGGAGAGGAGCAGCAGGATGGGAGGTTGGAGGGCGAGTGGCTGGAGGCGGCCTAGCGGGCAAGATATAAGGTGGAAGAAGCGCGGGAAATGCTGTAATGACCAATGCCGAGCGCCAGACTAGATACCGCCAAGTATCAGTTTTGTAAATCATTAGTTTGACTCGACTGGGATTTTAACTCCCGACCTTCCCACATGGGAAACCTGCCCTTTAGCAATTTGTCCACCACATCCGTTAAATAATTAACTATTGAGAATATGCACTATTTTCATTTGAATAGTTATACATAATATGCCTACCTACTTTTCCACCGGATGGGATGGCGAATCTGTAAAGTACTGGATGACTTAGTCCCTCAACAGAGTCAAACCAATGCCATACACATTTTTTATTTGTCACTACCTAGCCTGGCATTCGGCATTAATAGGATACCACAATGACTGGTCAGCTCATTATCATGATAATGTGACTGAATGTGATATCAGGTAATGGTTCTAGTCTCCCAGTGGGGCAGCACAATAGCTCAGGCAGCATGAGGGACCACTGTCATAAATCGATAATCGTCCTGCTATATCCAGATAAGCTGTACTTCCTGTTCCCTTTATTCATCGAGTGCCCCACACTGAGTCAATTTCTGCATTGAAGATACCAGTTCTCATCTGATCACCGGTGAGCCTTATCACTAATATCAGCCAGTACTTGAATGTGTTAACACATCTGAAAGCATGAGCTATCATAGACATTACAGCATATGCAACCCATTGGATTAACATGTTTAATGGACACACCTTTTGGGTTCCGTTCCCAAGGCTCATGGGAACTCATCAGTAACGATCTTTTTTTTTAAAGGGTGAAACAGTGCTTATTTAACTGGCAGTGCTTATGGGAAACAAAATTTCGGTCCTTTGTTTTTCCAGTACAGTAACGACATGTTACCGGAAACGATTGTTACCGTGAAATCCGATAGCTTGCATAGGACATGTGTTATTGACCTGTACTCACAAAGTTGGAGTTAAAAATGGGGGAATCACCACTTCCGGTTCCTGTGTGGGGGGGGGGGGAGAGAAAAAGAGAGAAGGAGAGGGAAAGTTTGTTTGTTTGTTGTTTTACATCCTAGCAACATCTAAGGTCATATCAGGATGGGTAGCGACTTGTGACAGTGCGCACATATGGCGACTTTATTGACTCATGGTGACTTTATAGTGCTGCCACACTGGGAGATCAGGGCCCCTGCACCATGACCCAATATCCCACTCAGTAACATTGTCCTGGCACTGTGCTAACAGGTCCTTGTCTTATCCTATTAATGCTGAGTGCCAGGCTAGGTAGTGACAAGTATCAATTTTATAAGTCAGTGGTTTGACTCGGCTGGGATTCCAACTCCCGACCTTCCGCACGAGAAGCCTGCGTTCTACCAATTCGGCCACCGCGTTCGGTAGAGGGAGAAAGAGAGAGAGGGGGTGCTTTATACCTTTTCCCCTAATCTTTCTTGTTTGTTCCAAACCACTTGCTGGCGACGTTCATTTAACTAGTAGTATCTGGACATGTACGTTCGCCCACCACATGTTTTCCTGCACCATTTGATTCCTCTGCACACTGCTTACACGCCTAATCTCGCGTTAAGGTGCCGCCCACTGTGCCACGCAGTGATTTAGGTGCCAGCCCCTAAGGCATCCAGCCCATAGGTGATAGCGCCTAAAACTAGCAACGGATGGACGAGCTGCCCCCGGCCTTCACCCCCCCCCCCCGCCACTCCCCACCCCACACCAACCACACCCCCTGCCGCCTCATTGCCTATTTACGCGCATGCGTCATGTGCCCCTCATTATCACCAGTCCACCTGCAGTTTAAAGCGAATTAGAGCAGTGTGTCCACCATGTATCAACCACTTGGACCACCTAGAAATTCCTATTTTAAATATGTGTGTGAGAGAATGGAGTTTACGTCCTGGCAATATCTGAGGTCATATCAGGACCGGTGCCGGTTATTTCAATTTTATAGTGCTGCCCCTAGTGCGATACTGCACTGCCGAGTGATAGACAAGTTAGTGACATGTATCAATTCAGTAAGTCTTTGGGTTGACTCAGCTGGAGATTGGGCTTAAAGGCCCAGTCACACCTTACCGGACTGGGGTACCGGACGAGTACCGGACGGGAACCAGACATCGGTGGTGTACGGCGATATCCGGTACATGTCTGGTACCCATCCGGCATGTACAAGTTTTGAACATGCACAAAACTTCTACCGGACACCACCGGACTGACGTGTCCGGTTGGTGTCCGGTTTGTCTGGTTTTGTCCGGTTCATGTCTGGTACCCATCCATACGTGTCCGGTACCCATCCTTTGGTGTCCGGTACCCATCCGTTGGTGTCCAGTTTGCTTCCGGAATTGTCCGGTGGTGAGAACGTCAATAAAATATATATATACCGTAGTAGTCGGCACTGAAGTAACCACATAGACAGGTAGGCATGGGTAGTGTGTTGATATCAGGGAGCCTAGCTGGTGTAATGGTTAGAACACCTGCCTGGAATGCAAAGAGATGTGGGTTCGAGTCCCATTCTATGCGCAATATTTCCCATTTTCATCACCCCCACGACAATACCAAGAAAATGAAAAAAATACAGTTCGGTACGTGTCCGGTTGATGGTCGGTCCATCTGGTTCTTGTCCGGTACTCGTCCGGTACATGTACGGTACATGTACGGTACTTGTCAGGTTGTCCGGCGGCAATTGACCCAATTACACTCCATTTTGATACATTTTGTGTACCGGACAGCTCCGGCCTAGAAAATTCTTTGTCCGGTGGTGTCCGGTACTCAGCCCGGTAAGGTGTGACAGGCGCTTAAAGCTGCATAGTCCAATGAATGCATACAGTTTTCAAAACCAAAAACACTTACTTAGGTCTAGATTTTATCCTACATATCCTACTTTGATACTGGTGTGCTTATTAAGCATTTGTCACTGTCTAGAAAGGGATAGTAAGCTAATTTATTAGAACATGTTGGAGCGATGGTTGAATAAAAAACAAACAATTCTCGCCGTGAATATGGCCTATGCTGCCGACACGGCGTAAAGAAACCACCAATCAATCAAACCTGCTGAAACCTGTGGTGTGAGAATGTTGGTGTGCTTGTCAAAATTAATTTGGCATGTTTTCACTTCAAATATCTCCAAGGTTAGCCATTTAAAATAAGAGTTACTTCAATTAGATAATGACCAATCTACTGGTTTGTTGATTGTTGGAGTTTTACGTCCTGACAACATTTTAGGTCATATCAGGATGGGTACCGACTTGTGATAGTGCACACTAATGGTGACTTTATAGTGCTCCCCCACTGGGAAATTAGGCCACTGGCACAATGACCCAATATCCCACTCAGTCATATTATCCTAACACTAAAGGGCGCATTCCATATACGCGTAATGCGTAATGCGAATGCGAATGCGAATGCGACAAAAAATCGAAACGCCTTGAAACCTATGAGCTACATTCCATACACGCGTAATGCGTAATGCGAATGCGAATGCGTCAGAAATTCATTATCCCGATCGGTCCCTGTAGCGATCGGTGCGTAATGCGTAATGCGTAAAAGATGTGCGAATAGAAAAGCATCAGTCGCATTTGTCCATTGATATAAGGTTGGAGGAGGCGACTGATAATTACGGACAGCCGGGACAAGGTGGTGCGAACAGAATAGCATCAGTCGCATTTGTCCATTGATATAAGGCTGGAGGAGGCGACTGATAATTACGGACAGCCGGTGCAAACATGTAGGTTTATGCGGCGGACCTGTGAGGAAGCAGTCTTCATATTTGGGACGGTCCTAACATCCCTCTAAGCAAGCTAAACTGAGCCATGTTTGGACCGTCCCATTCTCTGTGTGTGTGTCTCTGTGTGTGTATCTGTGTCTGTGTGCGTGTCTGTGTGTGTGTGTCTGTGTGTGTCTCTGTGTGTGTCTGTGTGTGTGTATCTGTGTGTGTGTGTCTGTGTGTGTGTGTCTCTGTGTTGTGTCTCTGTGTCTGTGTGTGTGTCTATGTGTGTGTATCTGTGTCTATGTGTGTCTCTGTGTGTGTCTGTGTGTGTCTCTGTGTGTGTCTCTGTGTGTGTCTGTGTGTGTGTCTGTCTCTGTGTGTGTCTCTGTGTGTGTCTCTGTGTTGTGTATCTGTGTGTGTCTGTGTCTCTGTGTCGTTGTGTCTCTGTTGCTGTGTGTGTCTGTGTCTGTGTCTCTGTGTGTGTCTCTGTGTTTCTGTGTGTGTGTCTGTGTGTGTGTGTCTCTGTGTGTGTCTGTGTGTCTGTGTGTGTGTCTCTGTGTCTGTGTGTATGTCTCTGTATGTGTCTGTGGGTGTGTCTCTGTGTGAGTCTCTGTGTTGTGTCTCTGTGTCTGTGTCTGTGTCTCTGTGTGTGTATCTGTGTCTATGTGTGTGTCTCTGTGTCTGTGTGTGTGTCTGTGTGTGTGTCTCTGTGTATGTGTGTGTCTGTGTGTGTGTCTGTGTGACTGTGTGTGTGTCTGTGTGTGTGTCTCTGTATTCTGTCTCTGTGTATGTGTGTGTGTCTCTGTGTGTGTATCTGTGTCTGTGTGTGTCTCTGTGTGTGTCTGTGTGTGTGTCTCTGTGTGTGTGTCTCTGTGTGTGTGTCTCTGTGTTGTGTCTCTGTGTGTCTGTGTCTTTGTGTCTCTGTTGCTGTGTGTGTGTCTGTGTGTGTATCTCTGTGTCTCTGTGTGTGTCTCTGTGTTTCTGTGTGTGTGTCTGTGTGTGTGTGTCTCTGTGTATGTCTCTGTGTGTGTCTCTGTGTGTGTCTGTGTGTGTCTGTGTGTGTGTCTCTGTGTTGTGTCTCTGTGTGTCTCTGTCTGTATATATGTGTCTCTGTGTGTGTGTCTCTGTCTCTGTGTGTGTGTCTCTGTGTGTGTGTCTCTGTGTGTGTCTCTGTGTGTGTCTCTGTGTTGTGTCTCTGTGTGTGTCTCTGTGTGTGTATCTGTGTCTGTGTGTGTCTCTGTGTGTGTCTGTGTGTGTGTCTGTGTGTGTGTCTGGGTGTGTGTCTGTGTGTGTGTCTCTGTATTCTGTCTCTGTGTATGTGTGTGTGTCTCTGTGTCTGTGTGTGTCTCTGTGTGTGTCTGTGTGTCTGTCTCTGTGTGTGTGTCTCTGTGTGTGTGTCTCTGTGCTGTGTCTCTGTGTGTCTGTGTCTCTGTTGCTGTGTGTGTGTCTGTGTGTGTATCTCTGTGTCTCTGTGTGTGTCTCTGTGTTTCTTTATGTGTGTCTGTGTGTGTGTGTCTCTGTGTATGTATCTGTGTGTGTCTCTGTGTGTGTCTGTGTGTGTGTCTCTGTGTTGTGTCTCTGTGTGTCTCTGTGTGTGTATATGTGTCTCTGTGTGTGTGTCTCTGTCTCTGTGTGTGTGTCTCTGTGTGTGTGTCTGTGTGTGTGTGTGTGTCTCTGTGTTGTGTCTCTGTGTCTGTGTGTGTCTCTGTGTGTGTATCTGTGTGTTGTGTGTCTCTGTGTGTGTCTCTGTGTGTATATGTGTCTGTGTCTGTCTCTTTGTCAGAGACACAGAGACACAGACACACACATAGAGACACACACACAGACACAGAGTCACACACACAGAGACACACACAGAGACACACACAGAGACACGGAGACACAGACACACACAAAGGGACATGCACAGAGACACAGAGTCACACACACACAGACACACACAGAGACACACACAGAGACACGGAGACACAGACACACACATAGAGACACACACACAGACACAGAGTCACACACACTTTTTATATACTTTTTATATACTTCACTGCATAACGCATAACGCATAACGCATAACGCATTACGCATTACACGTATATGGAATGCTGGCATTCGCATAACGCATAACGCGTAACGCATAACGCATTACGCATTACGCGTATATGGAATGCGCCCTTAAGCTAACCAGTCCTTGCCCTATCCTATTAATGCTGAGCACCAGGCTAGGGAAGCGACAAGTATCAATTTTATAAGTCATTGCTTTCACTCGACTGGGAACTGAACTCCCGATCTCCCACACGTGAGGCCCGGGCTCTACCGATTCGGCCACCGCACCCAGTTCAATCTAATGTATTTAGCTCAGAAAAAATTTCTAAACTCACAATCATCGGACTATGCAATTTGAATGATTCTGAGAGGATTTAACGTGGAAATCAACCAGTCCAAAATTGATGCATATATATATATATATATATATATATATATATAATATATAATGCATATATATTAATTCAACAGTTTATATCTATAATGTCTAATAGTTTGTATATACACATATATACATATATATATATATATATACGTATATGTATATATATATATATATATATATATATATATATATAATTCCATAACATGCAAGGAAAATATATTAAATATATAACTTCCGAGCAAGTGGAGTGTCACGCCCAGCGCAGGGGATGGGACGATGCATACCGGGACCCCCCACCCATATAACGGGGGGGGGGGGGGCACTCCAGATCTTATTACACGCGATAGCGGTCTTATCACTATTCATATATATTTGCATTACATGTTATCTGACACGGTTTTCAACATATTTGATAATACTTAGCTAATTTCATTCCAAACGGCATGCAATAGTAAGATACATAATACTGTCTTTGGTACTACTACTTCATGGGAGGGAAAATGATCACCAAGGCATAATAGTAGGTACATGTGCACTGGTCATGGTTTAGGGTGGCACTTTTTTCTTTAAAAAATATTGATTTGCAACAATTAGGAATTATTGCAATTTGCTGCTTTGGTCAACCTTCCTTGTGCGATGGATCTTCCTTCTTTTATTAAGTAATGATATAAATTATTTAGCACACAGCGGGAAGGATATATTTACAGTGTGGCACAATTGATGAGAGAATATGGTGCAATTAATGATAGAATTAATCGAATTAATGGCGCGCATGTCTCCGGTCGCCACACCACCTAGCGGATGTATCATTAGAGAATAAATGCGCAGAGTTGATTGGTTGCTTGTTGCAGTTTTACGTCCTGGCAACATCTAAGATCATATCAGGACATGTACCGACTCTTGACAGTGTGCACACATGGTGACTTTATAGTGCTACACCACTGGGAAATCAGGCTGCTTGCACCATGACCCGATATCCCACTCAGTCACATTATCCTGACACTGAGCTAACCAGTCCTTTCCCTATCCTACTAATACCGAGCACCTGGCTCGGAAGTGACAAGTATCAATTTTATAAGTCATTAGTTTGACTCGACCGGGAACCGAACTCCCGACCTTCCGCACGCGAAGCCTGCGCTCTACCGATTTGGCCACCGCCCCCGATGACACGCAGAGAACCAACGCACATCCCAATAGTGGCGGCAAAGGCTTTGAAATTGTGTAAACCTACATGGGTGAGCAATGGTGGGAAGTACAATTTACAGGCATGTCTGAAATCAACAATAGACGAGATCACGGTTCCGAGTGCGCATGCGCTGAAAACGGCGTTGGGAGCAAAGCAAAGGTGTACAGTCATTGAGTTTGCCGATACGCATAGGGCAAAACTTCCATTTTATTCCAAATTAATAGAAATACATAACAATTTGGCACAAACATGGATGGAAGGATGCAATATAATAATATAATGAATATGTTTAAGACACAACTCTCCATAATTAAGCATTTTGAGCTAAGAAACATACAATTTCAGTCACTTTACAGGCTGATGTTTACATCACCATTGACTAGCCATAAGTAATTCTTGTTCTAAATATTAAAATGTCAAATGTGTCAACAAAAACTTGTTTCAAAGAAATATCTAACCAATATCTGATTAACCCTACTCATTTTCTATATCAACATATGTCATTAACTGTATAGGATATAAATAAAAACATGAATAAAATAAGTAAAACTGACTCTCGCTATGGCTCTAATACTAGTCTGAGTGCCCAGATTTGTCTAAATCTAAATGCACCTGGCATAAGATGTGCTGATTATATTGATGTAAATGCAATGCTGGATAAAAGATTAATATCTTAATTTATTATATATATGTTTAAAACAACAGCTGAGATGAACTGAAACCAGCACATTTCATAACTGCACCCAGTGTATTAGCATGTGCCATGTGCTTCTCGCGGGTTTGTTTTGCTCTGATGCAGCCCACAATGCACCGCGCGGCTGGAAAGGTGATGTAGTCTATCAAAGCCATGTGACCTGATTGGAGGTCAGTATTGTGTATAGTTTGGATGTGAGAGCATATGATGGCGGGGGAGAGGGACGATTCAATAGACCTATTTCATGTGACATCAGAACGGGTATCTAGGTCAGTGCGCGCGGCTTTTGGCTGCAGGATGACACACTGACATACTGCAAACTCAATGGCTATGAGCAATCTTCATAGAGAAAAGGTGAAATATCTCTAAAACTGCACCACTTAGAAACAAACTGCTTTGTACACATATAGAAAACATATCCAACGATTAGATTATATTAAATTTATATGGTTAGGGTTGTGCACTTCTATTAATTTTGAATAAAATAAACGATTTGCGCTGCACGTACCGGCAAACTCAATGCATTGTCAATGGCCATGGGCAATCTTCATACAGAAAAAGTGAACTATCTCTAAAACTATACCACTTAGAAACAAACTGCTTGGTACACATATAGAAAACATATTCAACAAATAGATTATGTTAAATTTATACGGTTAGGGTTGTGCATTTCTATTAATTTTGAATAAAATAAACGTTTTGCACTGCGCGTACCGGCAAACTCAATGCATTGTCAATGGCCGTGGGCAATCTTCATACAGAAAAAGTGAAATATCTCTAAAACTACACCACTTAGAAACAAACTGCTTTGTACACATATAGAAAACATATTCAACGAATAGATTATATTAAATTTATACGGTTAGGGTTGTGCATTTCTTTTAATTTTGAATAAAATAAACGTTTTGAACTGCACGTGCCGGCAAACTCAATGCATTGTCAATGGCTGTGAGCAATCTTGAATTATATTCATACAGAAAAAGTGAAATATCTCTAAAACCACACCACCTAGAGGCAAAACGCTTGGTACACATATAGAAAACATATTCAACGAATAGATTATATTAAATTTATATGGTTAGGGGTCTGAATTTCTATTAATTTTGAATAAAATAAATGTTTTGCACTGCACGTATCGGCAAACTCAGTGCATTGTCAATGGCTGTGAGCAATCTTCTTACAGAAAAAGTGAAATATCTCTAAAACCACACCACCTAGAGACAAACCGCTTGGTACACATATAGAAAACATATTCAACGAATAGATTATATTAAATTCATAAGGTTAGGCTTCTGCATTTCTATCGACTTTGAATAAAATAAACGTTTTGCAATGCGCGTACAGGCAAACTCAGTGGCAGTGTGCATTCGTTCTGCAGACAAGCTGCGCGCGCATACACGATGTTTACAAACATTGAAACAGGTCTATTGAAATAGCATCATAAAGATGACAAAAAAATGTGGGGTTAGTGTTTATTTGTTGAAACAATAGATTGGGAATCATCGGCGAACATGTATGTACACGGGTCCTTAGACTGGTTATTAAACCGTTAGCTTCTAATAGGGACACCTAAGTATGCATTGTGCTAGGCATGTACTTAAAGGGACCAGCTATAGCTCTCTGGGACACTGCGCGTACTCCGACAAATGCTCTCCAAGCACAATCTTGTTTAGTTTTTATGTTTAAATGAACCAAGTATGTGTGGGGAGAGTATGGGACCAGGGCACTGCTAGTCTGAACTGCAAAGGCAGTTTGTTGTCTTCAAAATGGCCACCCCCATAGGCGGCGGCCATTTGCAATGCAAAAGCTGCGCTGTGATTGGCTGAAATTGTGCCGGCAACAGGCTCACACAGTAACAAGATTTGCTGGTTCCCAGTATGGGCAGCAATACATTTCAGACCGATTACGCCGAAATCTATTGAATGCGATCATATTTAACAGAATTACATACTCAAATCGTGAAATTTCATTAAATTAACCCTAAATTCGAAGCGTTATTAAGGCTACCGCCGCATTGGCGGCGATATTAATAGTTATATTTTCGAATCAACGAATGTAATGTAAACAAATCGCCGCAACCGAGGCGCAAAACACCCGAGGCCTCGCCGGCTACAAGCTCAGCTGGTGCCCGGCAGTGTTAGGGACCGATTACGCCGAAATCTATTGAATGCGATCATATTTAACAGAATTACATACTAAAATAATGAAATTTAATTAAATTAACCTTAAATTCCAAGCGATATTAACGTAGCAGCTCGATCAGCGTCGAATCGCCGAGTGTAAACAAAACAAATAGCAGTGATCGCCGCAACGTGCGAAAATCCGCGCATGCGCAGAAGCCACGACGGGCATTTCACGATTTGAGTATGTAATTCTGTTAAATATGGTCGCATTTAATATATTTGAGCCTAATATATGGCTACAAACGCAGAGGGATTTCCCAAATCTATAAATAACTGAAGCGTTAGCTAACCCGCGCGCGCTTTGGAGCTCGATCAGCGTCGAATCGCCGAGTGTAAACAAAACAGTGGCTCGAGTGACCCGAGTTGAATAATCGATTACACCCGAATATACAAATCGCCGCCGGCGCATTCCCGAGTTCGTTTGTTTTCCACGCGGCGGATAGCTGGCGACTTTAAGGCTGGCATGTCTGGCTTCGTAAGTACTTAACACTAACACTAATAGGCATGAACACAATCCGTTTATTGACAAGTAAAACTACCACTCTTTTGAATCAATTTCTCCAAAGAGATCCCCATGTATGTAATATGAATATGGAATACGCAACAGAAAATAAAGCATCTCTTTTGCTGGCATCAATTAGGTGTCTGCATCGATGCCTGACTTTTGCAAATAGGAAGTGAATATGACTGATGAATAGCCAGGGATCCAATTTTTCAGCGAAATCGCTGATTTCAGCGAAAGTTTCCAAATCAGCGGAAACAAAATCCTGTCCATGAAAAAACCTAAAAACTGTTAATAATGTTAGTCTTAACGTCTTAAAACAGTTGGAATTTCAAGGCCAAATCATGTCCGAGTAGATGCCAGATTGCATACCATTTTAATCGGAGGTGTAAAACAAATTTATGGGGGGGGGGGGGACATGCCCCCAGACCCTCCTAGTTGTTCTGTGATTTAATTTGATTTTAGTCACTGGGACCCCTGATAGCACAGCTGCCTAGTCCAGTGAAGGCCTAGCATTTTTTTAAATCATACGTATCCAACTTATATACTGGTGCACTTATTAAACATTCTTTGTTCCATAGAAGGAATACGACGTCACGCTGCCGAAGCCTAAGATGTCCAGCATGTTGATGTACACGCCAAAATTAATTTGGCATGTTTTTACTTCAACTATCTCCGAAGTTAACAATTTAAAATGAAAGTAACTCCAAACTAAAGTAATGTAGATCATAATGACTAACCTGCTATATTTACCTAAATAAACAAGGCAGAAATTTAAAAAACATCGAATTATCCAACTTTAACTTCTACAAGCTGAAGTGTTTATATAATGTGTTACCAACTTCACTTTTCTTTAAAATGAATACAAGGTACCCCATAGAACATTGTGTTTTAACTGATGCAATTGTCGCTTAATTTGTAGACGAAAGAAGATCTCTGATCAGACAAGTCTGCCAACAAAATCAGCCAGTGTCTCATCCATCCACGAAGATCCGCTCGACAAGTTTGAGACCAATCCGTCCCGGAACAGGTACGACTACTGACCAAGTGTGAAATCACTGAGGCTCAGATATTAATTTGTCATAAAGAAGTCTTTGTTGCTCGACATTATCGCCCTTTTTAGATATTTATTGGCTTTATTTTTAATCCATAAGACAAATGTGCATATCTGTATCACCAGAAACATGGCTTAGAGATCATATGTTATGTGTAGGAAAATCATATTTGTCTAAATAATGAATAACCATATCCATATATATATGTGTATGCTCTATACATCATTATACAAGTATAATAAGGCCGGAAGATGTCATCTATTCCCCAGCCTCCTCAGTCATCGGCTGGTTGAGCCTCTATATTAGGAAGCCAATAATATAGAAGCCCCAGTTGTTATTGGCACTGATTCCCTTAAGATTATCGCTGCTGAAGCCATTTGAGAAGCCACATGTGTTAGTACCATTGCTGTCTATGCCAATTCCATTCAGGTATGTATACATGCCAGTTGAAGACAGCTGTAAAACTTTGCCTGTATTAAACAAGTTCTATGAAACAGGGTGCTGGCCACTGCGGACCGAGTACGGCGCATGCTCCGCATATTTAATGAAGGCGACGGGCACATGGACCTTGGTGGGGCGGCCAAGACGGAGATGTGCACAGACAACGACAGCGAGGTGAGTACGCCTGGTTATTGATACCGTTCTATGGGAAAGGAAGAGAAGATGGATGAAGAGGAGGCGGAAGATAAGGAAGGAAGAAGGAACAATGAGGGGGAGGAGCAGAATGTGAAAAACACTAATTTGAACCCTGGTTGACTCAAAGCAGTGACTTATTCATTGATTAATACTGGTCACTACCTAGCCTGGCGTTTGGCATTACTAGGATAGAGCAAGGAGCAGTGGAATGAGGAAGACCAATTGTCCGTAATTGAAATTTCCCCTGCTTAATCAACTAATTTTCACACACACACACACAACACACACAAAGGAGACAATGGATCGATGATAAGTAGGCGAAGGGGGCGGGGGCTATAGCAAAGCTTTTGTGAATGCTATTACTAGGATGAGGAGCAGTAGACGAAGAGGAAGGAGAAGATTCTCTAACAGTAAAAACATATATATATATATAAGTACATATGTGTATAATATATATACACACATATATATAATCATACCATTGCCATAAATTGCTAAGACAATATATAATATATAAATAATATATATATATTGACTTAGCACTACAGTTTTCATAAATTGCTAAGACAATATATATATATATAGACAATATATATATTATAGTATCTTACTCTTAGCAATTTATTATCACTATATATATGTGCATATACATGTATACACATGCATGTGTATATAGGCTTATATGTATATATATATATATATATGTATATCTAGCAAATGATACATGTGTATTCACCTGAAATCTTTTTTTTTACGTTCATTCAGAAATTGCATTCTGGATATTGCTTTATCTGCTCTCCTGTAGGTTCTTCGGCGGCAGCTGCGGAAGATTCGGCGGTGGCAACACAACGCACAGCGGTTTGACACAGAGGACGTGGACGACTTGCAGCTCATCATCTCGGCCATAGAGAGCCATATTAAGTAAGGGTTCTCAGTGTTGATGGTGCATAGTCTAATGAAGTTGAGTTTCTGTAATTATTTGAGATAAATATATTAGGTTGATCATTTTATTCTAACTTACGTTTATTTGAGGTAACCTTTATAATAAATAGCTAACTTTGAATATATTTGAAGTGGAAACATGTCAAATTAATTTTAACGCACATATCAAAATTATGTCATAATAGGCTTCAGCAGTAATGCGTTCCTTTAAATTGACTTATACCCCAGTCACACGAGGTCTGCGTTCGCTTAAGATCGATTAGCGACATCAAAACGTCCTCCTTGCGCCCTCTGTACACCCTCATTAAGTGCTGTTGCCGCAAAGACGCCAACCTCCTGGCATCCATTTCGGAAATTCTGGACGCAAGGAGGTTGCAGCTGCTGCACGTGCAACCTCCTTGCGTCCTGTTCCGGTGGCGCCATTAAAAATGGTTGGCGCCCTCGCGCCGCCTTCACGCTGCCCTCGCGCCGCCCTCGTGCTGCCCTGGGTTGGCTGGTTGCAGCCGATCGGGCGCCGATCTGGCAGCGCCAACACATGCGATGCTGCCCTCACGCCGCCCTCGTGCCACCCTCGTGGTGCCTTCATACCGACCTGGCGCCGACATGGCGCTGACCTGGCGCCTACCTCGTATTTGAATCAATGTATCGAATGGGACGCTGGGAGGTTGGCGTCCTTTTGGGCATAACGAGGTCGGAGGCAGACAGTGGCTCTCGTGTGACTGGGGTATCAGTATCCCATTCTATGCATCAACACATGCTTAATAAGTGCAACAGTGTTCTAAGTTGGATATGTATGGTCAAAGCTAGACCCTTTGCATACACTTGTTAATACCATGCCTGATGTTTGCCATTACTATGATAAACCAAGAAGCAGTGCAATGAGGAAGACCAATTGTCTGTTATTGAAATTTTCCATGCTTCATCTACGAATGTAATAACAAATATTATTAAAATAAATAAAAGTAACATGCACAATAATCTTCCTTGCAGACCCAGCCTCAGCAGAGCCCCGTCACCGCGCCCTGCAAGCGAGGCACAGTTCACGGCGACCACGAGACCTCGCGTGAGCCGCTCCACTTCCGTCCCGTCCGACTGTGCACTCTCCACTTCCGTTGTCTCGTTGAGTCTCGAGTCGGCCGACCTGACGACCGACTCCGGCGTCGCCGACACCGATCCGCCGTCGGACGATCTTTTCCGTGACGGCATCTCCTCGGCAAAGAAAGGTTTCATCGACATCTCCAAACTGGAGCAGGACGAGGTTTTCAGTGAGCGGCTCATTTAGCACAGGGCATCAGGAGCAGCTGGGTGAATGTCCAGAATTTAGGTCACCAACAGCGGACTCGTCGGGAAGCCTCGGTTGTGATAGACTGTGAGTGTCTTTAAGGGATGGTCTCAGTGGGTGACCGTCGTTAGACAGTGGCGTGTTACTCGCAGGTAAGACGTTGCAGAATGTTATGTGTGTGTGAGTAACAGTCCAACTTCAAGAGCAGGAGGAGCCTCTAGCATCTAGTCTCAGCAGAAAAGACTTGGTCACAAGCAGAAACTTTCAGAATGGACCTCCACAGTCTTGCCCTAGCAAGGATATCGTCATGCTTAGCCAGTGTGTGCAGGCAGTGAGATATATACTTATATATATATATATATATATATAATATTATATATATAGTTGGTAACTATTGATAACAGTATGATCTATCACAGGTGTAATATAATAAGGAGGTAAGTCCTGGTGTAGCTGTGGATATTATAAATAAATATGGCCAAGCTATTAACATCGTGTACAATCAGTTCGTGTTAATCCGACTATGCTTAATCCATAAATCTCGATATCAAACCAATACTTCGACGAAGCAAATTTCCGATTTCCATTTATCCCTCTTCAGGGTCGCTTCTCTAACAATCTCACACATCCCATGTTGAAAGCTGTGAAAAAGGTATCTGGATTAACGGGGGGCTACTGCATTTTTTTAATATAGGCCTACTGCAGCAATCAATGATGTACATATGAAGTATGTTGAAATCTGGGCTCGCTCTAACTAATGACTGTCCTCTGAAACATAAACATAGCCAGAGAATAATAGCACTGCTTTATTTGATGGGATATCAAGAGATAGATCTTTAGTTATTTTATTCACTTCGTTGTGAATTGTCCTACAAACTAATCCGGTATCATTTCTTAAAACCTATAAATTAGTCAGCATGTAGGGTCAACTTAAACAAATACATATAGAAGAGTTATTAGAAAAGTCTAGAGTTATCCAACAATCGTTCCGCTTTTTATATTGTGCTACACAATATGAAAGGCCAAACCTGTGTACGGTTAACATGTATGTGAATAGATCGAATACTTAATTTGACTTCATTAGATATGGACTTAGGTGGGTATTTCTAAAGTTTCAAGTAGGTCTGGAGGCGATAATGACCAGAGCCCCTGATAGGTGGCGCCGATCTGGCCAAATTTGGAACTAACTCGCTGGCATCCAATAGCCGCGGTTCAGTTCGATATGGGTGCATGTAAACGACAACGGGTCCAGTGCGGCGGAAGTAAATAGACTCATGAATATTAAGTTTGACCTATATATATGATGAATCGACCTTGAACTTGGTCTCCGCATCGCTTCTGTGCTTTTAAAATTAATAGAAATCCAGAGCCCTAACCTTATCAATTTAATATAATCTTTGGTAAACATGTTTTCTATATGTGTACCAAGCGATTTGTTTCTAGGTGGTGTGGTTTTAGAGATATTTCACTTTTTCTGTATGAAGATTGCTCACGACCATTGTCAATGCCTTGAGTTTGTCGGTATGCACAGTGGCAGTGCAAAACCTAGTTTTATTCAAAATTAATAGAAATCCAGAACCCTAACCTTATAAATTTAATATAATCTTTTTGGTAAACATGTTTTATACATGTGTACCAAGCGATTATTTTAATCATTATTTTTGTATCGCTGAGAGGGGGGGGGGGGTATTTTTGGGGATACCTCACTTGACTTGTTGTACATTTACAAAACACAACAGGTGGAGTGTGTTCTAGGATGCCCTCGTGGTTTGTTATTAGAACACATATAACTTACTTCATATTTCATAGCAATCGTATATTTAAGTTCGTTTTTTATCAAAACATCTTGGTTGAATACTTTTCCCCTAAGTTGTGTGTGGCCGGATGGGTGTGATACATCACATATAGGTCAAACTTAATATTCATGAGTCTATTTACTTCCGCCGCACTGGACCCGTTGTCGTTTACATGCACCCGTTCGATATAACTGAAGGTGATGGTGTCCTTGTTTATATTTCCATAATAGATTATATAGTATACGGTGCGTTTTAGTTTCATTTTGATGTAATTCTTTTTTTTAACCGTATTGCAAAAACAGCAAATCAAACTGTACCTCATCAGCAGTGGCGACAACAGCAACTACATATAATAAAAATACATTTTTTAGTCAGACTTGAAAATTGAGGGCAAATTAACGTCCGACTAAGGGTTGCGCCAGATGGAAGACAGAGTGTTCAAAAACTGGACAGGTCTGGCCATCCTATATGGATTAGGGGCACCATGATTGTAATAGCACAAAATGCTCTCCAACACAGCTTTGGGTAGTTCTGCGATCGATTTTCGTTTCAGCAAACCTCTTATTTTCGTTCAAATCCATAATTTTGTGAACTTAGTGGTTTCGTCGCTGTATACTTTTGTTGTAATAGTTACATCTAACCCAATTTGAAGTTATCCATAGCATCTTATTATATATGAGCCGATCTGCAAAAACATAAAGAAAATCTGACAGTTCTCAAACTTGTTTACTAATATTATAGTGTAGAACATTCCTGACTCTTGCCCATGTCACTCTCCTTGCACAGTATTGGTTTTATGTCCAAAGATGTGATGAAGAGAAGTTCTCGGATTATATGTGAGAAGTTGCACACAGTAGTAAGTAGCATTTTGGTACAATAATTTGTGGACTAACCAGATAATAATTTAGTGAGCAATGCAGTTAGGAACTGAGCTGATCCATGAAGAATTAACTAATATTTGGGTGACTTTGTTGGTATGTGTTGATTAACTTGTTATATACATATTGCAACATTGATGTAAATATTGGTTACAATAGGTTTTATGTATTTATGAAGTTTTATATAATGATAAACGATGGATGGTGAAAATGTGTCCCTGTATATAGATCTAATACACACTTTAATATGTTATATCATAAACTAATGCACCATTTGACATGTAATCTTTCTTTGTAAAATGGGTAGCTAAACATCGATTTAAAAGCATGTATGATAGCCTAATGATGGCCATATTGGATAAAAGTGACTATGAGGGCTTGAGACAGGATCTCGACCAAGTTCTACTAAGTGCAGCCCCAAATACAGACATTGTTGAGGACAATTGGAATGCATTTGAAAAGACCTTCATGGAAAAATGCAAACAGCACATACCCATGTCATCTGGCAAAATGAATAATGGCAGACCACGGCCAGAATGGATGAATGACCAAGTCAAGCAGAATATCAGCTTGAAACAACAGGCATACGCAGTGAAGAGACATTCGGGCACAGAAAGTGACAGAATTCGATATACTATGTAACCAAGTAAAGTGGGAATGTAGGAAAGCAAAGAGAGAGCATGAGAAAAACTTAGCCAAAAATGCCAAAGAGAACGCAAAAGCCTTCTATAAATATGCTAGGAGTAAACTCAAAGTACATATTCCAGTTGGAGATTTGCGGCGGGATGATGGGACCATTGCACAAAAGGATATCGACAAATCTGATACGTTGAACACCAGATTCGCAAGTGTCTTCACACAAGAAGACCTGTCATATATACCAATGTTTGAGGACCGACTCTTTCGTGCCCCCCTGACCAACATAAATATTGCACCATCCGATCTGAAAAAAAAAAATATACAATCTTAATGCATCTAAGGCAGCAGGTCCTGACGGAATATACCCAGCCATATTGAAGGAGCTACACAACGAGCTTGTTGAACCACTTAGACACATTTCCCAAAAATCACTAAACCAAAGAAAACTTCCTCACCCATGGAAGGATGGACATGTGGCTCCCATCTTCAAAAAGGGTAACAGAAGTGATCCAGGAAAGGATAGGCCAATTAGTCTAACATCTGTAGTGTGTAGGTTGCTGGAATCAATAATAAGAGATTCTATCATGGCTCATCTTGTCGAAAACAACCTCCTATCAACACAGCAGCATGGTATTGTGCAAGGAAGATCTTGTATGACCCAACTACTGGCATGTATGGATGAGTGGACCCACGTTATTGATGACTTTGGAGATCTGGATGCTATTTATCTAGATTTTCAAAAAGCATTCCACACCAGCGACTGCTAAAAAAACTGCATGGCTATGGCATAAGAGGAGATGTCCTACACTGGATAAAGGATTTTCTGAGCCACAGAAGACAGCGAGTCATTGTAAATGGCAAACCATCAGGATGCTGCTCGGTGAAAAGCGGAATACCTCAGGGCAGCGTGCTTGGACCAGTCTTATTTGTAATATATATATCAATGACTTACCAGAGGTTGTACATTCTATGGTCCAACTGTTTGCTGACGATACCAAAGTATTCCGCTGTATGGAGAAAGGTAGTGACTCACGGGACTTGCAGAAGGACCTCAACAACATGCAGAAGTGGTCAAGTGATTGGCAGCTGAAGTTTAATGCTTCAAAATGCAAAGTGATGCATTTAGGGGGCAAAAACAGCAAGCACATCTATGTAATGAATGATGGTGTGAATAATGTTCCGCTCTCCGAAACAATGATAGAAAAGGACTTGGGTGTCAAGGTGGACAACAAACTGACATTCAGCGACCACATCCAGGAAGCCGCCAACAGAGCTAATGGAATACTGGCTATCATTCGAAGATCGTACACATACCTAGACGAGGATGTTGTGCGCAGACTGTACACATCCCTTGCACGTCCACTTTTGGAATATGGAAATGTTGTGTGGTCACCACTCTACAGGAAGGATGCTGAGTCAATTGAGAGGATCCAAAGAAGGGCAACGAAGCTTGTACATGGATTCGATGAAATACCCTATGAACAACGTATGCGTCATTTGAAGATCCCAAGCATGTACTACAGACGGGCCCGGGGGGATATGATTGAAGTATTCAAATATCTCCATGGTATCTACAAGACAGGCAGCCCCCTTATCAGAGACTCCAACACCAGGACCAGAGGGCACTCCCTGAAGCTGAGGAAGCGGTACTCCAGACTGGACCTGCAACACAACTTTTTCGGCTTTAGGGTGGTTGACCTGTGGAATGACCTGTCGGAGAGTGTCATAGCAGCAGAGTCGGTGAACTGTTTCAAGTCCCGACTGGATGCATACTGGTCAAGCATTACATATATCTTGGATCCAGTGACAGTTGCTACGATCCACCACATCTGAAGAACTGTCTCCATTTCTATTAATTAAGAGCGGCTAACAATTCTAAGGCCTATTATAGCTGTATCCTATTGATTGATTGATTGAAGACAGTATCTGCATTATCAAACAGTAAACGTCATAGGTGTGACGGCACAGGCACCTTCAAGGAATTAGATCTAACAAACGGGTGCTTAGTAGGAGTACAAATGATGTGCATCTAAATAGTTTGCGTAAGAGTGAAAGAATGTAGAAACTATGCCATATTCGAACTTGCTTAATTATCTGCTGAAGGTCAGTTCTTACAGCATAATTAAGGCTGGAATGATTGAGTAAAACGGTTTGTCATAGCCCAATACCACTGGACATTTAAATTGTGGAGACTGGCATTATTGTAAAATATCACAAAATCGTGTAGGTCTAATGATTAAATTTTATTTTAAATATATACCGAGGTATATATATAATTTAATGTTTATTAATTTCCTTCTACAAACAGTGCAAAACAATAAATAAATACTTAATTGATTGTGTTGTTACATAGATGTTTATTGTATATGCATGTATTATTTATATTCTTCCAGATAGAGACAACAAACACTTACGTAGTTGGACCAGATAAACTCTAGCTGGTACCTCTAAAGGTCCGTTTAATCAATCAGTTCAATTCAATCAAATTCAATCACAATCAATCAATCAATCAATATACACAAAAGTCAAAATTCCGACTGACTGGAGGACGGACAGTAGCAGCGCAGTCCGAAGTCGGCTCCCTCCTCATTGGAGGATATATTCAATTCAATTCATTATTTCAGACTCAGGATTATGGGAGTTACATAATTTGGTCCATAGTAGGTAGATATAAAAATTAATGTGAATATGATATAAGTAATAGTATGAATACTACCATACTAACCAATATCAAAATGTTGATCTATATACACTAGTTTGTACCAATGCCTCCATATGGCAGATGTAAATCTGAGATCACTCTCTTCTATTTTTACAAGTCCCTGTATTATAACAATTTCTGATTTGTCAAGTCTAGTAATAAATTTGAATGTTAGATTCCTGATAACAGCCTAGAAGGCTGGTACATCAATATTGGCAAACAGCTGACTAGCACTGTGATACCTAGGTAGCCGGAGTAATAATCTCATAATGTCATTATATGCTACATTCAGTTTTCTAATGCTATACATTCTATAGTGCCGGAGCAGCAGCTGGGGGAGTCGAGGCGGCCCTACACCTAAATAATATGTGCATAACTAGTTATACTCTACATATTACTATACCTCAAATGGTTTCCCCTGGTCAGAGCTGTCAGTATCACAATATAAATATGCTCATATGTTACTTTGACACATGGATGCTTTTTGATCGGTCGAATTAAACTAGTATCAGGTGAAATCACTGGAATATTTTTCCATAGATAATAACAAAATGTGTCCAGGTACACCTCCACTGGCTCAGCAGAAAGTTATAGCCGGGTTCCAGTACCGATGGCGGCCACTGGGTGCCGTCTGTGTGCATCCCTTTGAAACCATCACAGTAGTCAGGTTCCAGTACCCATCTTAGCCGCTAGGTGCCGTCTGTGTGCGTACAGATGGGTCCTACACAGAGGTTGCTGGCGGCGCAACATGGCAAATTGCTGAACTAATACTTTGGTGAACAGAGTAGTGTTCAAATGGTTTAAAAAACTACACAAATTTTGAAATTAGGGGCTATGATAGGTGAGCATTTATAACTATCATCTTATGTAATATATTCATCATATTAGATGGCAAAATGATGTGGATATATCAAATCAACCCAGCTTCCGAACACTTGCTCTAATGGGTTGCTTAGGAACTAGATAAAGCATTCACCCCATATTACAGTACAGGGGTGAACACACCCTATATAAAAGCTGTCGAAAACTGCTTTAGTATGGAACAGGAAATAGAAACTTTGGCTCCAGTATCAAATGGCTACCCATATCGGCACAGAGTTGGTGAAATGGGAGAGAATGCAAGAAGACAAGATGGCAGCCGTAAAATGCCGTCGGTTTTATTTTAAATATTCCTTAAATTACATGTTCTATTATATATTTCAAATCAAAAGTAGCAGGTAAATCTGAAGATTTATGTGAAGAATATATTTTGATTCTTAAATTTAGAATTCACCAGCTCAAATCATTTCCCCGCCATGTTAAAATTCTTTGCCCGTTTTTCTAATATGTTGGTTTTCACCCCTGTACTGGGGTGAATCCTTTATCTACTTAGGAACCTGTGCTGGAGACAGTGTTGTGGGAGTAAAAACAGAAGCCACTACAGTTATGCCGATGACTAGTATGAGAAATACTCCTAATATCACTATGAATTTGTGAAAACTAACATAGGTCATTTCATACAATATGTCATCCAACGTCATTAAGAAAAAAAGATGTCAACATGTTAGGGTGTCTATTTCATTGTTTAAATAATGTATACGATTTGCAATAGAAGATGACACTGTATATGAAGTGGAGTGGATTCTTTCCAAGAAGAAATCAAATTATACAATTTGGACTCTGATCATCCCATTAAATATCACTTTCTGAATATATTCTGAATGAAATCAGAATCCAGAATAATTCATTGACATATTTGCAACATAATCAAGTAATACCGTGTTTTTGAATCAATGTATCGAGTGGGACGCTGGGAGCTTGGCGACCTGGATCGCCAGGGTGGCACCAGGGCGGCACCGGGTCAGCGCCAGGGCGGCGCCGACCACACAGTGAGCATGGCATTGCATGTGTTGGCACTGCCAGGTCAGCAGCAGATCGGCGCCAGGTAGGCACCAACTCGCCAACCAAGAGGTTGGTGGCCTGGCGGTGCCAGGCTGCTGACAGGGCGCAAACCATTGTTTAAAAAAAGAAATTAATAGCGCCACCAGAAACTGGCGCAAGGAGGATACTGTAGTGTACTGTGAAATGACCAACGTCTGAACATGGTGAGTGCTTCTTAGGTACTGGTTTATTTCCACGCTTTTGATGACGTCTCAGGATTTCCCAAGTCATATGGTGGGGGGGTGGGGGGGGGTTCCCACAATCTATATATATAACATCTCCCCCTTTAAAAAAAACATTTTTATAACATGATGGTTAACTATTTATTTCTCCTTAACAGTTATCATAATTGTTCTGTCTCGTGACCTTAGAGCTATGTTATTATCCATGTGTATCGTCAGTTCTTATATCTAACATATAAATTATGTCTTATCAATTACTGGACGGACCACTCTACTGTAACGGTTTACATAATGATCTTTGTTCGTTGTTGGATCTACCCTTGTTTGTGCAGTTGACTGGGCTTTGATGGCCTTTGGTTTATGTGTGATTGTTTTTGCTTGTGGTTGTAACTGCCTGTTAGGGATTTTGAATATGTATTTTCTGTTCCGTCTTAACACATGTTTTTCCCGATTCCTGATTTGGTAATCTCGGTGTTCGGGTGTATCCATTTTAACTATAATTCCTGGCCTCCATTTCCCTTCATGGCTCATGTATCGGACCTGGTCGTTTACATGTAATTTTATTATTATTATTATTATTATTATTATTATCCTCTTCTTTGATGCAGGCTTGGGGTAGCCTATACAAAGCTCGTAGCTCTCAGCTCTAATGGTATGCAGCCTCAAAATCGTACAGGAATGTTTCTCTGGCCCAGGCCCTGTCCAGCGCATTCTTGAATTGATTCATGGTAGCTGCTTCCACCGCTTCTTCCGGTAGCTCATTCCACATGTTTATCACTCGCTGTGAAAAGAAGGCCCCTCTGAGTGAGCTGTTGTACCTTGGCTTGAAAAGCTTCTTGGATTGACCTCTGGTATTGCTTCCCTTTATGCGTCTGAATAGCAAGGCCTCATCCACATTATACTCAGCATTCAGGAACTTCCATGTGTTGATCATGTCCCCACAAAATCTTCTGTATGTGAGGCTTGGTAACTTGAGTCTCCTGAGTCTGTCTGGATAACTAAGGTCCTTCAGATGTGGCACTAGCTTAGTTAACCTTCTCTGAACAGCTTCAATGGATTTAATATCCTTCTTCAACGTTGGGTGCCATATAGTGACTCCATACTCTAGTATTGGCCGTACTTGGCTCTTGTACAATGTGATCAACATCTTTTCGTCCAAGTATTTGAAGGTTCTGCGAATCATTCCCACAATCTTATTAGCTTTGGATACGGTTTGTTGTATGTGCTGGGAGAAACTTAGCCTATTGTCTACAAATACTCCTAAATCTTTCTCTACCTCACTCTCTTCGAGATTTAGTGGCTGGCCAGTAGAATTTTCATGCATAGCATATGTATAGTCTGGGTGGTGTCTCCCTATTCGCATGACCTGGCATTTATTCGGATGGAACTTCATCTGCCACTGCTTGGCCCAATTCTCCATTTCCAGCAGGTCCTTTTGCAGATCAGCACAGTCTTCCGTGGAATTCACAGTTCTGTAGATCTTTGCGTCATCTGCAAATAATTTTATCCCACATGATACAATCTCTGGCAGGTCATTGATGAAAATGACGAACAGAATAGGACCCAGGACGCTCCCTTGAGGTATCCCACTGAGAACCTCTTTGAAGGAAGATTTACTGCCATTTACTACGACTTGCTGTTTCCTTCCAGTCAAAAGACTTTGGATCCATCTCAGAGTATTTCCTTCAATGCCATAGTTTTGTAACTTGGTAGCTAGCCTCTGGTGGGGGACAGTTTCAAATGCCTTCATGAAATCTAAGTATATAGTATCTAGTGATTCCCCCCTATCCATTGCGTCGGTTCATATTTCCAAAGTTTCTAGTAGCTGCGTAATTGTTGATTTCTTTGGTAGAAACCCATGTTGGTGGTCCGACATCAATTTGTTCTCTAGCATATGGCTTAGCATGTGCTCTCTGATGATACTTTCCATTACTTTGCATACTATAGATGTGAGGCTTACTGGCCTATAATTTGCTGGAGAATGCTGGTTTCCTTTTTTGAAAATTGGGATAACATTTGCTATTTTCCATTCGTTGGGTAGGCAACCAGATTCAAATGACTTATTGAAAATTATAGCAAGTGGTTTTGCAAGCACCACACTCAATTCCTTCAGCACTTTGGGATGTACTCCGTCAGGTCCAGGTGATTTGCCTGTTTTGAGTTTGTCCAGCTTTTTTTTTAACAATGTCTGGTGTGAATAGCACCTCAGGGAAGTGCTTCACCAATTTGCATTTCTGTACCATGGGTACTGTGTTAACATCCTCTCTAGTGAAAACTCCTGAAAAAAAACTATTTAATACCTCTGCTTTATCAATATCCTTTGAGGCTAGGCTCCCATCTGGTTGTTCCAGTTCATCTATTGCACTCTTTGTTTTCATCTTAGAGTTTATATATGCCCAAAATGATTTTGGATTTTCCTTGGCTTCTTGGGCAATGAGTTTCTCAAAGTTTCTTATAGCCTTACGTGACTTCCATCGTACCTGGTTTCTGAGTTTGGCATATATTTTGTGTCCATCAGAGCTTCTTGTAACAGAGTATTTCCTCCAAGCTCGTTGTTTGAGTATAACTTTGGTAGACACTTCTTTGTTCATCCACAGTGGCCTGGTTCTTGCATCCGGATGGATTGTCTTTGTCGGTATGTGTTTCCGCACTGCTTCTTCCAGCTTTAGTGATAACTCTCCCCAGCATTCATATATACTATTATCTTGGAAATGGCTGTTCCAATCGATGTCCATGAGTTCCCTCATCTCACCATAATTTCCACGCGAGTAGAATGTTTTTAAGTATGACTTCTCAGTTTCTTCTGTATGGCACTGATAGGTGAAAGATAATGTGAGGTGATCACTCTTACCTAGGGGGGCTTGGGCTGAGATATCTCTGACCATGTTCTCTTCATTTGTGAATATCAGGTCTAATATTGATGCTTGTTGTCCTTCTCGATACCTGGTAGGATTTTCGACATGTTGGAACAGAAAGGCATCACGGGTGCTTTCAAAGAATTTGCTGGCCCGATGGGTTTCCCCTACTGTTGTTGTGTTTCCCCTCCAATCGATCTCAGGCATGTTGAAGTCTCCCATGATCAGTACATGGGATGCTTCTGTGTCATTTGCTGCCCTGATTAGGTCGCCTAATTTTTCATTGGTTGCATCACTGCTGTTTGGGCTTCTGTATATACACCCAACTAGGATAGTATCTTCCTTGTTTGGTTTTACTTGGATCCAGACACATTCTGAAAAACCTATACACTTATTTATGTTGCTTTCTCGATAGGTGATATTATCAGATTCCAATACATAAATACACACGAGCCTGCCTTCCTGCTCTAGGTTCCACACCAGACTGAATCCAGGGATTCTAATGTCTTGCTTTGTAATTTCGTAAGTGCAGTTCTTTGGTTTAGCCTCAGTCACTGCAATCAAAGTTGGTTTCGCTACATCGATGATAACCTGTAGTTCTTCCATTTTGTTCTGCAGTGAATCAGCATTTAGGTAGAGGCACTTGAACTTACTTTTATGTTTGTTCTTAGCTCTCCTCTTTGGTCTGGTCTGTGTATTGTTGCTCTTGTTATTACTTACATTAGTGTTACAGGGAATTTCAGTTTCTTCCATATTTGTCAATTTCATGTTTTTCTTCTCTATAGTCTCATATAGCTTATCAATGTATTCTTGTTCTTCCTTGCTTGCAGTAATATAAACATGTTTTCGTGTTGTTGGACTTCTGGTGTTTCTTACTTCCTTATCTTTTCTATTCTTAGATTGCTTGGGGGTCCTCTGACCCGATAGATCCAGTTTTTTGGTGTGTTGTTTGCCGGCGTGTCTATCGTGGTACTTCTTTTGTATTTGTTGTCGTTTCCTGAGTTGGTTTGTTTTAGGGTGTTGTATTTCTGGTTGCAAATGTTTGTTTGTCGCTGGAAATTTGCATCTTAGTCTCCTGCTGAATAGCAATTGGGCAGGTGATGCGTTAATGTTTGCTAGGGGTGTGTTTCTGTAATTCAACAGGGCAATATTATAATCTCTGTTTTCTTTGGTTGCTTTTTTAATTATTTGTTTAACCGTCTGTACATATCTCTCAGCCAGGCCATTACTTTGTGGGTGTAGTGGAATGGAGAACACCGTTTGGAACCCGAATTCCGTGGCAAAGTCTATGTATGCTGCACTCTGAAATTGTGGGCCGTTGTCGGATAACACGATCTCGGGTATGCCAAATCTAAAAAAAAACTGTTTTAATACTTCTACCATTGCAGTACTAGTTGTCGAGCCTAACTGCACTACCTCAGGGTACTTAGAGTAGTAATCTACTATAATAATGAAATACTTATCCTGAATTTGAAACAGGTCAATACCTATTTTTTGGAATGGCAGTTGAGGAATTTGATGAGATATCAGTGGCTCAGAGTGTGGCATATTTCGTGTTGATTGGCAGTTTGAACAACGAAGGACTATATCTTCAATTTGTTTTGACATGCCCGGCCAGAATACATTGTCCCGTGCAAACTCCTTGCATTTAACGATGCCAAGGTGTGATTCATGTATTAATTGTAACATTTCATGGCGTAGTGTTGATGGTATTATTATCTGATTGTTTTTTAACAACATATTGTCGATGTATGTTATGTTATCTTTAAACGTAAAGTAAGGTTTTGCCAATACATGTATTTTGTGTTTCTCTTCGGGCCAACCTTGTTGTGTTAGTCGTACTACTTGGATTAGTGCCTCATCTGTTTTGGTACCATTCGCGATGCGTCGGAGCATATGCTGTGCCACTCCCATTTCAGCCACTGATAGAGTTGTGTCGAACAAGTCATTCGGTTGGATGGACGTTGAGTGGGCTCGTGATAAGGCATCTGCAAAGTACATGTCTGTGCCTTTAACATATGTTAACACGATATTGTAATTTTGCAACCGAAGTCTCATTCTTTGCATCCTGGCTGACAATGTGTGTACCGGCTTGCTCATTATTGCTACTAGTGGCTTATGGTCTGTTTGAATTACTATCTCTTTGCCAAATATGTACTGATGGAATTTGTTACACCCGAAACATATCGCCAACAGTTCCTTTTCGATGACTGCATAATTAGATTGTGCTTGGTCTAATGATTTCGAGGCCATGGTGACTGGTTTATTGTTTTGGAATAATACTGCTCCTAGGCCGGATTTCGATGCATCTACCTGAAGGGTTATGGTTTTTTTTACATTATAATATTGCAATACCGGTGCTGTTATTAGTAGTTTTTTTAGCAGTGAAAACGACTCTTTTTGCTAATGTTGCCAGTGCCATTCGGTGTTTTTTTCTAATAATGTTTGTAATGGTTTGGCTATTTCCGACATATTTGGGATAAACTTTCCTAAGTAGCCAACCATGCCTAGGAACCTTTGTATCCCGGCTTTGTCCGTTGGCAGCGGCATGTCCAGAATGGCCTAAACTCGCTCGTTGGTCGGTTTTACTCCTGATTGTGTTAGTGTATGTCCTACATAATTTACTTCTTTTTTGCATATTTTTGATTTTACTGGGTTAAATTTTAAGTTGACCTCTCGTGCCCTTTTGAACACGGCTTCTAGATGGATATTGTGTTCTTCGAGAGTAGACCCATATATTAGTATGTCGTCTGTTACGACATTTACACCCGGTAAGCCATATAGAATTTGGTTCATCTCCTGTACAAAAATGTCTCCTGCCGTTTTAATACCAAAGGGTAAACGGGTGAAATGGTACCTACCCCACGGTGTATTGAACGTTCATAGTTTGCTACTTTCTTTATCCAATGCAATTTGCCACTATCCGCTGTTAGCGTCGATTACTGAGAAAAATTTAGCCTCTGATGTGTTTGCAATGACTTCTTCTATTGTCCTTGTTGGGTATGGACTCTTTAAAATAGCTTTGTTTAATTTGGTTGGGTCTAAACATATGCAGATTTTGTTTGGTTTTTTAACTATGGTGATAGAACTGACCCATGGGGTGGGCTCCATTTCCTCTACTATAACCCATAGTCTGATCATCTTATCTAATTCATTTTTTACCTGATCGTTTATCGCGTGGGGAATTCGCCTAGGTGGGTCTATACATGGCTGTACCTTTTCGTCAATATATATTTTCGCGTTAATTTTAATCTTTCCTAGACCTGTGAATATGTCATCATATTTATTTACCAGTAATTCTGCGCTTGGTTCATTCTTCCTTGACCAGACGGGGTGGCCGAGTGGGTTGGAGCGTCCGACTCCCGTGCTGGTAGATCGTGGGGTCGTGGGTTCGAGTCCCGGTCGAGTCAAACCAATGACTTTAAAATTGATACTTGTCGCTTCCTAGCCAGACGCTCGGCATTATTAGGATAGGGCAAGGACTGGTGTGCTCAGTGTCAGGATAATGTGACTGAGTGGGATATCAGGTCATGGTGTCGGCGGCCTGGTTTCCCAGTGGGACAGCACTATAAAGTCGCCATGAGTGCGCACTGTCACAAGTCGGTACCCATCCTGATATGACCTTAGATGTTGCTAGGACATAAAACAACAACAAACAAACAAACAACTGGTTCATTCTTCTCATTGGCGTCTGCTAGTTGTGTGTTCGGCTTGTCCTTCGATACCATGTTTACGCATTGTATGAGCCCCATCTGGGTGCAGGCTTCACTTCCTAATATTGGGCAGCCGTTACTTGTAATTTGGTACTGTAGCCATTTGCCGTTCGTGCGGATCTCAGCTTCCCCCCTCCGGACGGATTCGTTCCCCGGAGAATGTTATTAGCATACACTTGGAAGGATGGAGTACGACATTCTTCAACTTCTTGTAGATACTTTTGGGGATTATGCTTGCTTGGGATCCCGTGTCCAGCTTAAATTTTACCTTTTCGTTTTCGAGTGACACGGTGGTAAACTACAGTGATGTGTCGGTGCTGCCGGGTTGTGAAATGCACCCAACGAACAAGTCATTTTCTTCATCAACATGACTTTCACTGTCACTCGGAGGCAGGTTGTTGTCATCTACTTGGACCATGTTGATATTTGCAAAGCTTGGGTTCCTTGTTTTACATACTTTTGAGAAATGACCGATTAGGTGACATTTGGAACATTGTTTACCTTTCGCTGGGCATTGTCCGCGGCGTGTATGTATCCGCACCTCCCGCACTGTGTGTGTGTACTGGCTCTTGATGTGCTGCATTGATTTGACCATGATTGCGTGCGTGGTGTGACAGGGTTTGTTGTTGTTTGGCGTACGTTGACAGCGTCCACCCTCTCGGTTTCTATTAGCATTGTTGCTTCTGACAGCAGGGATGAGCAGTGTTCGCTTAGTCGGCATATCTCAATACATTTGTCTAACGTTAGATCTGCTGTTTGTAACAAGCGATCCCTCACTTTCGTGTCTTTGATGCCACATACTAGTCTGTCGCAAAGCATTGAATCCATGAGCTCCCTGTAGTTGCAATGTGCGATGCGGTACTGCAATTCACGAATGTACGTGTCCATTGTCTGGTTTGTTTGTTGCAGTGAATTAAATTTGTATCGTATGACGGTGATATTTGTCTTTCCCTCACAGTATGTTCGGAATGCGGCAATTAGCGGTTGTATTTTGTTGATAATGTTGCTGTCATTTTTGAGCGTTCGATACACCTTTTGAGCCTCCGCTCCTGCCATGTGTAGAAATACAGCGCACTGTGTTTTTCCCGGTTTGTTGTTGACTCCGGCCGCTGCTGCATAGAACTCGTACGAGTCGTACCACATTTCCCAGTTGAGGGCCATGTTATCCTCTAGGTTTAATGGTCCTGGTGGCTTTAATCCTGTTAATGCCATTTTGAGTCCTTCTATCTGACACCATGTAGTGTACTGTGAAATGACCAACGTCTGAACACGGTGAGTGCTTCTTAGGTACTGGTTTATTTCCACGCTCTTGATGACCTCACAGGATTTCCCACATCACGTGGTGGTGGTGGGGGGGGGGGGTTCCCCACAATCTATATATATAACAGATACAGGTGCTGCAGCTGCAACCTCCTTGCGTCCAAAATTTTCCAAATGGATGGCGCGAGGTTGACGACTTTGCGGCGGCAGCCCGGAAGGTGGCCGTAAAAGGCAGGCGTAATACCCCAGTCACACGAGGCCTGCGTTCGCTTATGGTGCAGTCACACTATGACGCTTCTCGCCGGCAACCCGTCGACGTGTGTTGATTTTGGGCGATAATTAGTGAAATATCGAGATGCGCTGGGGGCGCGTTATGCGCGCGTTGGTACACGTCGGTACACTATCCTTGACGTTGATGGTCGGCGGACAACGTCGGCGCACGTTGCCGGTCGCCCAAGGTTTAGAGCCTGTCAAAAAAATGGGTAAGGACGTTAGGAGGACGTTAGGCAGATGTCGACACACATTACAAGTGCGTTGGAGGGATGTTGCTCGCACGTTGCTATGTGTGTGTCTCTGTGTGTGTCTCTGTGTGTGTCTCTGTGTCTCTATGTGTGTGTCTGTGTCTGTGTGTGTATGTCTCTGTGTCTCTGTGTCTCACAATCTATATATATAACAGATACAGGTGCTGCAGCTGCAACCTCCTTGCGTCCAAAATTTTCCAAATGGATGGCGCGAGGTTGACGACTTTGCGGCGGCAGCCCGGAAGGTGGCCGTAAAAGGCAGGCGTAATACCCCAGTCACACGAGGCCTGTGTTCGCTTATGGTGCAGTCACACTACGACGCTTCTCGCCGGTGACCCGTCGACGTGTGTTGATTTTGGGCGATAATTAGTGAAATATCGAGACGCGCTGGGGACGTGTTATGCGCGCGTCGGTACACTATCCTTGACGTTGATGGTCGGCGGACAACGTCGGCAGCGCGCACAAATTTATGGATAAGGACGTTAGGAGGACGTTAGGCAGACGTCGACACACGTTACAAGCACGTTGGAGGGACGTTGCTCGCACGTTGCTGTGTGTGTGTCTGTGTGTGTGTCTGTGTGTCTCTATGTGTGTGTCTGTGTCTCTGTGTGTGTCTCTGTGTCTGTGTGTGTATGTCTCTGTGTCTCTGTGTCTCACAATCTATATATATATATAACAGATACGGGTGCTGCAGCTGCAACCTCCTTGCGTCCAAATTTTTCCAAATGGATGGCGCGAGGTTGACGACTTTGCGGCGGCAGCCCGGAAGGTGGCCGTAAAAGGCAGGTGTAATACCCCAGTCACACGAGGCATGCGTTCGCTTATGGTGCAGTCACACTACGACACTTCTCGCCGGCGACCCGTCGATGTGTGTTGATTTTGGGCGATAATTAGTGAAATATCGAGACGCGCTGGGGGCGCGTTATGCGCGCGTCGGTACACGTCGGTACACTATCCTTGACGTTGATGGTCGGCGGACAACGTCGGCGCGCGTTGCCGGTCGCCCAAGGTTTTAAGCCTGTCAAAAAAAACCAACGACCGGCAGCGCACACAAATATATGGGTAAGGACGTTAGGAGGACGTTAGGCAGACGTCGATACACGTTACAAGCGCGTTGGAGGGACGTTGCTCGCACGTTGCTGTGTGTGTGTCTGTGTGTGTGTCTCTGTGTGTGTCTCTGTGTCTCTATGTGTGTGTCTGTGTCTCTGTGTGTGTCTCTGTGTCTGTGTGTGTATGTCTCTGTGTCTCTGTGTCTCTGTCTCTGTGTCTGGGCCTCTGTCTGTGTCTCTGTCTGCGTCTGTGTGTCTGTCTCTGTATGTGTCTCTGTATGTGTCTCTATCTGTGTCTCTGTCTGTGTCTGTGTCTCTGTGTGTCTGTGTCTCTGTATGTGTCTCTGTCTGTGTCTCTGTGTGTGTATCTGTGTCTCTGTGTGTCTGTGTCTCTGTGTGTGTCTCTGTCTGTGTCTCTGTCTGTGTCTCTGTCTGTGTGTGAGTCTCTGTGTGTCTGTGACTCTGTCTGTGTCTCTGTATGTGTCCCTCTGTATGTGTCTGTGTGTGTGTGTCTCTGTGTCTGTGTCTGTGTCTCTGTGTCTGGGCCTCTGTCTGTGTCTCTGTCTGCGTCTCTGTGTCTGTCTCTGTATGTGTCTCTGTATGTGTCTCTGTCTGTGTCTCTGTCTGTGTCTGTGTGTGTGTCTCTGTGTGTCTGTCTGTGTATGTGTCTCTGTCTGTGTCTCTGTGTGTCTGTGTCTCTGTCTGTGTCTCTGTCTGTGTCTGTGTGTGTGTCTCTGTGTGTCTGTGTCTGTGTGTGTATGTGTCTCTGTCTGTGTGTGTGTCTCTGTGTGTCTGTGTCTCTGTCTGTGTCTCTGTCTGTGTCTCTGTGTCTGTGTTTCTGTCTGTGTCTCTGTCTGTGTCTCTGTCTGTGTTTGTGCGTCTCTGTCTGTGTCTCTGTGTATGTCTCTGTATGTGTCTGTGTCTGTGTCTCTGTGTCTGTATTTGTGTCTCTGTGTGTGTCTCTGTGTATGTGTGTGTCTATGTGTATCTGTGTGTGTCTATGTGTCTATGTGTGTGTGTGTCTGTGTGTGTGTCTCTGTGTCTCAGAGAGAGACAGAGGCACAGAGACAGACACAGACAGATGGAGACACAGACAGAAACACAGACAGAGCCACAGACAGAGACACAGACAGAGAGACAGACAGACACAGACAGAGACACAGACAGAGACACAGACATATACAGAGACACAGACAGAGACACACACACAGACACACAGACACAGAGACACACACACAGACACAGACAGAGACACATACAGAGACACATACAGAGACACAGGCAGAGACACAGACAGAGTCATAGACAACACTGATGGGTCGCCGGTGAGAAGCGTCGTAGTGTGACTGCACCATAACGATCGATTTGCAATGTCAAAACGTCCTCATTGCGCCCTCCTTATGCCCTCCTTATGGTGCTGTCACACTACGACGTTTCCCCCCGACGCGCCGCCAACGCGCAAGATATTTGCTAGGGCTTGAGACACGTCCAACTTTTCGGCGTTTTGGGAGAAAATTCGACGGGTTGCAGCGTGCTAGTAGCGCGTTGGTGGCGCGTCCGTAACGCCCCCTCCAACGCGTCGCCGCGCGTCGCTGCGCGTCGCCGCGCGCCGAAAGTTTTGTGCAAGCACAAAACAATTGGCGCGACCCGACGCGCGGCGACGTGTCCATTCACGCGTTGCTATCACTCAACGTGTACCGACGCGCCGTTATCGCGCCGGTAACGCGCGCGTAACGCTTCCCGACGCGTGCCGACGTTTCACCCAAAAAGGCAACACGTCGGCGCGCGTTGGTGAGAAACGTCGTAATGTGACAGCCCCATTAAGTGCTGGCGACGTGCAGACGCCAACCTCCCGGTGTAACGATTTCAACTTCCCCCCTTCCCAAGTTCCCCCCCCCCCCCCGGGAATCTGAAGACGTTTTTAACTTCCCTCCGGGGAAATTAAAAACGTTTTCAGATTCCTGGGGGGGAACTTAAAAACAGTTTTCAGATTCCTCCCCCTATTTTCAAATTCGCCCCTCCGGGAATTTAAAATTGTTTAAAAAACTTTTTAAAACTTTTTAAATTTCAGACCTATAATATTTTTTTCTTAACCATCTTGGAGACTTTTTGTGTCATTTGTGGTTAAATATGTTTTATTGTACTAGTAATAATTTCCATTATGCTATTCTCTGTATATTATAATATTTGTCATGAAAAAAAAAAAAAAAATTTAAAAAGAAATAAAGAGAATTCCCCAAAAATGGGGGGGAGGGAAAGTTAAAACGAGGGAGGCAATTTGAAAACATTTTCAAATCCCCCTGGGGGGAATTTGAAAACGTTTTCAAGTTCCCGGGGGGGAACTTGAATATGGGGGGAATTTGAAATCTTTACACCGGCGTGCATTTCGGAAATGTTGGACGCAAGGAGGATGCAGCTGCTGCACCTGCAACCTCCTTGCGTCCTGTACCGGCGGCGCCATTCAAAACTGGTTGGCGACCTGGCGCCAACCAGGATGTCCAAGACAACCTGGGAGCCCCTCGCCCGTTTCTACCGGCAGAACCGCCTAATCATCGGATCTGTTGGTCCTCCTCACACTAACATTGTCGTTGATTGAGACCAATAACTTCTTGCCTAGCTCTTTCGCTAGCCCCTTTCCTTCTCTACCACTAACATGAACCTCCCTCACCCTCCCCCCCCCCCCTGCCCTTCCCTCCCTTCAGAGGTTTTGGGAGGGACCCTTTGCCGGTCTTTTATTTGTTTCCCTTGGTGCAGCCGTCTTTCCAGTCTTATCCCTACCCCTTTTACCCCTGAGAAATTTTCTTCTCCCACATGGGCCCACCTTTCGTGGTGCCCATAAGTTCTGCAGTTTTTTGCAACCTTCAGTCTTTATATGACTGTAACCCCCCCCATTTCATTCATTCAACACACTGACATGTGTAATCAGAGAGCGTGTATATAAACAGATGAGAGGGACAACTCCCGCGAAAAACGGTAACACAGGCTACAGTGGCGTTCCTGGCGGTTAGTGTTGAACAAGCCTTGAGTTTGCCGGTACGCTCAATGCAAACATTTGTTTTTATTCAAAATTAATAGAAATCCAGAAGCCTAACCTTATCAATTTAATATAATCCTTTTGGTAAACATGTTTTCTATATGTCTTCCAAGTGGTTTGTTTCTATGTGGTGTAGTTTTAGAGATATTTAACGTTTTCTGTATGAAGATTGCTCACCGCCATTGACAATGCCTTGAGTTTGCCGTACGTGTAGTGCAAAACGTGTATTTTATTCAAAATTAATAGAAATTCAGAACCCTAGCCATGTAAATTTAATATAGTCTCATTGTTAAATATGTTTTCTATATGTGTTCCAAACAGTTTGTTTCTATGTAGTGTAGTTTTAGAGATATTTCACTTTTTCTGTACGAAGACTGCTCAAGGCCATTGACAATGCCTTGAGTTTGCCGTAAGCGTAGTGAAAAACGTCAGTTTTATTCAAAATTAATAGAAATCCAGAAGCCTAACCATATCAATTTAATATAATCTTGTTGGTAAACATGTTTTCTATGAGTATTCCAATCAGTTTGTTTCTAGGTTTTGTAGTTTTAGAGATATTTAACGTTTTCTGTATGAAGATTGCTCACTGCCATTGAAAATGCCTTGAGGTTTGCCCATATGCTTAAGCTGTTCAACAACCACCACTTGGAGCTCCACAGTCGGCAGATGTTACATGCTCTAGTATGGGAGTTGTCCCTCTCATCTGTTTATATACACGCTCTCTGGTGTAATAGCACACTGGTTACCTCGCCCACCACCTATGCTATAAGTGACTCGCTAGCGCTGATTGGTCCAGAGTAGAACTACTTTCTTTCAAAATACACTAACCAGCTAACTATCACAACTTACAACAGTTCAGCTTCAAGACACGTCCTCCTAAGAAATATGCATTGGTAAGATGATAGCCTATCAGAGTTATTTAGTAAAACCAACAATATATACGTACTGCAGACCTTTTCCATTGGACTATGTTTTCCCCGCGAAGTGCCACAGTAGCGTTGGCATTGGTTACCAGTGATTTGGTCCATACGGGGCAACCATGGCGGTAAGAATCCACTTTTATGGTTTAAATACTTCAGGGATGAGCTTTTATTTAGTGTTTCTGTGAATGAAAATATGATATAAATGCGTATGCTGAACCACTTAAGCAGCAGATCAATTGATTTCACTGAAAGTTGATATAGCAATATTATTTTTGCCAAAACATTTTTGTGTGGCCCTTTTCCCCCTGCCTAGGCCTAGTTTTTGTGTGGTTTGTTTCTGTGGTGCTTGGTGAACGTTTATCACGAAGTATGTGATACTTTCCACGTTCCTTCCTAAATTAGGTTTCATTTTATCTACAAAATCCCCACGATAGATAGTTAATTACAATTCTTTACCCCATTATAGATTGGGGTTTTGGTTGGGGTGGTTTTTGTAGCTCAAGGCTGAAACTATTTTTTCCCCATCAAGTTTTATTTTATAAACGTTTCTTTGGTAGTTTTTGTATCTTTGTCCATTATATATATCCCAGGTAGTCTCCATTTTTTCAAAATAGTATACACTTATGGATTTAGTTAGTTTTGGTCCTTTAAGTAGTACAATACCCAGCATCTAGTGTGAAAGTACAACGTCTGAACACTTTGACTTCTGGTTACTGAATGGTTTATTCACGGCGTAGGGCACGCTTGACCCGCCGGCTAAACTTTCCATGACGTCATCTCATTTGCATATCTCTTTGTCCCCAACTCTGCATATCGTTCACATATATTACGCACAGGTCTAGACGTCTATTACGCATATATCACATTTAGCATTGATAAATTAAACGTACATAGCCATTGTTGTATATCCATTTCAGTTGCTACTACTAAGAAACTGTATTTTACATGTACCACAGTTCCTGAGATAAACAGGGGCTTTTCTACTCCATCTGAAAACCAGCCATGTCTCTACTTTGATCACTCCAAAATATATGTCCATCCCACAGTCCCCGACAAGGATACATGACATAATTGGCGACGAGGATCAAGAATAAAGACTAAAGACAGGCAAGTTTGTTTTGGAACATATCTCAGGTTCTAGAAGAGATATCAAGACATAGTAAACACTGTCGAAATCGGAATATCGGAATCCGACAAATAGCAGGCGAGCTACAACTGTTTGAATGCTTAAGACTATCTGTCACTTAAACACTGATTACTTAGTTTGGATTGGTCAAAAGATATTACACAGTTGGTAATTATGGAGCATGAGAGCTTAACACCATTCTCACTGGAACCACTTGACAGTGCGGGGGCGAGATGGGAACGTTGGTTGCGACGGTTTGACAATTTCATTGTGGCAAAATACATTGACAATGATGCTAGATGTAAAGCTATGTTGCTACATTATGCTGGTGAACCTGTATTTGATCTGAGTGAAAGTATTGGGATTGGAGGAGGTGACACTTTGCTGCAAACAAAGACAAAATTAACAGCTTATTTTGCACCCAGAAGAAATGTTGAATTTGAGGTCTTCACATTCAGACAGGCGAAACAACAGGCATTGGAAACCTTGGATCAGTTCCATGCTAGATTGCAGGGTAAGAATCGGGAGGTCAAGTCTCAGATCGTGCAAACATGTCAGCTCAAGAAAGTGAGAGAGAAAGGACTGTCCCAAATTGACATTACACTTGAGCAACTACTCATATTTGGAAGAACGTTGGAAGCAACAACACAGCAATCAAAAGTTATCAGTAACTCAGAGTCAGTTGCAATTCATGTGTTGCAGCAGAATACCCATCCACCACTCTGGAGAGGGAGAGGTAGACATGGAGGTTTCCACCAAGTGACTACATCCCAGCACAGGGCAGCACAACACCACAACTCACAACCTCATCACAGTACATGCGTCGGGTGTGGTGGCAGTCCACATGATAGGAAGAAGGAATGTAGAGCGTGGGGAAGAGAGTGTCACAAGTGTCATCAGAAAAATCACTTTTCTAAGGTTTGCATATTAGGACAGAACACAAACTTTTTGAAGGAATCATCAGAGGATAGCATGTCACAGACTGATGAGATCACTGACTCAGGTGATATTACCTAAGGTGATAAACCTAAGTCTGTTTGTTCCACACGGCTAGTCAAGTACGTCAGGTAAATCCATATATGTGCACAGTGGAAATGGAAGGAATTCCTATCTCCATGGAAATAGACACAGGTGCATCCTCAACTATAGTTTCTGAAAAACAGTGGAAAAAACTTACAGCTTTGATTCCACACTTAGTGTTGAATGACGATAACTTACCAAAGCTATGCCCATATGCAGGCGAGTTCATTAAACCATTGGGCAAGACTACTGCACAAGTCAGTCATGGAGGTCAACAGAAATGGTTGCCAATATTGGTAGTCCCAGGTACTGGACCGAATCTACTGGGTCGAGATTGCTCAAACTCAACTGGGCTACAGTAACTCAAGTGAACAAGGATGATTTTCTTCGTCCATATCAGGCTGTTTTCCAAGAAAGTCTTGGAACATTGAAAGGTGTAACTGCAAAGTTTTACATAGATGATACCGTAAAACCAATGTATGTGAAAGCACGTACAGTACCACTAGCACTCCGAGCTAAAGTAGAAGAAGAATTGGATAGACTTCAACAAACTGGTGTAATTCGTCCTGTTGAATTTGCAGAGTGGGCTGCACCCATAGTACCAGTACTTAAGTCCACAGGAGAAGTGAGAATCTGTGGGGACTACAAAGTGACAATCAACCGTGCTGTGAAAGTAGACAAATATCCTATACCAAATATCAGCGATATTTATGCAAAGCTTTCAGGAGGTCAGTTGTACTCAAAACTCGACCTCAGTCATGCATACCAACAAGTAGTACTGGATAAAGACTCGCAGAGGTTAACAACCATCAACACATCAAAAGGTCTCTTTGTGTATGAACGCTTACCTTTTGGAGTTTCATTGATTGATTGGTGGTTGCTATACGCCGTGTCGGCAGCATAGGCCATATTCACAGCGAGGTTTTTGGAGTTTCATCTAGTCCAGGCATTTTCCAGCGAATTATGGAACAGTTACTTCAAAATATACCGATTTTACAGACAGTAAAGAGAGGTCTTAAGAAGAGCTCTGGGAAGTTGGAAGATCGATTACATCGCTTCTTATCAATGTATCGCATCACACCTCAGAGCACAACAGGTCAGGCACCGGCGGATCTAGTGATGAAGTATAAGCCAAGAACCAGACTGGACTTAATACAGCCATCACTGCATCAACGAGCTCTGATTAAACAAGGATATGATATGCAAAGGCACAACGTGCATGCCAAGGACCGAGTGTTCTATGCAGGAGATCCAGTCTGGGCAATGAATTTCAAGGTAGTCCCAAATGGATGCAAGGAGTGCTGGAACAACAACTGGGTCCAGTGTCGTATTTGGTCAGACTACGAGATGGCAGACTGTGGAGGAGACATCAAGATCACCTCAAGACCAGACGTCCAGAGGAGAATGACAAAATAGAGAGAGAGCAAGCACCGGTTGTGACAAGTGATGAGTCAACACTACCAATGTATGTTGCTCCGATGCCAGCATTAGTAGAGACACATGTTGATGAAAAAGTGACAACTAGTGGACAGGTACCACCAGAGGAGACAGTGACTAAAGCTGCTGCTTCTAGTGATGCAAGTCCCTATGTAATTGAAACCAGTCCCCAAGTGATACGTCGTTCAGGTCGTGTGATTAAACCTCCCGAGAAGTTAAACCTATAAGTACTTCGGAACAGTCAGTGACAGTGTTGCACTCATCACACAGGGCATAATAATCCCTGCAGCACATTGTGGTGATAACCTAAGGTTGCCCTAGCTAGTGTATACAGCAGTGTATTTGGCCTAGCTAGTGTATACAGCAGTGTATTTGGATGATGTGTTAATAACAGGACGTACTGCAGAAGAGCATGATCGGAACCTAGAAATGGTGCTTACACGCTTGCAAGATGCTGGATTACGTCTAAAGGAAAGTAAGTGCATATTTCGTCAAACATCTTGTACATACTTGGGACACAAGATTGATGCTGAAGGCATCCATCCCACTAAGGATAAGGTGATGGCAATTATAAATGCTCCAGAACCAAAGAATGAAAAGGAACTTAGGAGTTATCTTGGTTTGATTCACTATTACCATAACTTCTTGAGGAACTTGAGTACCCTACTTGCTCCACTACACGAGTGCTTAAAAAAGGGAAATACATGGACATGGGGTGCACAGGAAAGCAAGGCATTTAAGGACTCAAAAGCATTACTTGGACCATCACAATTGCTGGTGCACTATGATCCTAAACTACCCATTGTGCTGAGTAACGATGCTTCACAGTATGGCCTAGGAAGTGTTTTATCCCACCGGTTGCCAGATGGTAGGGATCGACCAATTGCCTACGCATCACAAACACTTTCTCCGGCTGAGAAGAACTATGGACAAGTGGAAAACGAAGCTTTAGCTATGGTATATGGAGTAACCAAATTTCACAAGTACTTGTATGGGTGAGAATTTCTACTTCAAACAGATCACAAACCTCTCCTGGGTCTTCTAAAAGAGGATAAGCAAATTCCAGCGATGGCTAGTGCACGCATACAATGTTGGGCTTTAACGCTTAGTAATTACCAGTACATACTCGAACATACGCCAGGTACCAAGATGGGTCATGCAGATGGAATGAGTAGATTACCATCAATGGGTGCCCCACTGGAGGTGCCGGTTCCAGAAGAAGTCATCTTAGCATTGAATATGCTGGATGAATCACCTGTTACAGCTAAAAAGATTGCACAGTGGACACTAAAAGATCCCATTTTAGTGCAGGTACGACAGTTCATAGAACAGGGATGGCCGTCCGAGACTGGTAGGGAATTTGCACTGTACAGCAGTCGCAAAGAAGAGTTGAGTATACAACAAGGTGTACTCATGTGGGGAACACGAGTGGTTGTTCCACCACAAGCACGAGATACTATGTTGGATGAACTACATTTCACACATCCAGGCATACTACGAATGAAAGGATTGGCATGCAGTTACCTGTGGTGGCCAGGATTAAATGAAGAAATTGAAAATAAAATCAGAGATTGTCAGGTATGTCAACTACACAACAACATATCACCTAGTGCACCATTGCATCCATGGGAGTGGCCAGGACAACCATGGCATCGGGTGCATGTGGACTATGCAGGACCATTTGAAGGACATATGATATTGGTGATCGTGGATGCACACAGTAAGTTCATTGACGCTCATGTCGTATCCACTGCTACCACCAACATAACTCTTACAAAACTCAGACAGACATTTGCAATGTTGGGCCTTCCAACAACCATCGTGTCAGACAATGGCTCATGTTTCACTAGTGAAGAATTTCAGAAGTTTTGTAAGGCAAATGGTATTAAGCATGTTACTGTTTCACCCTATCATCCAGCAAGCAATGGATTAGCTGAAAGGGCAGTACAGACAGTAAAGAGAGGTCTTAAGAAGAGCTCTGGGAAGTTGGAAGATCGATTACATCGCTTCTTATCAATGTATCGCATCACACCTCAGAGCACAACAGGTCAGGCACCGGCGGATCTAGTGATGAAGTATAAGCCAAGAACCAGACTGGACTTAATACAGCCATCACTGCATCAACGAGCTCTGATTAAACAAGGATATGATATGCAAAGGCACAACGTGCATGCCAAGGACCGAGTGTTCTATGCAGGAGATCCAGTCTGGGCAATGAATTTCAAGGTAGTCCCAAATGGATGCAAGGAGTGCTGGAACAACAACTGGGTCCAGTGTCGTATTTGGTCAGACTACGAGATGGCAGACTGTGGAGGAGACATCAAGATCACCTCAAGACCAGACGTCCAGAGGAGAATGACAAAATAGAGAGAGAGCAAGCACCGGTTGTGACAAGTGATGAGTCAACACTACCAATGTATGTTGCTCCGATGCCAGCATTAGTAGAGACACATGTTGATGAAAAAGTGACAACTAGTGGACAGGTACCACCAGAGGAGACAGTGACTAAAGCTGCTGCTTCTAGTGATGCAAGTCCCTATGTAATTGAAACCAGTCCCCAAGTGATACGTCGTTCAGGTCGTGTGATTAAACCTCCCGAGAAGTTAAACCTATAAGTACTTCGGAACAGTCAGTGACAGTGTTGCACTCATCACACAGGGCATAATAATCCCTGCAGCACATTGTGGTGATAACCTAAGGTTGCCCTAGCTAGTGTTTCAGCCTAATAATTAAAATTATTGTATCAAATTAAACATCTAGTTAAGCAGGCCTATATATAGCATATAGGATTACAGACTTATCATACTGACTATGGCAAACATTAATAAGACTTGTAGCAGTTAAAGTAGCCATGTGTACTTCCAAACTAAAGGGGAAGGAATGTTGTATATCCATTTCAGTTGCTACTACTAAGAAACTGTATTTTACATGTACCACAGTTCCTGAGATAAACAGGGGCTTTTCTACTCCATCTGAAAACCAGCCATGTCTCTACTTTGATCACTCCAAAATATATGTCCATCCCACAGTCCCCGACAAGGATACATGACAGCCATAGCAACAGCAAGTTTTTCCTGCTGATCGTCACTTTGTATATGTCCCACTCCCCTTTCTGTGTTCCATGTGTGCTTCTTCATTTGCTGTTGCTTCTCCTGTGTTTAGCACTTATGTATGATGTGATTATTGTAAATGATGCAACAAGTAATTAATCATCACCAATCATTGTTTATTTGGTTAAATGACCGATTGTATGTTGGTAAATATCCCATGTTTAATCCATTTGTGTAGCAGGTGGACAGTGCACATGGTCACGGTTGTATTATCTTTTATTTCAATTGCTAATAATAATATATATGTATATATTCATGTTGTGATTTACTTTCATAGTTATTGCTCAATACCCTAGAAAGTAAAATTTCTTTTGATGACTGTAGTTTGTCTTGTTTGTGTTTATCAGAATCTTTTATTTGTTTGTTTGCTAATTCCAATTATCCTGCCCTAGGTTTCAATATACTCTTTGTTCATTGATTCCTTGTAATCCTGCAATTGGAATAATGCAAGACCGGCATACTTTAATATTGGGATTTATTGTTGTCTTCTTTTACCATTACATATCAGAGTGCACTGTCATGATTTCAACTCTTTACAGAACTTGACCCTACAGCGAATAACAAGTATTGGTAGGTGGGATGGCTTAAACAAAGGCTTAGGAGTAGGCATTGAAGGAACCGCAGCCGATGTTAAAGTGATTCAAAAGGCGGGCTAGTCCGTTAACGTTAAATTTCTATGCTAGGTGGCTGGCACAGCAGCCCCTCGGCTGGGTTTATTCCCTAAATAGTATAAGAGATGCTTTGTATCCAGTCGAAATGAAACATCAGCCATATGTATTCAATTACCCATGTTCTCGTAACATGCACAATTGAAATAATGCAAGACTGACATACTTGGGAGTTATTGTTGTCTTCTTTTACCGTTATATATCAGAGTTCAGTGTCATGATTTCAAGGCTGTACAGAACTTGACCAAAGTTTGTAGCTAGAGTTCTGGGGGCCAAAGAAATCGAATGTCTTGGCACATAGGTATGGACCGCCCCAGAGGTCCAGTGACCTAGGTCCTTAATGTCTTGAAGAAAGGAGCCTAGGGAGGTACAGGCATGTGCCCGACCTTGGCGAAGGCTATGGAGAGTTATGGCATCTGGTGCCGGGTGCCCCTGAGTAGCCAGTGACAGACTAAGAGTGTTGAGTAGCGCTCGCTGCCGTAGCAGGAGGGGGTCGGTGGTGATGAAGGCGGGCCCTTCAAGGCAAGGCTGTGTCCTGGACACGTAATTGACACAGGCCCACACCGGGCAGTAGATGGACCCCGCTATGGCTGGCATGGTGATGTTAAGGGGAGTAGCAGACTTGAGTAGGGTCTTTGATGACCTAACGTGTGTAATGTAAAGGACGTCTGAACACAATGAGTTCTGTACTGTAACTAACTTTATTTAGAACGTTCTGTAGTGACCTCACTCTGTGCCACACTGGGGGTGTTCGGATAACAACACAACTGGAAGACACATACATTACATCTCCCTTTCAATGGAACAGAGGAACAAAATTCAATGGTAACATTTTGTATATATAAACTACCATCGATAGCAACGGGTCCTTCTTGTGTTATTATAACTAATGTCATAACGCCATATCCCCCTCTTTAAGATAATTCCTATCCATAACCGAATGGTACCAGGTATTGCGAGGATAAAATGCCATGCTCCAATTTACTAACATTCCAGAACAATGTAAATGGCATTGTACATGAAGACCTAATACATATAGAGATATTATACATACTATGTTTAAGAAGAGAACCATAAAACATGTAAATGGGAAACTATCGAATGTAGCCCATCATACAAAAACATGACCCATAAGTAATACAACGAATACATAGTCAGGGTCAGTTGTCACTTCTTAAATGTAGACTTATTTTGTCTCTTCTTCATATGAACTGAACAATGAGCATATTATTACGTAACGTTGTATGCAATTCATAACTGAACATAACAAGGCACTTGCTAGGCAGAACAGAAGGTGGCATAGCAACAACAGTAAACGACTTATATAACATATGAGATTCAAATATTCAATATAGTATTTCATGAACAACATTTCCCAAAATGTTCAAATTAAACTCATGCTTCATATAACAATTTCATCCGTGAACATTTCGTCATATTTTTTTTGTTTTTGTTTATAAAAGCATTGAGTCAAAATTCATTTGATAACATCTTTGACATGCAAGACAACTTAAAAACATGTATAAACATAAACATACAAAATGCATACACAGCTGGCTGCATGTGCCATTTCTTATGTTATCATGCGTTGTGTCCATTCATTGTTCGAACTTAAGTATGTGGCGTTACAAATTATTGTACAGCTTTTCCAGCACGTTACTTATTTAACTATAACAATTTCAACCGTGAACATTCTTTTATGTTTGCTTAATAAGCATTGAGTCAACATATATAGTCAAGAACATCCATGACATGAAGAGCAACTAAACATAGCATTTATAAAAACATACAAAATGCATACTCAGTTGACTTCATGTGTCGTTTCTTATGTTTGCATGAGTTGTGTCCATTCTTTGTTTGACCTGAACTATGTGTCGTTATTAATTATTGTACTGCTTTTCTGGCATGTCAGTTATTTAATTATAACAATTGCATCAGTGAACATTTTTGTTTGTTTGTTTAATAAGTATTGAGTGAATATTTATTGGATAACATCTATGACATGTAAGACAATTTAAGGCATTTATACCAACACACAAAATGTATACTTAGTTAGCTTCATGTGTCGTTTCTTATCCTTGCATGTGTTGTGTCCATTCTTTATTTGACTTTAATCATGTGTCATTCTTACTGTACTGCTTTTCTAGCATGTCACTTGCTTAATTATTACAATTGCATCAGTGAACATCACCTACAATAACAGTAATGAGTCAACAGCTATTTGACAAGATCTATGACAAGTACGACATCTTACAGCATTTACAAAACATCACCAAAAAGCATACTAAGTTACCTTCATGTGCCATTTCCTATGTGTGAATGTGTTCTGTAAAGTCTTTGTTTGACCTCAAATGTCTGATGTTCTTCATGTATTGTCATGGTAACATACTGAAACAATTTAAAGTTGCACAGTCTAACCAAACCATTCCTAATTCAAAACGTCATAATCGACATACTATGTCTTTGTTTGCATTCTTTGACCTTTTCCACATATATATATTTCTATTACATATAGATATATTTATTAAATATATTTATATACATTATTTTATTTTAATGCATATGACATTAAATTCAATGTTACAAATATCAGTATATCCGGTAGATTCTGCATATTCGGCTTACTCTGGTTTCTATATAACCAATATTTTACACAACTGCAGAATTTACAGGTTACATAACTGCATGTTGTGATAACATTTTGTCAAACAATTATGTGTTCAACAACAGGCCTTTCTCATAGTGAAAATATTGGCACACACTTCACCATGTAACTCTGACATCCTACAATATAGTCATTTTTCTCTTCACACTAACATTTTGTTATATATATATATTCCTTTGTAATATATATATTGCCATTCGTTCAACATGGGAGTGTCATGCAATAACAGTACTGTCACCTGCATAGTATAAATATATGAATGTATGTACTACTTTTCATACGATATAGCAGATTTAGGTTTTATTTTTCCATCATTAATAACTAGTCCATAACAATATTAAAGGATGGAACCATACATCAATGTTGGGTATTTAAAAAAAAATTAATTTATATATATTTTTTATTGAGTATGCAGCTTTAACAAAGCAGACTACCAACTGCTACTTTGTCGCTTTCACTGATTTGAACTACATTCTTTCATGACTTGGCCTCTCGCTGCCTTGGGGGTGTTCGGATAGCAGCACACATTACTTTGACAATTTGATGTACGTAAACGTATATGCTACACGTCATATAATACATAATCAGTTGTATTGTCTTTCAACTGACAAAAACAATTACCATCACTAATAACTAGTCCATAGCAATATTAGGATGGAATATATCAATGTATGTTTTGACACTGCATCTCGTATCATATTTCATGCCTTTCACGTACCTCAAGTGGTGTGGCGTCTGGTGCTTGCTTACCAGCGCTCCGTGTACTGCTGTAGCTTAGCTGGCTTGACGTCCTGTGCGTCTTTGTTACGGCCGTTTTCGTTCATCTCTGTCGATGATCCGTGCATCTGTGCTTTGTATCATCTGTGTCTGTACCTCTAGGTATCTGTGTATCTGTGTGCCATCTTCTCAGGCATCTGTGCATCGTATTGTCATTTATTCACTCCAAGCAATGTTGTGACGTCCTGCGCGTCCTCATTCCGGCTGTTTTCATTAGAGCCGTTCGTTTCCACCGACGATCCGTACATCCGTGCTTCTTGGCACCTGTGTAGTCGTGTATGTGCCTCCATGCATCCGTGCATCCATGTGCCATCTTTCCAGGCATTTGTGCATCGTCTTGTCACTCGTCACATTAAAGGCAGTGCTGCTTCTGTTGTTGCCCGGGAAGTCGCTGGCCGGTGCGCTGCAGCTACTTCAACTTGAATTTCAAGTACTTGTTTCTGTCTCTGCGACCAGGGTGTCGATCCTGGTAAAATGATCTTGCAACATTTCATGTTGGTTGGTGTCCGGGGTGCTGTTGCCCGGTATCCACCAGAAGCAATGGGCCTGAAAGCACCATTGCCTCCACATCTGACACCATGTAATGTAAAGGACGTCTGAACACAATGAGTTCTGTACTGTAACTAACTTTATTTAGAACGTTCTGTAGTGACCTCACTCTGTGCCACACTGGGGGTGTTCGGATAACAACACAACTGGAAGACACATACATTACAACGTGGATGTTGAGACTGGTCTGAGTCAGTGTTATATCCCGAGCTCGCAAAGCGTGGCCTGGGTCGGTACTCTTATGTATCAGCATTTAAGCTTAGATTAGAATGAGAACTGGAGGGCTAACTGTGGCACTACTTGTTTATTGTTTCCTTTGTTCTGGAACCCCCTCCTGAGTATGTTGGCCCAAACTTGCAAAAACGACATCCCTCCTTTTCTTAGATTAAAGAAGACATATCAACAATGTTACTATATTACTAAATACTTAGTTCAGCCAGTCCTTGATCAACTAGATGTTCATGTTACTTTAAATGGTTTCTATGTAAGTAGTTTTCTTTATAAGCTTTACTTTGTTACAATAGCTGTCACTTAGTTACAAAATCATTGAATCGTGCTGGCTTCTTCCTCATTTGCTGAGGTCTTGAAATTGGTACCAACACGTTTTCAGTCTGTACTGTTGGTGGAGTGATAGTTGTTTCAGTAGGTAACTCTGAACCGATCTCCTGCGTAGAGTCCCCCAGACTGTCCGCTATGCCCTTTTTAGTGTCCCACAGATCCATCATTTGTTGTGTCTTCTCACATGTCTCCGGATCTTCTCTTGTGGATATGTCATGTGGTGAGATGAAATGCTTCACATGGCTAGAGTTACGTGTATACCTGGACCTTCATGGTGCCTCAACTGTCACACTTTCCCCCGATTTGCTGACAACAGTATGGGGTGCATGCTTAAATGTTGTTGACAATTTATTGCTCCTCTCCTGCTTCAATAGCACCTGGTCCCCCACCTCAATGTTCATAGGATGAGAACACCGTCTGTTGTCTGCGTAGAGCTTTGCTTTCTGTTTCTTCTCTGCATCCCGGTCATGAACTTCAAAATCAATGTTACCACCATCCATGATGCCTGGCATATTTGTACAAATTTTTCTATTAAAAAGCAATTCCGCTGGGCTGCGACCGGTGGTTGGGTGTCGCAGTGCCCTGTACTGTAGCAGGTATTTCCTTAACTCAGCCTTCCAGTCTTTCCCTACCGCTTGCGCTATCTTCAAGCGCTTAAGTATTGACGAATTCTGTCTCTACTTCGCCATTAGCTTGTGCCCATTTTGGTATGACTCGGTAATGAGAAATTCCGTTTTCCCTGCAGTACACATTAAACTCATCAGATATGAACTATGGTCCATTGTCTGACTTAATACATTTTGGCATTCCATGATGTGTAAATGCCTCATCAAGGTTCTCCAGAACCTTCTCCGTCGAAGTCGATTGAAGAATGGCAACTTCATAGTATCGACTGTAATAATCAACTGTCACTAGGAGTGAATGTCCTGATGGAAGCGGTCCTAGTAAGTCTACAGCGACATCATTCCAAGGTCCATCTGGCAGTGGTGTTGGTGAAATAGGTTCAGGTGGGTTAACACGAGCAACCACCTGAGATCTGTGACAGCCTCGGCAGTAATGTTCTGCTCCCCGATCGATACCTGGCCACCAAACCTTGCACCTCAGGTTTTGCTTTGTGCCCACAATACCAAGATGTCCTTCGTGTGCTAGTGCCAAGGTATGTGTTCTCCGTTTCATGGGCATAACAATGCGTGTACCCTGCATAACTAACTGTCCATAGTTACAGAGTTCTCCAGCCACAGGTGCATATGACTTGCATTTATCAAATTGTCCAGTGTCAATAGCACGCCTGACCTCCTCCAACTCCTCATCGGCTGCTGAAGCTTCTTCAATTTCAGGTGTAGTCAAAGCTTCTGGTGTTGCCCATATAGCTACGAATCGTACATACTCTTCTGCACCATGGTGATGATGAGATGTTATGGGAACTTTACTCAACAACCGTGATAGTGAGTCTGCAATATTTTGCTTCCCTTGTATGTACTTTACTCTGAATCGGTATGGTTGCATTCTCAGCACCCACCGTTCGATCCTTGCACATGATTTAGAGCGTGGCCCATATATGACCTCTAATGGCTTGTGGTCAGTAGCGAGAATGAATTCTATCCCATATACATAGGGGTGAAACCTCTCACAAGCCCACACCAGTCCTAATGCTTCTTTCTCGGTTTGAGAATACCTCTTTCACAGTCCGTCAGGCTCTGACTTGCATAGCAGATCGGTACCACCTCGCCTCCCTGCCTTTGTAGCATCACAGCTCCAAGACCTAGTGGTCCTGCATCTGCAATGACAGTTGTAGCAGCATCCTTGTAAAAGTATGCCAGCGTCCCAGCTTCGGCCATATTTAGCTTTAGTTTTCTAAATGATGCCTGTTGCTCAGACCCAAAGCAGAATGGTACATCTTTCCTGGTCAGCCTTTTTAACGGTTCTGCGATGGTAGCAAAATGAGAGATAGATCTAGCACAGAAGTTTGCCAGAACTAGGAAGCTCCTCACCTCGGAAGTGTTTTCTGGCTCCCTTGCCTCTTCTATTGCTCTCACTCTTTCCTATGTTGGACCAATCCCCTTCTCAGACAGCAAGATGCCCATGAAGACCAGTTTCTTCATGTTGTACTGACATTTCGCTGAGTTTACAGTTAGTCGACATTTACTTAGCCTCATGTTAATATTGCTCACTAGCAGCATTCACTCCGAATAGCAGCCGGTGAATCTGAATAGACCCATGTGTGTTGCAAATGTAGTTATATCGCGTGACTCTGGTGTCAGTTCCAGCTGATGATATCCCCATTTCAGATCAAGTTTGTTGAAGACCTTCGAACCATTCATGCTCTGAAGTATTTCATCAACAGTTGGGATTTGATGGCGTTCCCTCATAATGGCCTTGTTTGCTCTGCGCATGTCCAGACATAAACAAATATCACCATTGGCCTTTGGAACAATTACGAGTGGGTTCAGCCATGTTGTAGGGCCATCCACTGGCTCTATCACACCCACACTTAGCAGTTCTTTGATCTTCTCCTCAACCTTGACACGTAGGTTGAATGGAAGACGACGCAGTGGCTGTGCCACTGGTCTGAAATTTTGATCAATGTGCAGTTCCACCAGCCATCCTTTTAGTTTGCCAACCCCCATGAAAAGTTCTGGATATTGATGTTCAATCGTATGTGATCTACCGGACACCATAGCAATATCAATTCCAATTTTTAGCACTCCTAGTGTGATAGCTGTATCCTTACTTAGCAAGGGAATGCCTTTTCCATGAAGCACAACAAACTCAGCTTCCACTGCATGTTTCCCAACCTTTGCTGTACATTTAAAGCTTCCCATTATTTCAAGTGGATCTTCTGAGGCATATGTGTATAACAGCTTCTGCATATCACCTCCCTTCCTAAAGATACAGTTAATATTCTTGATTTTCAGTTTTTCCCATGTTCGTTGATTAACAATATTGCTGGTTGCACCTGAGTCTACCAGAATATCCAAGTCCACACCACCCAGGTTCACCTTGATTGTGGGTGACTTGTTTTCCCTGCTGACAGTGAATGCATAGCATTGATCGTCTGTGTCCTCTTCCGCATTCACATAATTTACACAACTTTTACTATGTGTCGCTCCTCAGCGATCTGGATACCTTGGGCTTTTTGTTGAATGTTGGTTGCCTTTATTTTTGGTTGTGCAAACCTGTGAGAAATGGTCTTTTCCTCCACACTTCCAACAAGTTTTGCCCCTAGCTGGGCACTCCGGATCTCTACCATAGTGTCCAACTTTTCCACATCTATAGCATTCTCCTTTTTGTTCGCGATGCTCTTTTTTAACCTGATGTAGTTTCCACTTCTATCTAGCTGGTGTTCCCTGAACTCGGTTTACTGTATCCACTGCCTAACTTGGTCTTTCCCTCATGGTTAGATCTTGCATCTGAGTCTCCACTCTCTCGCACTGGTCAGCAATTTCCAAGGTGCATGCTAGAGTGAGATCAGAACCGACTTCAAGCAGTTTTCGTTTGACATAGTCTGATGTACATTTGACTAGTATTTCATCACGGATCTGATTGTCCTGTTCGGCTCCATATGCACAGTCTTCGACAGCTCTACGCAATCAAGTTGCAAACTGTACCACAGTATCCCCTTGTTTCTGCACCATTTGCCTAACCATGTGACGTGCATATGTTGTATTGACCAATGGGATGAAATGGCTGTTCAATGCTGCAACTGCCTCTGTATAGTCTGTCACACCTCTGGTACCTGGCAAGTCGCAAATATGTCTTGCACGTCTGGTCCGGCTGAATGCAGTAGTAATGCTCTACGTCTCTGTTTTGTATCAGGTGGAGCTGCATTATTGACAATCAACCCTTTTCCATCAGCATACAGTTCAAATGCAGTCAACCATCGGGTCCAACATGAACCAAGTCTTGAAGGTTCAGTCATACAGTTAAATCTTTCAATTCCAAATTTATGTTCCTCCATGGTTTGTAGTGTAATAAGCTGACACAGTTCAACTCAACAATTCAATAGTTGAACCCTTATTAGCACAATAGAATACAGTCTTTAGTTAAGTTGCCTTAGTTAAAACTTTTGGTCCACCGTAGCTCAGTACCACCTCAGCAGGGTGACGCCATCTTGGGTCTTCTGCTTCTTGGATCTTAACCAGAGCTACAACAAGCAGTTTTCAGATCATTAATACTCCCAGTAATTGCTAAGATATCATGGTTTAAGTCAACACATTGCCAATATCAATTGTTTACCACAGATTTAACTTCACAGATCCACGTGCGTTGTTGGATATGGCTCCACGCTCGTTCATCGTAGCCATGCGCCTCTAGCACCAATCTCTTTGTCTCGATTCGCCGATCGCGGTGCCTTTTCAGAGTCTTGATACTAGTATTTCTCATGATTCCATGACCATATGTATGATTCCTCCCCTATATCTGATTCACTAGTTGTTGAGGGATCCGACATCCTCGTTGCCATTGTTATGTATCAGCATGTAAGCTTACATTAGAACTAACTGTGGACTACTTGCTACTTGTTTATTGTTTCCTTTGTTCTGGAACCCCCTCCTGAGTAGGGTGGCCCAAACTTACAAACACGACAGGTACCAGCTGGGGAAGGTAGGAAGTTGCTTTGGCGTAGTAGTGTGAAGTCCCCCACCAGCAATGCTGCCATCAATACCGGCTCATTGTCCCCCGCTGTACTGTAAAACCGGACCGCCTTCCTTATGTCTGACGGGCACAGTGGCGATGCCTGGGTCGAGACATGGGTGGAGTTGCTTTGTATTCCTCATTTTAATATGCCGACCAGGTAGGTGTCGAATGCCGGTGTGGGAGCGCCCATCACCTGCACCCAGGTGTGAGCCCCACTGATGTAGTTCATCACTGTGCCAGGTGTCCTGGTGCCACACAGGTGTAGCAGGTACAACATTATTTCATACTGTGACGGGTGGATGGGGTCGCCCCTGTGCCCTGTTCATGTAGCTCAGGTATTTGTATACTTGTGCCATCTTGTTTTTCCAAGTGCCTGGAGCCAAACCGGCCGCCATCATGCTGAGGAGTCGGTTGTGGTGTTGTTGGGAGTAACCGCTGAATTGAGCGCACGAGATGCAAGTGCGATTGTCTTGCTTTCTTGCATTAACACAGCACCTCGACCTGACTGACAGGCATCTACCTGAATGACAATGGGTTTGTTTACATTATAATAAAACAACACAGGAGCAGTTCTCAACTTCTCCTTCAACTTATCAAAAGCACCCTGCTGTTCGGTTTGCCAGTGCCACGCTACATCCTTAGCGAGGAGCGTGCGCAGTGGTTTGGCAATCTCGAACATGTTAGGTATGAACTTGTGCACATACCCAACCATGCCCAGGAACCTTTGGACGCCTTGTTTGTCGCGTGGCTCTGGCATGTTTACGATTGCTTGTATTCTGTCTGGATGAGGCTTCACACCCTGTTGGGTAAGGTGATGACCTACATACTTTACTGTAGTTTTTGTCTCGTTTAATTTGAGATTTACCGACCTAGCTTGGTCCAGCACGGCCTTGAGCCTCTCGTTGTGCTCCTCCACTGTTAACCCATATACCAAAATGTCGTCTGTGACTATCCCGATACCGGGTAGGTCGCCCATGACACGGTGCATTTCCTGAATCAAAATGTCACCAGCTGCTTTGATGCCAAAACGCATGCGGGTGTACCTGTACCGGCCCCACGGAGTGTTAAATGTGCACAGACGCAAACTTTCCTCATCTAGTTCTATTTGCCAATACCCTGTCATTGCATCCAACACTGAGAAATATTTTGCATTTGCCGTCTTGGCAATAATTTCTTCAATTGGTTTGGTAATGAAAGGCCCTCTCTTTATCGCTTTGTTCAACTTAGTCGGATCCAGACAAATCCATATCTTATTTGTTTTTTTCACGATAGTTATAGAGTTAACCCACTGGGTAGGCTCATCCTGCTCAACTATTACACCCATCTCTACCATGTGATCAAGTTCACTACGTACTTTACTTTGAATCGCAAATGGGATTCTTCTAGGCGGATCTATAACAGGTTGTACAGATTTATCAACATGAATGACAGCATTTGCTTTGATCAGACCTAAACCTTGAAACACGTCTTTGTATTCGCTTACCAGCTGTTCAGCCTGGGCACTGGGACGGTCGCTCTGCTTGGAAATGTTCGTCGGCACGGCAGAGTGAACCTCGTTGACACGCGCCAACAGGTTCAATGTCACACAAGCCTGTTTCCTCAAATAGGCTGACAATTCCGCACCAATTGGAACCTGAAGTTTCTGCCATTCACTTCGACCGACGCCTCAATGTCAGGAGTGATCCGATGTCCCGAGAACGTCACCAACGAACACCTGGTGTTCGCCAGCTGCCCTGGAGCGACTCTGTCAAAGACGTTCCTCGGAAGCACGTTTGCCTCCGACCCGGTGTCAAGCTTGAACTTCACCAGACGACCGTTCCCTCGGACGGTCGCGTACCACAACTCAGCATCTTGCTCGGCACCGCGGTCCACGGTACCGACAAACAGATCCGTAGTCAAAACGTTGACCACCACCGGATCCGGGTCTTGCTCAGCGTTGTGAGGGTCGGGCTCTTCAACGGTAACCTCGTTGACTGCCTAGTCTGCTCCTGCAGACCTTACCAAAGTGCCCGATCTTTTTGCAGGCTATGCAAGCTTTGCCTTTCGCTGGGCAGACTCCCCGGCAGTGTTCGTATCCACAGTTCTGACAGCGGATCTTGAACTCTCCTGCACCGGCATCGCCAGAATTCCAAGATGGCGATTTCCAAGATGGCGTCGCCGATGACCGGACCGCCGGTGCACCGGTATGCGCAGTAGATTAGTTTTTAAGAAAATCAATTTCCTTACTCTCAACATCTGATTTGGTGTCCTCCAACAGATCCAAACTGAATTCACTCATTTCACACATACTCACACAATTCTCCAGAGTTAACTCAGCAGTTTGCAGCAGTTTGTTACGCAAATTAATGTTTTTAACGCCAGCCACCAACCAATCGCGCAGCAGCGACTCCTCCACTGACCCGTATTCGCAATCCTTTACTTTGTCTGTTAGTGCCGTGATGTATGTGGCCATAGTTTCTGTAGCCTGATTATGCGAATTAAACTTGTACCTTGTTATTATCAAACTGCACTTGCCTATGCAATATGTCTGGAATGCCTCTGTGAGTGGTCCGATCCTGTCTCGGTCAGCGAGCGCGATGGACATATTGGCGAACACTTTTTGCGCTTCTTCGCCAGCGATGTGAAGAAAGATGCAGCATTGCACTCGTTCTGTCTTCAATATGACACCTCCAGCAGTGGCTTATATATCATATGCTCTGATCCATGTTTTCCAGTTCGATCTTGCGTTGTTGCTGGGGACAAGCTGAGGACAAGCTGACCAGGCAGCCGCAAACCCGGCAGTGTATTAACGGGCGGCATTCTTCCTCATCTGACACCATGTGAAAGTACAATGTCTGAACACTTTGACTTCGGGATACTGAATGGTTTATTCCCGTCCAGGGCTCACTGAACCGCCGGCTAAACTTTCCATGTTGTCATCTCATTAGCATATCTACAGACGTGTCTAGACGTCTATTACACATATATCACAGGGGCCAGGGGATCGGGAGTGGCGAGGAGACTAGTGAAGTAGTGGGGGAAATATATTTCATGACATTTTAAAGGTGTCCATTCCCCTTTATATTTAATGATGGGCTATTTTGGGGGTTAATCAAAGTATATATTGTTCCCGATAAGTTAATTAGTCAGCATTAGAATTGCCTGTTACTTAATATGGCAAGGAACTGCAATGACTATATGTGTGAGATGGTAGCAGATGAGAGGAGACAAGAGGTATAGAACTAGAGAGATCCTAAATAATCTGTTACCAACATGTCTAAGAATGTTCAGTTAGTGGCCCTGTCACATTACAACGCATCTTGGAAGCACATGGCCAACACGTAAAATCACTTTTTTATGTCAAGATGCATCAAAGTTGGACGTATACATACCGTATATATGCATATGGCCAACGTAAGACCAATGTATGGCTAATGTGCCTCCCGGTGAAAAATGCTCAAATTACGCTCACGGTACGTTCGCAGAACGCCGGTGAATGTTATATACATTATTCGATTGCCAGAACTACGTTAAATACGTCAAGACATGGTGGAGAAACACAAAACGTACCTTAGACGTATGTTGTCAGTACGTGGACTGTACGTTTCCACTGCCTTTAACATAGGTCAACATAGTGCAACGTAGTGAACAACATTTGTCTAATGTATGTCTAACGTACATCGACGTACGCCTAACATATACATAACGTATGGCTGACATAACACCCATGCGTTGTCGTATGTCGAAAGTTTTGTGCATGTACAAATCTTTCGCGACCCCCTAACAAGAAATACATCGACATATATCGCTGTACACTTAATGAATGCATAACACATTACAACGTATCCCGACATAGCGGCCAAAAATCACATACGTCGGTGTACATTTGCGTGATGTGTTGAAATGTGACAGCACCATAAGGTAATTATTTTACAGATGGTGTATAGTTCTTATGGTTTTTCTTGGCGATGAAAGCTGCCTAGTCCGATGAAGCATCAAATTTTCAAAACCAAAACAATTATTTAGAATTGATTGTACATATCTAACTTAGATGCTGAGGCACAAGTTTATTAAGCATTTGTTGCTACCTATAAGGGAATACTGAGGCAATTTAATAGAAGATGTTAATGCTAAAGCCTATGGTGTCAGAGTTTTGGCATGTGTACCAAAACTAATTTATTATATTTGCACTTCAAATAACTCAAAACTTAGCTGTTTAAAATAAACAGTCCTTGAAGCTAAAGTAAGGTAGATTATAACAATCAGTTCAATATATTTATCTCATAAAAATGACAGAAACTCAAAACCATTGGACTATGCAACGTTAATGTAGTTTGTATTACTGGAATAACAATAACATAGTGTTCAGATTTAGTATCATTTCGTCCAAGGCAACCATTTTAAAAGGAGGTGTTTGGTGTTATTGAGTATCATTACTAGGATATTGATAAAGATATGTCCTACATAACAGGGCCAGTATGAAGAGGAGCAGAGAGCCTATTTAAACAGTGATTGAACAACATTAAACACTTATTTGTTTTCATGTTCTTGCATTAATGTTATGCGCCATGTTTGCAGTTGAATTCGTTTCTTCATTTCAACTCCTGATTATTTGAGACTGTTCACATTGAGAGTTGATAGGTATTTAAAGTATGGGTACTTGTATGATTACCTAGTTTATGCACTCATGTGGAAAGGTTCTATTGATCTGCTGTCAGACTGGGGAAGGGGGGGGGGGCGGGGAGAGGGCAGGCTTTGCAGCTAGCCTAGGTGTAAAAATATACGGATTTTCGGTTTAGAATTATATATTGGCAGAGAGCATTCTTATTCTTGGATGACGGAGTGGGGACAAGGTTATGTAAACTAAAAGCAAGGATGCCCCACTCATATTATGACATGATATAAACTATGTGAAATATATGTTCATACATGATGCCTAAGATTAATGAAGAGCTGTGTTATATAAGAAACAGTTCAAGGTTGATGAAAATGTCCTCTATGTAGTCAAAACGTATGCCATTGGAGAGGAAGGACATTGACAGAATATATATATATTTGTAACTGTATACAACTACCTGCCGCCAGGGTGCCGATGGACAGCACACCAGCCTAATCTGCATATACGCCGAGGCGCCGCCTGCGGCTGGGGTGGGAGGCAGCCACCCCTGTTGGGGGTTGCCACCCTCCCCAGGCTGGGGGGGGTGCCTGATTGGCTGACTGTCGGATGTCCAGTTGCCCTTGCCCTTCTTAGCTTCTGACCTACACGAGACACACGAGATTATGCAAATGAAGGACCGATGCTCCCGTCACATGGGACACCAGCACTCTACTCCTGGCTCTTGAGTGAGACACACCTACTCTTGAGCAGGAACCCCAGACACTCTGTCTGATGCTAGCAAAATTCATATATTCCAATTGAGTGTGTACACAGCCACAGGACTCCTGTCCCATGGACTGTAGGCACTGCTTTCTATATAGGCTAAAGTAGTAATGAGACTCGGTGTGGACAGAAGGTGAGGGGTTAGGGTGATAGGTCACTGATAGGTGAGCAGGAGTTGATGCCAATAAAGCACAACATCCTCACTGTCTATCTTTGTGACTTGTCTTCCTTTCTTCCTTAGGTGTTCTAATGAGTTAGTAGCCTTGGATTGAATAGTAGCATCACAGGTGAAATGAAGGGGGTAGAGTTAATGATATTATCTGCTGTTCATGACGTCTGGGCACACAGTAATATTAGATAGGGATCAGTTTCCGTTTTATCAGGTTCCCAGAAACACCCGAAATAGGTCAAGTTCTAAGAGGTGTAACAATTTGCTATTCTCAGAACACGAATGACAAGTTGTAATAACATACATTTATTCAAAGAAACAAATCATAACTCGCAGGCAGGTTGAAATATATCGTTTTCATAATCGTGTATTCGGGTAGCTTGATGTCATCTGGGAACATTTAATATCAATCCTCTTGATGTTTGACAAGATACGCATTGGACAAATCAATTATCAGAATCACAATAATCTTGCCGTTAATCTTGTGGTGTTCTGTGTGGCGTAGTGGTTATTAGTGTGTCTGAATTTTGTATAAGTCGGATTCCTTAAATGAAGGTTGGTGGTTCGATTCCCCATGCCATCACCTCTGCAAATTTGGATTTCCACCACTGTGTTAACTTACAGCGTCATCAAAGGCCAGTTGCTCTCATAATATGTCTGTGGTGTCAGAGGTTAAAAATCCCTTGGGTCTGTAAAAGTGGAGGCTTTCTATCGACAAACTGTCTAATGGTGAAAACAAAGACTATTCAGACTTATCCATCATAGGCAGTATAAATCTTCAAGAAGAAAAAATGATGGCCTTTGCTGCCGACACGGCGTTAATCAATCACCACTAATTAACTAATCTTGCTCATGCACTGAAATATGGGTTCACTCAAACCTAGGCTGGTAATATTAAAGAGAAGGAAGCCTAAGTTATCTAAGGGTTATTTTTTTTTCTTTCACCACCCACTTGACAAAGCACTGCCTTGCCTGCTATGAGTGCATCGATCACTTCGATCACCACTGAGACCTGTTGGGCACCTGCATCGGGGGACGCAACTACAAGTCAGTATGCCTTCCGTTGTGTGAAAGTACAACGTCTGAACACTTTGAATTCTGGATACTGAATGCTTTATTCCCCTTCCAGGGGTCTAGACCTCCGGCACACTTAGTCATGTGACATCATCTCATTTGCATATATTACAGACGTGTCTGGACGTCTAGAAGTCTCTTACGCATATATATCACATCCCTCCCTCAAAGTATTTCTGAGACATGAAATGTTTCAAAATCCCCATAAAACATACCAGGTTTACTCATTCATCATACAGTAATACAATAAAATATACAAGCACTTAACTCAAGCAAGTAGGCATAAGTAAGTAAGTAATTAACTTAACCCACAGGTTTAAGGCCCTGTCACATTATGGTGTATGGCGGAAGCGTATTGAAAACCTACGTAAGTCCTGCGGGTGCCAGCCTATGATGACATTTGGTGACCTCTCGGGTGGGTTTGAGCATATGTGGAACCTATGAGGAGCATATGGGAGCGTGCTGTGACATTTTTTGATGGTTTTGATTGGCATGTGGAGCGTATGAGGAGCGTATGATAATTTTAGGAGCGTATGAGGAGCGTATGCGAAACCTATGCGCGCCCTATGTTATCTCTCCGCGGTCCGCCGCCTGGTGGCTCCTGGGTATATATAGCCTGCAGCAACAGTCTCCCCTCACTCTGCCACCATGCCTGCTAAGAGGAACACCACTACTGCTGCTGCTGCTGCTACTGCTACTACTACTACTACTACACATACTACTGCTACTACACCAGCCTCCAGAGCTGCTGTGACTACAGGAGGAGGACTAGGCCGTGGGAGAGGCAGAAAGAGGCACACTTTACAATGCTCTCCATCACCAGCCTCCTCACCTGCCTCGCCACCTTGCCACTCTGCACACCACTCTCCAGAACACCACTCTCGAGAACACCACTATCCACTGGAGGAGCTGGAGATGCAAGTGGAGAGGTCGACGACGCAACGCTGGCGTACCCGCTCCAGCTCGCCATCTCCTGCCTTTCGGGGCAGTTCATGGGCGTCGTCCGCTGCCTCCGCCGCCACCACCGCCTCCAACGCCTCCACCAGCACCGGTGGCCTCTCCGTGTCAAAGAGACGGAGGGCCAAGAAGAGCGACTGTTCTCTGTCGGTGTTCAAGGAGGATCAAATGTTGGACTACCGCCGCTCAGACAGAAAGGCCAAGATGTGGGAGGACCAGGCGACACTTCTGGGGACCACAACAGTCCATCTCCAGAAGTGGTTCAAGTCGCTCAGGGACACGAACACGCGGCTCCACAAGAAAAAAAGCGGGGACGGAGCCGCTGAGCTGACTGAGCGGGAGCAGTGGATCCTGCGCAAGTTTGGGTTCCTGCGGTCCGTCGTCCGTCACCGACCGGAGCCCTGCAGGAGTGTAAGTACATAATCTTTTATCGTTCTGACAAGTGCGGCCGTTAGTATTCTCGTAAAACCGCTCGTATTCTAAGTTTGTTATGTTATGCTTTTGTTGTATTTATGTAAATATTCTAGTAATTTGTTAAATGTTATTTATTTCTTTAATGTTGAATTGTTGTGTAGTTGTTCTTAAATCGAGATATTGACAATAGATGTATCGAGATATAATCCTTATAAATCCCTGTTTGCATTTAACGTTAATTATTTTTGCTTTATATATTTTTGATTTACTGTTGAATTGTCGTGTCTTTTGTCGAAATATCGATTTGCATTCATGTTACTTATGTTATTTTATGATTTTGTCTTGCAGTTGGCCGCTCCTGTCGCGTCTCCGCAGCTCGATCTCAGCGTGGAGGAGAATGTCCCGACCGATGTGGAGGTGGCGATGGACAAGGAGCTTCCACCCACTCCCCCCCCCCGCTACATCGCAAGAGCGGGGAAAGGGGAGAGGGAAGCGATCTGGCCCAGTCGACGACAACCTCCTCACTGCCATCCACAAGAGGTTCGACGAGTCTGGGGACATCCTCAAGATCATGCAGCCGCCTCCGACACCGATGGTGACGGTGACGAAGCGAGTGGCATTCGCCAACTATGTGCGGGACATGATCCTCACGATGCCGGAGGAGCGGTTTGTGTCCGTTTGCAGTCCACTCAACAGCATGGTGTCACACCATCTGGAGGATGAGGAAGGAACATTCGTGGGCCCGGTGGTTCGTATGGCTGCTCCTGCACCTGCTCGTGCACCTGCTCCTGGACCTGCTCGTGTGTCTGCAAGTGAGGCATACCAGCCTCAACCCCACCAGTGGACTCACCAGCCACCACCGGCATCACCATGGGCTTCACAGACACACGAGTATGTGCAGCGCTATATCGGGCAGCCGCACATTCATCATCAGCCACAGCCACGGCCGCCTCTGCCAAGTCTTCCGCCTCAGCCTCTACCTCCAACCTCCGTGGGTCACGAGGAGGCCGCAGCTCCGCTGGTGGTACGGCCGTCACCGCCGCACACTGCTGGACAACTACGGACATTACGGATGGCGGGGCACACGAGGGGCTCTCCCGGAGTCGTGGTGCGCGCGGGTGCTCCGCCCACTGTGGGTGCGGCATGGCCGGGGACTTGCACTGCCACAGACATCGCGACTCCGACACACGGCGACCCCACCCAAGTGAACTTGTCTGAGTCGGCCAGCCCAGAAGGCCTATTGAACTTGTCGGGGCTGTCCGGGATATCTGGCATGTTGGGCGGAAATTTGGACTTATTCCCCTCGTCAGCCACAGTCGCCAGCTGATGCCACTTCTAATGGCAAGGGAGAGAAGTGATTGTAAATATGTGTAGATATGTAGTCTTAGTTTTTATTTATCTTTGTACATTTGTATGTATATATGTATATATATTGTATGTTTATATATTGTTTGTACATTTTTATGTATATGTAAATATGTCAAGATGTTTAAATAAATAAATATACTGTCAATTTTAATTTTTGTGTCCGCGTTCAGTAAAGGCATGCCATCATTTAATTGTTATACATTAAAGTACAATTAAAATTAAAACATAAATAAAAACTTTGAATTTAAAATATTTATAATAATCTTTCTCCTTCCCCTTTCTCCCTTCCCTCCCTCCCTCTCTCTATCTCTTTTCCTCTCTCTATCTCTCTTCCTCCCTCTCTCTATCTCTCTTCCTCCCTCTCTATCTCTGTTCCTCCCTCTCTATCTCTCTTCCTCTCTCTATCTCTCTTCCTCCCTCTCTATCTCTCTTCCTCCTTCTTCCTCTCTCTCTATCTCTCTTCCTCACTCTCTCTCTTCCTCTCTATCTCTCTTCCTCACTCTCTATCTCTCTTCCTCTCTCTTCCTCTCTCTCTATCTCTCTTCCTCCCTCTCTCTATCTCTCTTCCTCCCTGCCCCTCCCTCCCTCCCTCCATCTCTTCTCTCCCTCCCTCCCTCCCTCCCTCCCTCCCTCTAGCCCTTCTCCCTCTCCCCTCCCTCCCTCTAACTCGTCTCCCCCTTTCTGTCTCTGTGTCACTCTATTTTTCCCTGTGTTCTTAGTATGTATATAAAAGATTAATTCATGTAAAAAGAGAGGAGATTCATTACAATTACATTAACTAGATGACTTTAAATTAGGGAGCGAAAGAACGTAACAGACATGTAAAATTGTGTTTTCATATCTATAAAATGATATCGTTTATTTTACTAGACATATAAACATATTAGCATCTCATATAACAGGAGACATGTAAAAAGCGATAAAAGTACAGTGTCAAGAAAAGCACATACGTTTGCAAAAACAGACATACACAGCGCATACAGACTGATAAAATGTTTTGTCAGATCATCCTGTCTTGCCATGACAGTGCTCCGGCAGGTGAGACGACCCAGTCGTTAATTAGATTGCGCTGTTCCTTTCCTAGCTTGGACGCGGTGTTGGGGTTAACAGGTAGAACGTCAATGTCAGGAAGGTTGTGGCCCTCTCGCCAATCTCCAGGCACAAAGTTGTTGTTGGCTGTCTCGGGACGATCCAGCTGCATGTTCTGTAGCGCTGGGTAGCGTGTCCTTATGAGGTTGTGCAGAACAATGCACGCCTTGACGATGATCTTCACGTTGGAGGGGTGGTGCTGCATAGTCGTCAGCAGCACTTGAAAGCGGTTGGCTAGAATGCCAAAGGCATTCTCCACCACTCCTAGCTCGGGAAAGCCGGTAGTTGAAGAGTCGCTCGTCATTGGTCAAGCCCCTCTTGCCGTACGGCTTCATCATGGTCGGCCGCAGGGCAAAGGCATCGTCATCGATCAGAAAATACGGCACATCCTTCTGGCCGTGGACAAGCGGTTCAGGGTTCGGAAAGCCGATGGTGCCACCTTCTGTGCCCGCCTTCAGCTCGGAGGCGTTGTAAATCTGGGCATCGGACGCGGAGCCCAAACTGCCAATATCTGCCCAGATAAATTTGTAATCCATATCTATAAGCGCCAAAAGGACCATGGAGAAAAAGCCCTTGTAGTTGTAGTAGAGCGACCCACTCTTTGGAGGGCACCGGCAGGTGATGTGCTTCCCATCCAGAGCGCCACAGGTATGGGGAAAGTTCCACCTCTCTGAAAAGAGGTCCGCGACGGCACGCCACCCTTCTGGAGTCGTCGGACACATCATGACCTCGGCCATGTACTCGTCGACGATGGCCTTACAGACTTCACGCACTATCAGCGAATGTGTGTTGTGGGGCACCCTCCACCCAAACTTCATGGAGGAGTATTTTGTGCCAGATGCCAGGTGCCGCAGAGTAAGTGCTATTTTCAGCGCCGGCTCGAGTGGCACCCTGAATGTGGTGCATCTTTTGGTGATCCTCGGTCCCCCTCGCGCCACAATCTCGTCAAACAACTGGGGAGGCAGCCACATGAAGTTCACAAACGACGCCGTGTCTTCGCTGCGGAGCTCGACAATCAGCTTGTCGAACAAACTAAACTGTGGCCGCCTCTCAATCCAGGGGCTGACCCACACTGATCATCGCCGCCGCTCCCTCCTCCTTCGTCTCTTGATACGGGACGCCAGAAGAACCATGAGGTATAGACCAAGCTGATGGCGATAAAGGGCAACTCTGTAGAAAAGCTGGAACTGTACTTGCAGTGCCTGGGCATCCATCCTGTATGAGCAGCAGAGCAGGAATGACCGAAGAAGGCGTGCGTCGCCTTTATATACCGAGACCATAGGTCGGGCATATGCTACTCATACGCTACTCATACGCTTTGTATACGCTCCCATACGCAACTCGTAGGTACTGCATACGCTGCATACGCCCGAGATACGCCCGTGACGCAAGTTGAGCATACGAGTAGCATCTACTGCCGGCATACCCCTAGCATACGCCGGCATACCCCCAGCGTACAAGGAGCGTATGCTGGCGTATGAGAAGCATATGAGTAGCGTATGAACCATGCGCCCCCGTAGGTCGAGATTTTTTTAGCATGCACAAACAAATTTGGACGGACGGACAGGAGAAAGCGTATGGCTGCGTACAGCGGCATAGGCCGGCACATGACAGCGTATGCGGAGCGTACACATAGCGTACGCGTAGCGTACACACAGCGTATGCCGACGTATATGACGTAAAGCACTTACGCCGCCGTACGCTCCCGCTAAAAACCCTAATGTGACAGCCCATTTAGCGAGTGTCCGAGCGCACTATGGCACTGAAGTCCTTTGAATTGTCCAGCTGCTTAGCCTCCACAAAACAATTACCATCACTAATAACTAGTCCATAGCAATATTATGATGGAATTATATATCAATATCAGTGGCCTGGCATCCGATGCTTGCATCTCGGTGCTCCGTGTTCACTGCTCGCTGCCTCACCTGTTGCTTAGCTGGCCTGACGTTCTGCGCGTCTTCATCCTGGGCGTTTTCATTACAGCCATTCGTCTCTGTCGACGATCTGTGCATCTGTGCTTCTTGGCATCCGTGCAGTCATGTCTGTGCCTCTAGGCATCCGTGCATCCGTGTGCCATCTTTCCAGGCATCTGTGCATTTGTGGGCCATCACTTCGAGCCCTGTCCTCCAATCTTTCCATTCAGATATGGCGTTCTGCTTGCTTGTCTGTGGTAGAGCAAACTCACAGTAACTTGTTAATGCTGCTTCATTTGGTTACCAGGGAGTTGCTGCCTGGTGAACCACAGCTATACAACACTGTCTTTGTTGGTAGCCTGAAGCAATGGGCCTAAAAGCACCATTGCCTCCACATCTGACACCATGTGAAAGTACGACGTCTGAACACTTTGACTTCTGGATACTGAATGCTTTATTCCCCGTCCATGGGTCTAGACCTCCGGCACACTTAGTCATGTGACATCATCTCATTTGCATATATTACAGACGTGTCTGGAGGTCTAGACGTCTCCAGAGAGCGTGTATACAGATGAGAGAGACAACTCCCGCGAAAATCGGTAACACAGGCTACAGTGGCGTTCCTGGCGGTTAGTGTTGAACAAGCTTTGAGTTTGCCATACGTGTAGTGCAAAACATTTGTTTTTATTCAAAATTAATAGAAATGCAGAAGCCTAACCTTATTGATTTAATATAATCCTTTTGGTAAACATGTTTTCTATATGTGTACTAAGCGGCTTGTTTCTATTTGGTGTAGTTTTAGAGATATTTCACTTTTTCTGTAGGAAGATTGCACACGACCATTGACAATGCCTTGAGTTTGCCGTACGCGTAGTGAAAAACGTCAGTTTTATCCCAAATTAATAGAAATCCAGAACCCTAACCATATCAATTTAATATAATCTTGTTGGTAAACATGTTTCCTATGTGTATTCCAATCAGTTTGTTTCTAGGTGTTGTAGTTTTAGAGATATTTAACGTTTTCTGTAGGAAGATTGCTCACCGCCATTGACAATGCCTTGAGTTTGCCGTACGCGTAGTGAAAAACGTCAGTTTTATTCCAAATTAATAGAAATCCAGAACCCTAACCATATCTCTTTAATATAATCTTGTTGGTAAACATGTTTCCTATGTGTATTCCAATCAGTTTGTTTCTAGGTGTTGTAGTTTTAGAGATATTTAACGTTTTCTGTAGGAAGATTGCACACGACCATTGACAATGCCTTGAGTTTGACAGCTGTGTCATATACTGTTCAACAACCACCACTTGGAGCGCCACAGTCGGCATCTGTTACATGGTGTAGTATGGGAGTTGTCCCTCTCATCTGTATACACGCTCTCTGACGTCTCTTACGCATATATCACACCTTGTTTCCTCACTATTACCCACCAATATTGGGGCGGATATGTGAAATTGGTGTGCACTTCTGGAAAGAAGCATGAAAGTTTGTCCTAGGGGGTTTTGGGGTATGCTGATTAAAAAAATTGCGGGAACAACGACGCCACTACAACGGTTCCCACCCAAAATTAAGAAATTCAAAATGGCTGCCTCAAAACACGTTTTTGCCCATAAAACGGCTCTAAGTGCCCCAATTACCATGATCTTGATGTCTATGCCTATGTTTTTAAGGTCAAGGAACCCAATAAAATACATTTGAACTTTCATAACATACATGTTCATGGTGAAAATATTCAAAAACGCTCATAACTTCAATTTTTTTGCAACAGCGTATATGTAAGTGTACCGATTACCATCTTAGTACCAATGTTAAGGAATATGATTGTGTGGCATACATTCTGATAAAGGGACACATATGCCATAGAACTAAATGACTTGAACGAGTTCCAAGAATTACCACCAGGGGTTGCGGATTGTTCCAGTAGCCTGCCTATATTCTCAGTACTATTCAGCTATGAATTTATCAGTTATCTCTTTTTGAATATGTTTTGCTCAGAACAGCTGGAATTGGTTACGGCAAAAGTGTTCCTTTAAAACATTATCAAATTATTGATCTTCTTACAAACTTCTTACTCTCGGCTACACTATCCCGAACAAAAGCACAACTGTGTACATGGCAGATTTGCCTTGACACACTTGCATCTTTTAGTGCAGTCCTTTTTACATCCACATTTGAACAGTTCTTGACAACCTTTGGCTGCCTCTGGGAGAGTGGTCCAGCATGGAGTCCATGGAGAATCATCTTTCGCTCTCTCCCAGCCCCATAAATCTGGTGATGGAACATTGGGTTCTCCTATACGTGACTGTCCCCAGATATGCCCTGCCTGAAAAACAGCCCTTTTCACATGCTGTTCTAGGGCATGTAATGTTGGAGGAATGTTTACCATCTTACGGTTATGAGTGAACAACTGCTTCCTGGCTTCATTCACATGGCTAATTGCTGATGTTCGCTGATACAAAAGAACAAAATATCTTTCTATTTGCTCCATTTCGTCTGGGGATATCTGAGTTGGCGCACTAGATAAACGAAGGAAAGTAGGTGTGAGCTGAGGCATATTATGCCATACAGCCCAAGCTGTTTTCTTTCCAATTCCATAGAAGGCGGAAACCATATCACATCCTGATATCGCATGCAAGAAGAGAATACCCCATGATGCATCATTGCCTAATTCAGATGAAATCAGGTGACAGGGGACTTAGCGTAGTTTAGATCCATGACCAAATGCTACCCATATTTCACAATCCTTTAAGACACTTGACACAGCAATTGCAAGAACCACCATGTCGGTATCTGTTGCATGTATCATCAGCTTGGTAAATCCTTGATGGAACGAATGGAAAGCATGAAACAGTAGCCGTGTGTCTGCTTCTTCATGAGTGCAGGACAAGTCGGAGAGGTCGGCTATGGGAGATGAAACAGCATTCTTGCCATGTGTGGAGATGACTAGCTTACTTTGAGGGGGTTGAAACTCCTGTATTGCATTGGCTAGAAGTTGGAACAGGCTCTCTTTGTTTGAATCACAATGAAGGAAGTTATTCCAGTTACCAGGAATGTTAGTGTTGTTGGCAACCCAGAGATGGTTACCAGCTCCACGGTTCTGTCGTGTTTGTGCCTTTAGGCTGTCCTGCTTATATACATCCCAAACAACATCCAAACGAACAACGTCTTGTAGCATGCATTCTAAATAGGGCAAGAACACCAGTTGGGAATAGTCCTGGAATGTTTTGACACGAACCTTCGACTTCTTTGGATCAAGTGTGTGCACAAGGGCAGCACCATCGATGATCTTGACATCAACATTTGGTGCAGATTCCAGTTGAGGTACCAATGATTCCAAACATTCCATCAAGTCAGATTTGTTTGTTTGGTGCATTGCATGATTTGATGCCAACGATGGAGGCCAGGCATGATTTTCATGCATGAAGAAGGCATCCATATCACTGTCTCTAGCTTGGCATGATATATACATCCTTGAGAAGAGATGAAAATCATTATGCAGGTTGGAGATTATAGAAGCGGACTTTGCAGGTTTCTTTCCCGAACTAGAATTTAACAGAGGTAGACTGTTCTTGTGTATGGTGTCATTGAATGCAGTGATATTGGCATTGATGCGCTCCACAACAAAATTCTGGTGTTGTGTTTTGCCAATAGGAGTTCCAACTTCCGAACTTTGAACCAGTAATCAAACTGAGGATGCTCCGAAGCCATCTCATGACACCACTCATCAAAGTGTAGTTGTTCACCCTCTGGTGTGTTCTTTTGATACTCATCATATGACCTGTGAAGCAGAATGAACAGAGCTGCTGCTGTTACCTGATGGGCCCATTGACCTCTGGATGTGTGTGAACCTTTCTGTGGACCAGCGGCACGCCCCTCAGTTGTAACATTGGCTGAAGTCATCACATAGGTCCAACCACTTCCATCAAGCCAATCATCGATGACTTTCAACATGGCCATTTCGATGTGGAGACCCCCCATCAGAACAACATATTGTTTTTCCCCATACTCATCCGACCATTTCCACTGAATTCTTTTGGCGATCGCATATAATGGTTGATCAACAGTGAGCACAGGTATCTGTTTTGGATTGCAACAAACTGTGATCTGTTGGATGATATTTATTCCATGCTTGACCATAGCGGGTGAGTGTGCATCATCTCGAAACATTGGCAGTAGAGCGATAATTGCAGGAGGCTTGGGTACATACAACTGTAAGCTGGCAAAATAGGCTGACCATGATATGTTCACCAGATCAGTTTGCTTTTCATCAGCCAAAGCTGTCCTCACTTTTTCAAACCAAGGCATTTGCATTTGATCTTCACTCATGGCAACAGGTATTGGAATTGCTAGGTCATCAGTTACTTGTGGAATGACATTGCCAGGGAGCGATATTGGTGGCACATTAGTATATGACTTCGGTAATGACTTGATAGATTTAGACTTTGGCTGGTCTCTGTTTTCAGGAATCTTCCGAAGGACCCTAAAAACACCCGCATTGTCATTTGTGACATGCTGTGTGATTGATATTGCTGTGCCATGGAAAGAATCAAGACTTGAAGTGGATGACGGATTGTGATCAATGTTATCCAGGTTTCCAGTTGTGAACAGATTGTCTCGGAGGGTAGACGGACACTGCCCTCATCCTCATAATTGTCTATTACTCTATTGGCTTCCTCTGTGGACAGTTGCAAAACCCTGTCATATGATACAGATAGACCTTTCTCAAAAAGAATGTCAATGAGATGACGTTTTTGTGTTCTATTGTGAATGAGTAGGCTTAGGTACAATGGAAGAACAGTCTCACGGTCGGAGTTGTGCCGTACTGCTACAGATTCTCTCCTACCACGTTTGACAGCATTGAAGACTAATAACTGCGTAATGGATGAGGCAGCTGTGCTAACTTCATTGTCATCAATACGTTTTCCTGCATTTGAACCTCCTAGAATCATCCCAACCAGAGCAGATAGAGACGCTGGGAGATCGTCATATTGTTTATCACATGAGGAACCATTGAAGTGGTATTTTTTCTCAAGCACTTCTTTGCGAATCAGCTTTGCTACTCTCATCAGCATGATGGCTTCATCATCTGGATCAAGGTGGCAGACGTTGAGCAAGGCATCACCAACATCATCCTGGAATGAAAATACTGTGCCAAACTTGCTGTGATGAGCTTCAAGATTTGAAATCAGCATACCCAAAAAAAACCTTGGACAAAGTTTCATGCTTCTTTCCAGAAGTGCACACCTCAAGTAAACATTGTTACATATCTGCCACACTACAATGTATAATTTGTGGTTAAGCTGATACTAGTGCAGGCTTTGTATGGGGTCCTTGGAAACCTTGAATTTGATCATTCAGGATTCCATCCCTGGAAAGTCTGGGAATTTCTCTAATGATCCTTTAAAATGGAATATCATGACTATATTTTTTGTAAAGCCTATTTTCGCCGAAATGCCCAAACTTCAATCAGTGATGTTTTGTATTAAAAGTGATTTTTGTGGGTTTGTTATTTTGCCTTTTGATTTTTACATTAAAGTTGCATAGTCTGATGGTGTTTGAATTTTTGTCTTATTTTTTAGATAAATATATCAAATTGATCGTTTTGAGCTACTAATCATTAGTCCGGATTGATTTTGATGAAAGATGACTAGTTTTGAAGCAATTTGAGCTGAAAGAACCCAAAATAATTTTGACAAGCTTGCCAAAAGTCCAGATGGTCATCTCGCGGTGACCACATGATGGGAGATGACCTATTAATCCTGGAACCTGACAGAGCTGTAGATAGGTATTTCTGTTTGGGTTTTGAACATTCTGGGAACGGATTGGTGCCATAGGCACATGGCACTAGGGTTTTTAACAAAATATTATTTTGTAGAAAGGTTAATTTGATTTATATCTATCAAATTGACCAAGTAGCATCGAATATCCAAAACACATATACATCGGTTGACATCGTCCCAATGGCAGAAATTTAAAAACATCAAACTATGCAATCACCCACCAAATAGGCACATTCTATGATTCAGCCGAGCCTGAACATTAATGGTATGACGGGATCCGCTGCAATTGCACAGGTTTCCCGGTTTTATGCTATGATTGCAGCAGCCGTTCTGGTCATGCCTATGCGTTATCCTTTGGACAGGATCCATCGCAAATGCGCCGTTCCACAGCGTATGAGTCGGAGGACAGCCTGTGGTCATAGCACCATATCAGTTTCTACACTCACCTATGATGAACTGCACGCTATGTGATCCCGAGCCGTCCGCCGACGCATACGCTGCGGAACGGTTGCTGCCGTCATAGCGTTAAGCACAGAACCCAGTGCATTTGCGATGGATCCCGTCCAAACGATAATGCATGACCAGAACAGTTGCTGCCATCATAGCATTAAAACCGGAAACCTGTGTATTTGTGGTGGATCCCATCAAACTATTAATGCTCAGGCCCGGCTGATGTGGCCAGCATGGAACGGCTGCTGCATTAGATATGTTGACGAGGCAACATATTTAATTCATGCACGAGGCAAGGATCAGCCGCAGCGCGTGACCAAAACCCTCCCTACACTCACTTCTCTCCCCGCTGTCGGATGGGCAACACACTTTTCTCACTTGCCTGTTTTCTTTTACAGGGACGGTTGTCACTCGGCAGAGGCACGAGCGCAGCAAGCGGCGGCGGCTATTGTGGACATTCTCCTTGACCCCGGGGCCACGCTAAAGAAGCCAAAAGGTAGTCAGTTCCTTCCACATTTGTTGATTACTCGAGGCGACTCGTTTAAAGCTATTAGTCAGGGAGAGGCCTCCTGGCCTGAATATTTTGGTGCGCTGCGCACGTTGGCTTCCGTCCCTTCATTGCCTCCGTCATGGCCACAGCACCTGTTGAAGCATGAACAAGACTTGGCGCACATGGCGACATTGTGGGAGTGGCCAGTGTGTAGGCACTGGTCGGAGAGTCTTTAAATTGATCGCTGATGGACGACTGGCCTGCAGGTGGGACGACCAGGTTGCAATAAAAGACATTCAACGTGATATCTGCACTGCAGCAGGGCGTGCAACACCAAATACTCACTACCATCAGTTTCCGGGGTTGTATTCTCCACATGTTAATGCTCAGACGCTGGTATTTGCGGCCCCGTATTCTTCGCTGGTGCCTGTTCCGCCCATTAATTCTAGAGTAGGACACTGACGGCAGACCATGCATTAATTGGATTTGGGTGAGGGACTATGGTTTTGCTGTCACCCATGGCTCTCACCCGTCCAAGATGTTGCACGTGTGCGTGTGGTGTGCATACCGTATAAAAAAGATTCATCAACATAAAGAGCAAGTCTGTGTCAAGAGAAGGGCGTTTTATGATAGAAAAGGTGCTGAGAAACCAGCTGCACTTGGTGCTGCTGTGAGTGACATTCCTATAGTGTTACCTTACCCGTGCATAGGTTATAACAGCCCCACAGGACGCCAACAAAACATTACGCATGTGTTGCATAATTGTCGCGCTTCTACTGTAATTGCTTTGCTGATGGTGGCTTGTGAGAAAAAACCCATTCGAGCCTTGGTTCTAGATCAGCCCACTTATGACACGCCCAAAAAAGAACTCTGAAGCGAGGAGAGTGATTCTTGATCTTAGCTTTCCGCTGGAAAGAAGCGTCAACTCGGGCATTCAGAAGGGTTTTTATCAGGGTCAACCTTTTTCTTTTTCCCTCCCCTCAGTTACTACCTTGACTGAGCGTATCGTCAAGTTAGGCGCTGGGGCTTGGCTTTGGTCAGCTGACCTATCTAGGGCCTACAGGAAGCTCAGTGTGTGCCCTCTGTCCACTCCTGTTCTAGGAATCAAGATTAACGATCAATATTACATTGACCTTGCCCCTCCGTTCCGGTGCCGAACATCTGCTCTGGCATGTGCTCGCACGACTATAGCGGTTGTTTGGCTCCTCAGGAGACGAGGTTTCTTTTCATTATGTTACCTCGACGATTTCGTTGGAGTAGAGTCCTCCCTAGAAAGAGCAACTGAGGCATATAGTTGTTTTTCGCAAATAACCAATGAGCTTGGTTTAGTCCTCGCACTTGAGAAGTGCTTCCCACCCGCATAAATTCTTGTTTGGCTAGGATTCTGAATTAATTCTATTGCCATTACGGTAACACTACCTCAAGAAAAGGTAGATGAGGTGTTAGATGACTGCAGGTCCTGGAAGTGTAAAACAACTGCTTCAAGGAAGCAACTTCAGAGCTTAGCTGTCAAGCTTCAACATATAGCGAAATGCGTGAAACCGGCAACCAGGTTTATCAATAGAGTTCTGACAGCACTTAGGGCTGCTCCACCCATAGGCCAGTTCCCTTTCTCTTCCTTGATTCTTAAGGATCTAGAGTGGTTCATCCACTTTACCACTGCCCTCAATAGTGTGATTCTCCTTCCTCCAGCTCCTCCACCAGCTTGGGAGATAGAGTTTGATTCGACCTTAGTTGCAGGGGGGGCTTTCTCTCCTTCGATGTGTTATTTAGTAACCTACCCTGAAGCTGATTACCCACTTAGAAGCCTTTAATTTAGTCCTGGTGCTTACATTTCTCCTCCCGCCTAACCCGCATGAGTTTATAATAGCGATAAATACTGATAACCAAACCTCATAGCAAGTACTTTCATCAGACTCAGGGAGTGATCCTTTCCTTTATGCGTGCACCAGGCAAATATGGTTGATAGCAGCTAAGAATCACTCCAAACTAGCTATTAGGTATAAACCGGGTGCCCGCATCGAGTTTGCGGACGCGCTAAGTAGGGCCCCGTCAGATAAGAAAGCTAAGGAATTTATCCAGCATGAGATAAAATCACGTAACCTCACCCAGATTACTATTGTTCCTGATCTTACAGTCATTGATTTTGAAATCTGATTTCTGACTACTGGTGGAATAATTTTCTTTATTTTTGCTTTTTTACCACTCAGGCTACTTCATGATTGAGCACCAGGACCTCGTAGAAACCTACATCAACGCACTCATGCAGGGCACCTAGAAGAAGAAGCGGCTTCACATCAGCCTCTACATAACATTCTGTAGACAACATGATGTCTCTCAATTGAACCCGTCACTACATGACATCCTAGCCTTGAGGTTGTATCTGTCCTCCAGGCTCAGAGCTCCAGAGTCAGCAGACAATTACTTCAGCTCACTTAAGACTTGTCTGTCAGCTAGGTCAGACTGCTCAGCCATTTTCGATTCCTACCCCCTTCAAGTTCTTAAAAGAGGCCTTAGAAAGAATGGGTCTCACACTGCACCTGTCTTGTCTCTCTGCAAGATCTGACAAGATGGCCTTTCTTGCTTCATTGGGTCCTGATGCCTCAGTCTTTATCGCTGCCCTCCTTGTGGGCTTTATGACCCTGGTTCGCCAAAGTAATGTTACCGCTAAGACATAATCTGAGATTGGCCCCCATACGCTTATGTTCTTAGATGTTGTTCCCCACCCGGATTCTCTCCTGGTTGCTTTCCATTCTACCAAGACACGCACACGTTGCACCTCTCCCCTCCTGTTTTCACTTCCGGCCATCCCTCGATCCTCCTGTTGCCCCCTTTCCGCCTGGAAAAGGTATGCATGTCTCCTTGCCCCGTCCCGTCATGCCCCTGCATTTATCCTCCCTTCTGGTGATTTCCTCACCATCCGTACACTCTCTAGAGTGATGAATATAGCTGCATCAGCCATCCTCCCTGCTCAACCCATATTCACACTTCACAGTCTTAGAAGGGGAGCAGCTCAGGCATGCTTTGCTGCGAACCTTCTTGTACAAGATATAAAATAGGCTGGCTCCTGGTCTAGTAATGCCATTAATCTGTATCTATGTAAAGCGCCTATCACCAAGGCCCCATCAGCACTTGCCTCTTTGTTGGGTTAAGTGCTGAGGTTGATGTTATTATCTGATTGTTATGATTCTCACCATGTGACTTATCTCGCTCCAGATACTCACGTAACGGGATTAGGACTAACATGCACCCATATTACTGACAACACTTGGAAGCCAGCCTTCCATTCCGCAAGGTGCCAGACGCCTGCTGTTACTTTTCACTATGACACCATGTACTCGGAGCCAGCCTCCTCACGCCTGCCGTGGCACTGTTAACATGATTGATTACTTATTTTGATTTTCAAAATCAATAAGTACTGTTTGAAAGACCGTCGTTTTCCTCCTTTGACCGAGTGTCGTGAATTATCTAATACAAAAGATCTGAAAGTCAAAAACTTTCAAATGCACATATCTCACTCCATATGGTTCACTCCTTTTTACATTCAATAACAGAATAATGTTTTCCTTTTATATTCAGTGTAACTGACAAATTTCAAACGGATGCGTATCCTCACATACATTTAGACTGCCAAGGAGATGCATAATGCTTGCATTTCTCATGTACATATTATTGCTCTGTTATTATTTACTGTTATGTCATCCATGTCTCATCCTCCCTCATACCATACATAGTCCCGATGGCAGATGCAATTTTGATGGACAAATGTAACAATTTCAAAATTGAATACTTATATTTATAGAATTGACCAAACATCATTGAATATCCAACATGGAGGGGAGGCAACATCCACCTCATTTCCCCTTCCCCTCTATGACCCTGCACAGTATCCCTACTTGGTTGGGGGAGGCTAATGAGGTCACGAGATTAGCCTAATTGGTTAATGGCCTCCCTGCATAATGGGTGTTTCAAAGTGAGCGTCCAAAGGGGTGCGGTTATAAATTCACTGGTTATTCTCTATATGCTGTCCCAAATCATTAGCTAATACACCAGTATCTAAGTTGGATATATAGGATAAAATGTAAGTAGTTGTTTTAATTTTGACAAATTTATGTTTCATCAGACCATGCAACCTTAGACCCATACATATAGTCATTGTTATTTCTCATGTTTATTCACAATTCACATCTTACCTGGTGAATTGACTATGTTTTGGTGCACTTTAATTTCATAAACGTCTTAAAAACATCCTGGAATGTTGAGAAGGGTCCACAGTGATGAAAGGATGAAAAACGAGTTCCCACTGGGTAATATCGAGCATACCCTTGCAGGATGAGTTTCCCATTCATTAAGTAGTGATATTGTGTGATTTAAACAGAAATCAATGTAGATCAATTTCAAATATACTTCAAACAAATTTAATCTGTGCAAAAGATACATAATATCTGAACAATAAACTAGTAAAATAATATTTTACTACACTGCTAGCTCTGTGGAGGTCTAGCCTAGTCCCCTGGCATTTATTTGCACATGCAGAGGCATAGGAGTTTTCATCTATTATCGCTCAGTTTCCAACCTGGTCCCCTAGCCTTTGTACCAGAAACAAGTTTAAACGAGTTCAACCATGGCTGGTTGGGTGGCTCCGTAAAGCGCTGAATATGCTTATGGGAATGTTGCACTGAAAGGTCCTTGAAAGTCCTGGATTTTGATATGTCAAGCTTGTTCACTCATGTTGTCTGCACTGGGTGCGGTGGCATAATCGATACAGTGCGGGTCTCCCCTGCGGAAGGTTGGCAGTTTGGTTCCCGGTCGAGTTAAACCAATGACTTAAAATTGATACTTGTTGCTTCCTAGCCTGGTGCTCGGCATTATTAGGATAGGTCAAGGACTGGTTGGCTCAGTGTCAGGATAATGTGATTGATGTGGATATCAGGATATGGTGCTGGTGGCCTGGTCTTCCAGTGGGGCAGCACTATAAAGTCACCATGAGCGCACACTGTCACAAGTTGGTACCCGTCCTGATATGACCTTAGATGTTGCTAGGATGTAAAACAAACAAACTCTTCACTTCGTTTTCCACACACTTACTGGGGGGGTGAGCGCTGATCCTTCTGAACTGTTTCCATCTCATCAGCGCATGATTAATTTGCCTTGGGGGCCATATGCATGTGTCGGTGTTAGCGAGCCAAAACTGGTTTTGGAAGGGATTTCTTGTTTAGCGGTGAGAAGTCTGTATGTATGTTGCGGTGTTAGGCAAACACTGTGAGTTTAACGTCGCCTACGCTAACACCAAGCCATAGCAAGTTTAACATCAGTGTTAGGTACCGATTAGGCCCAAATCTATTCAATGCTATCATATTTAACAGAATTACATACTCAAAAAGTGAAATTTTATTAAATTAACCCTAAAATCGAAGCGATATGAATGCCGCAGCCGCCGAATTGGTGGCCATATTGTCAAATAGCATTGCTCGCCAGCAACAGGCTCAGAGGGGTTCCCCAAATCTATAAATAATGGATAGGTTAGCTAACGCTGCTGCGCTTTGGCCACATACATTTCTCCTGACCCATTTCCCAACACCAGCGTTAGCTAACCCGACAGCAGCTCTTAACACCAGAGCCGATAAAAAGTTGTTCATACATATGGCCCCTGGGCCTGTATGCATGAAGAATTATTTATCGGCTCCTGTGTTAAGGGCCGGGTTTTGGTTAGCTAACGCCTGTATTGGGAAATGTGTCACGGGGTATGTATGGTGCCAAAGCGTGGTGGCTTTAGCTAACCTAGCAGTTATTTATAGATTTGGGAAATCCCTCTGAGCCTGTTGCCGGCGGCAATTTGTTTTGTTTAGATTCGACAGTATGAATATCGCTGCCGATGTAGCGGCGGCGTTAATGTCGGTTCGATTTTAGGGTTAATTTAATGAAATTTCACGATTTGAGTATGTAATTCTGTTAAATATGATCGCATTCAATAGATTTCGGCCTAATCGGTCCCTAACACTGCCGGGCACCAGCGAGCCACGTTATTGCTGAGCCTGTTGCCGGCGGCGATTTGTTTTGTTTAGATTCGACAGTATGAATATCGCCGCCGATGTAGCGGCGGCGTTAATGTCAGTTTGATTTTAGGGTTAATTTAATGAAATTTCACGATTTGAGTATGTAATTCTGTTAAATATGATCGCATTCAATAGATGTGGGCCTAATCGGTATGTAACACCACCGGGCACCAGGCAGTCGCTATTGCTGAGCCTGTTGCCGGCGAGCAATGCGGCGGGCGGTGGCGATTTGTTTAGTTTACATTCGTCGATTCGACACTATTAATATCACCGCCGATTTAGCAGCGGCGTTAATATCGGTTCGAGTTTAGGGTTAATTTAATGAAATTTCACGTTTTGACTGTGTAACTCTGTTAAATATGGTAGCATTGAATAGATTTGTGCCTAATCGGTCCCTAACCCCGACGGTAAACTTGATATGGGTTGGGGTTAGCGTAGACGATGTTAAACTCGCGGAGTTTCCGTAACACTGGTCCATACATACCGACTTTTCGCCGCTAACCCGGAGATCGCCCCTAACCACGGGTTTGGCTCACTAACCCCGACTCATGCATATATGGCCCCTGGTCGCCACCTGATTTGTGATTGATAGACCTACATAGGTCTCTGACTTGTTTCTTATTAAATTTCTATTAAACTATATCTGTCTCTTGTCTTTCATCTGAGTGTAGTGAATTATGTAATAAGAAAAAAATATAAAGATGATGTAATAAGAAAGAAAAAGATGATGTAATGATATATAGAAAAAGATGATGTAATAAATATTTTAAAGCGATATAATAAGAAAACTAAAAAGATGATGAAATAAATAAATTTTAAAAACAATGATGCAATAAGAAAGGTGCAATCACAAATATTATATGAGAAATACATTTTTCAGACGTTGCCTAATAATTATAACTGATTATGACTAGACACTATGTGACAAGTCAATTGTTGACTTGCAGAGTGAAGCGGCTCCCTGGCATCGTGGAGGTGTCCAGGGAGATCGAGGAGGCCGGCGATTAGATCCCCTACGTCTGCAGGTGGGCCTCGTGGTCACCAAGCGGCCTGCCTCCACACCAAGAGGCGGGCCTCAGAGGTCTCCGAAGGGGGCGTACTGCATGGCCAACCAGGTGGCAACCTAACAACCAAACAGGTCTGCCATATAGACGGCCAAACAGGAGGCTCCTCACGGCTACACAGCCCTGCCTCAAGCTCAAACAGGAAGTAATCTCACCGCTAAATAGGTCTGTCTGAACACGCAAACAGGGGACAACCTAAAGCTAAGGAGGTTTGCTTCAATGGCCAAGCAGGAGGTAACCATTGTGACCGCCCAACGACCAACACTTTATGATGAACTAAACGATGTCTCCAGGTCCTTTAGGGGATCAGCCTCAGCGCTCACATTTAAGAGGTTCGCTTCCACACAGAGAAGCGGTCATCCGAAGAGGCCTCTGAAGGGACCTGCCGAACAGGTGGCAAGCTGACACTCGAACAGGTCTGCCACACAGCCAAAGAGGAGACAATCTCAGGACCGCCCAATGACTTAGGCTTTACGATGAACTAAGAGTTGTTGGTACTGCATAAAGTCAATGTGAAAAACATGTTAATAAATTCTAAGCTAAGCAGAGTGCGGGCATATTATTGTTCTTTTTATTATACCGTGCACTTGTCTTTGTATTACAGTATACCTTCCCGAAAAACCTCAGTCTGTTCATTTCAAAAGTGATTGTGGAAAATTAAGCTTTGGGACTTTAAAGACAGTTTTGGAAATTCTGGCATTCCAAGTTGTATAAACATGGATCAGAGCATATGATATTTACGCTACTGCGGCAGGTGTTGTATTGAAGACAGAACGAGTGCATAATGCTGCATCTTTCTTCCGTTGTGGCGAGTAGGCTCAATAGGTTTTCGCCAATATGGATATCGACTCTCGCTGATTCAAGATAAGATGGTGTGCCGCTTGTCGGAAGCGTTTCGGATTTTAACTGTGTCGGTAAAACTGCAGTCCTCCAATTATCACACGTTATAAGTTTAATTCACATAATCAGGCTTTACGGAAAAATATGGCTACATACATCACGGCTCTTGAGACAAGGTGAAAGGAATTGCTGAATATGGTACGGTGGAGGAGGTCGCTGTTGCGTCGATCAGATAGTGCGTTTGGTGTAAAGAGGTGTGAAAACTTACGGAAACAAACTGCTTTCAAACTACGGAAGTTAACGTTAGCAAAAATGTGTTAGTATGTATGAAATGAGTGAATTTAGTTCAGAGCTCGCGTGGAGGGACACCACAATTCGAGACGTAAGGGAAAGTAAGGAACTAACGTTGGTGTGTTGATTTCATTCGGAAACTATGTTAATGCGCGGTACCGACAGTGCACCGGTGGTTCGGTCATCGGTGACGCTCGATCCTTGAAAATTGCCCATCCTTGGAACTGACCCGCGGCCGCCGGTGCGGCGTGAAGATTCAAGATCCGCTGCCAGAAAACTCGTGGATATGATCACCGCCGGGGAGTTTGCCCAGCCGAAACGGAAAGGCTTGCATCAGAATTGGCCTTGTACTGCAAGATCGCGGCACTTCGGGTAAGGTCTGCAGGAGCCAGGATGGGCTAGGGTTCTAGCACAAAACTTACCATGGAAGAACCCGACCCGCACAATGCGGAGCAGAACCCGGATCCGCCCCGCGGAGAGTCTACGTGCTGGCTAACGGATCTGGTTCGTCGAGTGGCTATCGGACCGTGGTGCTGGTCAGGGATGCCGAAGGCTGTGGCACGCGATCGTGCGGGGTGATTCGGGTTGCTCCTGGCAAGCTTCAAGCTCGACACCGGGTTGGAAGACGACACCATGCTGCCCGTGGCTCGGCTTCCCCCCAAAACATGTACTCACATACCACCGACTGCCCTCCCCACCCGATGACCCACTTCGCCAATCCCTCTTAACCCCCCCCAACCAGGGGAGACTGACAGTGTTGCTCCAGGGTGAGGCGGTTGAAGACACCAGGTTGTTCGTTGGTTGGACGTTCTCGGGTCATCGGATCACTCCTGAAGGGGAGAGCACGGCTCGGACGTCAACGAAAGGAGTGCTTAAGTCTCCAAGTAGGTACCGGATTGATGCATCAGCTATTTTGGGCATAGCAGGCTTGTCGTGACTTTGAACCCTTGCTGGTGCAGGAGGGGGTGATCGGTGACACTGCGCGGTGCGACGAAACATTTCCGAGCCGACCGAATACAGGTCCACAGCGCTCAGGCGGAGAAGACCCGCCGGGCACGTTAGAAAATCGCTGACACGTTGTCCAGGGGCAGAGCGTTAAGTGTAGGTCATGATAGCCTGTTCGATGACACGTTCTGCATTGCCGCAGTGGACATGCAGTTCGTTCGAGTTTGTTTGAGTAAGATTGTCAAATGAGTATGGTGAAGGATGTATCCATGGTCCATGTTTGATATCACACATTGAAGATGGGTGGGACACTACACGCATACAGACACCACCGTGTCTGAGTCAGTACATCCCATACAAACACGACTTAACGATAGAAAAACAATCTTGTAATGAACGGCAATCGGGTGGTGGTTCCTCCGGGTCTTCGTGGTGAAATGATAGAGGTATTACATGAGACTCACCTAGGTGTGACAAAGTCCAAACAGTTGGTGTGTGACTGTATGTTTTGGTCGAATATGAATAAGCAAATTGAAGATAAGGTCAGTCGGTGTGACACTTGCCAAGAGAACCGAAAGAATTTGCATAACGAGCCCTTGATAAATCACCCGATTGCCTGTCAACTTTATGACAAAGTTGGTGCCGATTTGTTTGAATTAGATCATAAAAATTACCTGATAACTGTAGATTACTACACAAAGTATCCAGAGGTGACGCTGTTGGCCGATACGTCGTCCGTCACTGTTATTGATGCGTTGAAGGATAATTTTGCAAGAGACGGTATTCCTAGTCAGGTCGTTTCGGACAATGGTCCACAGTTTAAGAGCCATGAGTATAGGGAGTTTGCGATATACTATGGGTTTAAGGCCATGTATTCCAGTCCACAGTATCCTCGTAGCAATGGGCAGGTAGAACGGTTTGTGCAGACAGTAAAGAAGTGCGAGAAGACTGGGTCTGATTTTCAGTTAGCTTTGCTAAATTATCGTAATACTCCGTTGGCCGTCCTAAATGCATCTCCGGCGCAGCTGCTCATGAGCAGGAGGTTGAGGGGCAGGTTTGCCTATGGCGCGGAGGAGATTTTGGCGCCCGAAACGCAAAATCCAAAGAGATGCCAGACAGCCAAACGGCAGCGAAAGTCAGAAAGCGTTTCATGACGGGAAGTGTGGTAAGCCGCACAAACCTATGAAAGTCGAAGATAAGATAAAGTACAAAAATCATGCTGGGTAATGGAAAAAAGGGGTTATTTTGGGACGGACTGGGATTTCTGGGAGAGAATATCAAATTTTGAATGAGTCGGGTAATATGTTATATCGTAACCGGATGCAGATTAATAGGGTGCCTGTGGGGGGGGCGACCCGAACTGGTCGGGCAGACGCGAACTGGCTCAGCGTCAGAGCCGAATGTAAACAGTACGGCTAATCTAAGTAGGTCAGGTCGGCTGATAATGCCGGCGAGCAGGTTAGACCTGTAGTGGGTCAGTGTAGCTTGAGTGGGTACACGTATAGGATGTGCATGTAGGTTTAAGTTGTGTTTCAGCTATGATAGTCTTGTATGATATGTGATGGACACTTTATGACGTCAGGCTTATGACCGGACATTGAGGACTTAAGTGCATTGAGCGCTCTGACGTTGCAAGGACTTGTGTTTAAGTTAAGTACGCATATATGTTATTATGCATTCATCTGACTAGTATGTTGTTTTATTGGCATTGCTATTTTGAAATATTTCATGTTTCAGAAATACTTTGAGGGGGGGATGTGATATATGCGTAATAGATGTATAGTTGTGTGGCTAATATATGTTAACGAGATGCAGAGTTTGAGACAAAGGAATATGCTAATGAGATGACGTCATGGAAAGTTTAGCCAGCAGGTCAAGCGAGCCCTAGGCCGTGAATAAACCATTCAGTATCCAGAAGTCAAAGTGTTCAGACGTCATACTTTCACACTACATATCCAACTATGTGATGCACTTATTAAGCATTTATTGTCACAGAGAAGGAATGAGCAGGTAATTTACTGGGACCTGGCTCTGCTGAAGTATATTTGTGTCAAACATTTTTTATGTGAACGTCAAAATTAGTCACGTTTCACTTAAAATATCTTTAGGTAAAGCCGCATAGTCTCATGAAAGTGTCAAACTTTCCAAACAAGACACGTAACATAGATTTGATCCTACATATCCAACTTAGATAATGGTGCAGTTATTAAGCATTTGTTGCTTCATAGAAGTGAATACTAAGCCAATTTAATAGAACATGTTACTGCTGAAACCTTTGGTGTTAGGATTCTGACATGCTTGCCAAAATTAATTCATTTAAAATATCTCCAGTTACTTATTTAAAATAACAGTCACTTTAACCAGAGTGTGTATATAAACAGATGAGAGGGACAACTCCCGCGAAAAACGGTAACACAGGCTACAGTGGCGTTCCTGGCGGTTAGTGTTGAACAAGCCTTGAGTTTGCCGGTACGCTCAATGCAAAACATTTGTTTTTATTCAAAATTAATAGAAATCCAGAAGCCTAACCTTATCAATTTAATATAATCCTTTTGGTAAACATGTTTTCTATATGTCTTCCAAGCGGTTTGTTTCTATGTGGTGTAGTTTTAGAGATATTTAACGTTTTCTGTACGAAGACTGCTCAAGGCCATTGACAATGCCTTGAGTTTGCCGTAAGCGTAGTGAAAAAACGTCAGTTTTATTCAAAATTAATAGAAATCCAGAAGCCTAACCATATCAATTTAATATAATCTTGTTGGTAAACATGTTTTCTATGTGTATTCCAATCAGTTTGTTTCTAGGTTTTGTAGTTTTAGAGATATTTAACGTTTTCTGTATGAAGATTGCTCACTGCCATTGAAAATGCCTTGAGGTTTGCCCATATGCTTAAGCTGTTCAACAACCACCACTTGGAGCGCCACAGTCGGCAGATGTTACATGCTCTAGTATGGGAGTTGTCCCTCTCATCTGTTTATATACACGCTCTCAGCTTTAACCTAAAGTACAGTAGATTATAACAATGTATCGAATGTATGCATTTCTTAATGTGGCAGCAAATCAAAACAATCAGACTATTCAATTTTAACTCTTTAAAATAAAAGTTATTTCAAACTAATGCTACATATTATGTAACATAGATAATAATGATCGTACCATAGATAATAACGATCAAACGTAATTCATTTATCTAGACAAATAGCAGAAACTCAAAATCATCAGCTTATGTACCTTTAAGAACCCGAGTAACTTCCAAATAGCAGAACTTCAAAATGATCGGATTATGTACTTTTCAGAGGCCGAGTTATTTAAGTTAGCTTTGAACCGATGCTGGAATGCACATTTAAAGGGACCAGCTATAGCTCGCTGGGACACTGCGCGTACTCCGACAAATGCTCTCCAAGCACAACTTTGTTTAGTTTTTATGTTTAAATGAACCAAGTATGTGTGGGGAGAGTAGGGGACCCACTTCACCACCAGAAGTGGGTCAGTTCTGAGGCTGGGAATAGCTGGCAGCTGTTGTTTTAAAAATGGCTGGGTGAGTGGAGATAAGGGAGAGTAAAACTGGGGTATTTTCAATCTTCTTTAGAGTAGTTCAATCAGGAAATATATTTGTGTAATGTAAAATATATGTTAGTACAATTACATTGCATAATTCAATGAGAAACAGATATAGATGAAAAACATTTTTTTGTTGATGAATGTAAAAAATGGTTCTGCTGTGGATGGGGTTTGAACCCACATCACCAAACAACTTCAGATTACAAGTCCAACACTCTAACCACTAGGCCACAGAGACCACACATAATTAGTAGTCTCACTTCAGGCTATTTGTGTATAGGACGTCACATATAAAAGGTATGTATGTATGTATGTATGTATGTATGTACGTACGTATGTACGTACGTACGTACGTAAGTACGTATGTATGTATGTACGTATGTACGTATGTATGTATGTATGTATGCATGCGTGCATGCATGTATGTGCGTGCGTGCATACGCAGGCAGGCAGGCAGGCACGTACGTACGTACGTATGTACGCACGCACGTGTGTGTGTGTGCGTGCTAGCAACATCTAAGGTCATATCAGGACAGGTACCGACTTGTGACAGTGCGCACTCATGGCAACTTTATCGTGCTGCCCCACTGGAATACCAGGCCATCAGCACCATGACCTGATATCCCACTCAGTCACATTATCCTGACACTGAGCCAACCAGTCCTTGTCCTATCCTAATAATGCCAAGCGCCAGACTAGGAAGCAACAAGTATCAATATTAAAGTCATTGGTTTGACTCGACCAGGATTCAAACTCACAACCCCACGATCTACCAACACGGGAGACGGATGCTCTAACTCGAACACATGTGCGTGCGTGCATACATACGTACGTACCTACCTACCTACCTACCTACCTACCTACCTACATGCATGCATGCATGCATACATACATACATACATACATACATACGTACGTACATACATACGTACACATACATACATACACACATACGTACGGACGTACGTACGGATGTACGTACGTGCATGCATGCATGCGTGCGTGCGTGCGTACGTATGTACGTACGTACGTACGTGCGTGCATGCATGCATGCATGCATGCATACATACATACATACATACATACATACATACATACATACCTTTTATATGTGACGTCCTATACACAAATAGCCTGAAGTGAGACTACTAATTATGTGTGGTCTCTGTGGCCTAGTGGTTAGAGTGTTGGACTTGTAATCTGAAGTTGTTTGGTGGTGTGGGTTCAAACCCCATCCACAGCAGAACCTTTTTTACATTCATCAACAAAAAAACGTTTTTCATCTATATCTGTTTCTCATCGAATTATGCAATGTAATTGTACTAACATATATTTTATATTATGCAAATATATTTCCTCATTGCACTACTCTAAAGAAGATTGAAAATACCTCAGTATTACCCTCCCTTCTCTCCACTCAACCAGCCAATGGCACAACAATCTAGGTCACTCTCCTGCACACCACCAAGTGGAAAAGTTCAGTACTAAGCATGTACCACCCCTGTGGCACACATCTGAACTATTCTGAGTTCGTTTGTTTTCCCGGCGACGAATATCTCCTCCCTTTTAAGAACACGAGTAACTGCCATTTTACTTAGTTTTGAACTGATGCTGGAATACCTGTTTTATTTACAGGGAAGGAACTACGGAATAAACGTGAGTGGAAGGTGCCCACTCACCCCGGCTAGTCTCGGCTAAATGTACCGCCAAGACTATCGTTGTGTACATATCTGTGTATTCATCTGTATATATCGTATTTATCCTTCCGTTGTGTTAAAGTAGTGTCATTCCATCTATGTGTACATAGACTATATGGCACTATAAATCGTGTGAACACCTTTATTTGTATAAGTCTAATGTATTTTTCGTGTCCAGTTTATCCACTTTATACAGCCTCTATTTTATTATACCTCATATATGTACACATTATAAAGAAATGTTCACTAAACAATCACTGTCTTTGTTCATATAATCATTAGCCCATAATTTCCGAATTGTGGTTGATCCGGCGGGAAGCCCGAGACGGTCACGTCCCCAAGCACTGCATGCTCCCTCTTTCCCCTCCCCCACTCTGACCTGCATTCGGGCTACTGATTCCCTCCCATATGGATTCATCATCTGCAACTCCCGTCATCACCCACGTTAAACGGCATAAAAAAGCTCCCACGTCACGCAGTAAAATGCAGCGAACACGCATGGCCGCAGCACCAATTTTCTCATTCTATTTAAGTCTCTTGTTAGGCCAATTTTGGAATACTGTCCACAAATTTGGAGCCCAATTTTTCGGAAAGATATTCTGGAGATCGAAAAGGTTCAGAGACGTGCAACGAAACTAGTTGCAGTTATAAAGGACTTACCCTATGAACAAAGGCTCAGGAAATTGAAACTTCCTACCCTTTCCTACAGAAGGAAAAGAAGTGACATAATTGAAGTATTTAAAATTATGAAAGGTTTTGATAAAATAGATATGAACCAAATTTTTCACCTTGAATAAAAGAGAAGGCAGCCGGGGCCATACTCTCAAACTAGTAAAACCCAGAGCCGGTTTCAAAATTAAGGCAACACAGTTTCTCAAACAGGATCATAAATATATGGAATAGTCTCCCACAAATTGTTATAGATGCCGGCTCAATAAATTCATTCAAGAACCGATTAGAAAAAGCATGGGCTGATGATACAGGGAAATTTGACCACTTATTCACCACATGCTACTAATTCCTTGTGTTGCTAATTACTTGCACTCAAGCAAAAATGAGAGACAAATAAGTGTTCACACTTCCTGTCTACCAATCACTATATCACTATATCAAGGGGCCACCCCGCCAAGCGCGCCACATGGAAGGCTACAGTACCCCCGATTACCCATGCGAGCGACATCACTGACTCGCAAGATGGCGGCGCGTCCCCGCAGCCGCCCACGCCACCGCCCCAGCCCTCACCTCCCGCCCGGCAGTCGACCCGTGCGCGGAAGCCAACGGCAAAAGTTAAGCAGGCCGACGGATTACTCCGAATGCAAGCGTCCATCGACGCGATTGAGAAGCGCTGGAGCGCTCTGGAACGGCAGGCGGCCGACCAGAGGCGCGAGACGGCCGAGCAACGAGCCGAGATGGCAGCCCAAAGTAAGGTGCTCACGGTAGCCACGGTGGCAATGGCGGCGGTCGCTGCCGGCATGCGCCGCCCGGACCCACCAGCGGCGGCTCCGGCGATGCCACGCAACCCACCGAGCCGGCCCCCGGTGCCGGCCCGTGATCACCAGCATCACAGCCGGGCCAGATCCCTCTCCCCGGTCTCCCCGTCGCCAGCACCGGTGAGGAGCCGGAACGGATCACACCCCCGATGCGAGCTTCAGCGCCTGGTCGTCCGCCTCACCCAGTCCGCCCCGGCACAGACCCCGGCCTCCCACCACCGACAACACGACGGCGACTATGACGCCGCGCACGCCCCCGGCCGGCACACCTCTCACCGCCGACAACATGACGTAGCAGCGGCAGACGGAAAAGGACACACCCGCAAGAAAGGTATTTCAAATAAATATCTTTTCCCTTACGACTTGGTCGAGCGGGGAGACGAGGGGAAGGCGGTGAAAAAGGGGGAAGCAACGAGGGAGGAATACACGCTCGGTCTGAAACGGCTGGAGCACCAGCGCGGCTTCCCGGCTAGCGGCCTGCTCGCCCTCTCGAACCATCAGGAGATGGTCGCCCAGGACAACTGTTCATTGGCGTGGTCAGTCGTCTGGCGATACTCGGAGGAAGTGTTTACACGCATAGCCGATGGTAGGCTCCCGAGAGGCTGGGCGGACGAGGCGGCGATTAACGCCATGCGGATTGAAGTGTTTGGGATGGCGGGCAATGCCCCTGCGATCGCCGCCGCCTCAGCCGATCAGCAGCAGCCCGGGCGGCAGCAGAAGATTGGATCTGACCCCCGCGCCCGGTACGATAGGGCGGCAATCGGCGTGCCGTGCCCCGCGTGGAACAAGGACCCCGGCTCCTGCGATAAGGCATCAACAGGCGGCTCACACGGTTCAGGCACGCAGAAGGTGGCGCACGTGTGTGGTTACTGCGCAAATGTGCGTAAGATAGTGACCAACCACACGGAGGCGAGTTGCTTCTCCAAGAAGTCACGCGACCGGCCCGGGAGGAACTCTCAACGGGATTTTTAGCACACCGGCGGGAGGACACTCGACCCGCGTCGCCTCGCGCGAAACCGCCCCGACCTACGGTATGCCCACCGACAGCCTGCAGGGAAGCCAGCCGCACGCCGCATCCGGCTCCCCCCGGCTGCTGATATCGCCCCGGCCCCGGATGGCTTCAACCTGGGCAACCCCGGCGCCCCCGGGATTCCCCCCGGTGACGTCACGCTGCGCGACCCCGGCCGCCACCTGGAGGGGGACCCCGGTAAGACTAGCACTGCCTTAACACACTGTTTCCCCGGCCCGCGCGGGGAACCCCCTGATGACGTCACGCCGCACACATGGCAGTGGCGCCACCTGGAGGCAAATGCTGGCACCACGGGCCCAGGCGGGGAATCCCCCGGTGACGTCACGCCACTCAGACCCCGCCGGTGCCGCCTGGAGGATCCCGCCCCAGTTACCAACATAAACATTGTGTGACATGGAGGGACGCCCTCCTACGACAGCTTCGCGCGCCGGGTCGGCGCCCCGGGCAACACATCGACACCATCAGCCCCGGACCCCATTCCCACCTGTGCGCTTTGTGACGTGACCGCCCGTGACCCCGCGCACGGAGCCGGTGCCGACGAGCCGGTCGAGCAGGTCATCGACCGGCTCCTCCAGCGCACCCTGCCCGCGGCGCCTACCTGCGGCCCCACGCCGGCCGAGTACAGGGCCACCCTCGACACTTTCTGGCCGGTCCTCTCGGGCGAGGGTTGGGCCGTGTACCCCGACTACGCCCGGGCTTACGCGGCCGCCCGGTCCTCGGCCATTCCCAATTATCTGGCCGCCCGAGTCCCGGTCCCGTCTGACTTGGTCATCAGCGAGTGGCACCGAGTGCTTCGGGAATATGACGATCCCCTGCTCCTCGACCACCTGGAGTTCGGGTTTCCGGCCAATTATACCGAACCTGGCCCCCCCCGACGCCCACCTACAAGAACCATCGAGAGGACCCCGAGTTTGGCCACCTCACCAACTACGCGGAGGAGGAGCTCTGCCGCGGCGCCCTCGTCGGCCCATTCGCGGTCCCTCCCTTCACGCCCTGGGCGCAGTGCAGCCCCATCATGACGCGGCCGAAGTCCACACCGGGTAAGCGCCACATCACCGTGGACCTGTCCTTCCCGCCCCAGCGTGAACGCAGGCATCCCGAGGAGGGAGTACCTCAGTCGGCCCCACCTCTACAAGCTCCCCGCCGCCACTGACCTTGGTCGTCGGGTCGTCTGGGAGGGCAGGGGCTCCTTCTGCTGGTCGGCCGACGTCTCTCGAGCCTCCCGACAGCTCTGGGCCGACCCCCTCTACACCCCGCTCTTCGGCATCATCGTCGACGGGCAGGTATACGTAGACATCGCCCTTCCCTTCGGCTGCAGGACCTCGGGCGCCGCCTGCGTCCGCGTCACAGCGTCAGTCGTATGGGCATTGGTGCAGCGCGGCTTTTTAACAACAAAAAATTTGTTATTGAGGCTGTATTTATACTGTCCATAGCATATAAGCCCGGGTACCCAGGCTTGTTTTCAATGCTGGCCAGTTGTAGTGTTAGTGTTATCTTACCACACAGTGGCTGCTGATAAGGTATTTGATTGCCTGCATTTCAGTAGCAGATAGATAATTGGTTGGTATGGTTAGTAGCCTATGTTAGTTTTTTTGGATTTTCTTGGTATATATGTATTTATTTTTCTACTCTTATTACTAGACTAGCCTACTCCTATTTACATATCATAGGCTTGTATGTAGCTGTGTGGTGTGGTATATTCCAAGTCCGCAGTGTGACATTATTCCGATATCATCCGATGGTTTCTACAGCGCCGTCTACGTAGACGACTTCGTTGGCTGCGAGGCCACCTTCCTCACAGCCATGCGCGCCTTTGATGGCATCCGCGAGCTCTACGAGGCGCTTGGCCTCGCCCTCGCCCCCGACAAGTGCTGCCCGCCGATGGTGCGCCTCATCTGGCTCGGTATCGAGTGTGACACCGAGGCCATGACCCTGAGGATACCCGACCAGAAGCTCCAGGACGTCGTCGACGAGTGCGAGCGCTGGCTCGACCGGCCCACCCTCACGAGAAGGGCCCTCCAGCGCCTCCTCGGCCGACTCGCGCACGTGAGCACCTGCCTCCCCCTGGTCCGGACCTTCATGGCTCGGATCCTCCGCAGCCTCAGGTCCGCCCCCTCTGCGGGCGACGCGGTCGTCGACCCGGAGCTCAGGAAAGACGTCCGCTGGTTCCGGGACTACGCGATCGACTACGCGTCTGCCTCCTGCCCCCTCGCCGCCGCCGCCGCCCCCGCTGGGTAATCGAGTGCGACTCGTGCCTGACCGGCAGGGGCGCCTTCTCGGACACCACCTGCTTCGCCGAGTGCTACGACGCGGACTTCCGGGCGGCGTACCCGACCATCCACGAGCTCGAGGCCCGGAACCTCGTGCTGGCGGTCCGGTTCCTCGGGCCCCCCACCCCCAGCGGCTATGAGATCTTCGTCAACACCGACAACGCGGCCTCCGCCCACGCCATCCAGACCGGTCAAGCGATCGACCCCACCCTGGGCGCCTGCGCCAGGGAGCTCTGGCTGCTGGCCGCCCGCGGATCCTTCGACGTCGTCGTCCGGCACAAGCCGGGCACCGAGTTGGTGTTCGCGGATGCCCTCAGCCGCACCCACCTCTCCCCTGCCGCTCTCGACCTCGTCCGCCACCAATGTGAAATTAGACGCCTGTCTCGAGTTAGGGTGCACCATTGCCAGGGCATAATCACACATGATCTTTGATTCATTGCAGACTACGGGCCCGCGGCGCACCGGCATCTGATGGAGATGCACCACGCCGCGCTGGCCCCTGGTACCTGGCGGAACCGCGATCAGCACGCCAGACGATACATCGAGTTCGCGCTGGAGCGCGGGGTCAACCACCTCGCCCCGCCCCTTACGACGTCGGCCAGTTCGTCGCACACCTTGACCGCCTCCTCCCTTCCCGGCATCGGTAGCCAACGCCTTCCCGCGCAACGCATGCCTGGGTCCAGGAGGTGGGGGTGACGTCGCTCCCTTCGACGCCCCCTTTGCGGCATGCATCAGGCGCGGGGGCGAGAGACTCTTCGCGACGCCGATTCGACGCGGCCCCTGGCATCACCCCCGAGATGCTGCCCATCCTGCACGCCTACATGCGCACCCGCGGCCACCTCGGCGTTGGCCCCTGGGCGGCGACTGTGATGGGGTACTTCAGTTTCTTGCGCCAGTCGAACCTGCTGTCCCCCTCGCATGCGCCTTGGGGGGGCCGCATACGCTGCGCAGAGAGGACGTCTGGCCTGTCCCCGGCGGGCTGCGCCTGCGCATTGCCTCGTCGAAGACCATCCGCTCGGCCGCGCAGGCCGTCTCCATCTTCGTCCCCGCCATCGCCGGCTCGCCCATCTGCCCCGTCCGTGCTTGGAGGCGTGCCCTCGACCTGACGCCCGCCCCCGGGGATGCCCCGCCTTCCTGGCACGCGCGGGCGTCCCCCTCACTCCTCGCGACGTGACCCCCCTCGTCCGCGCCGCCCTGCGCGGAGCCGGCAATTCCGGAGCTGATGCCTACACTCTCCATGGCCTCCACAGGGGCGCAGTGCAGGCCTGTGCCTCGAGGGGGGTTGACCTCTCCGCGATAATGTCCCAAGGGACCTGGGAGTCTGATGCGGTCCACGCCTACGTGCCCAAGCTCGCAGCCTCCGACGGCCCGAGAGCCTTGGCCCTCTGTTTTGGGTCGGCTCCCAGGCCTACCTCCTCCCAGAGTGCTACCTCTGCGGACCTGGATCAGGTCGATTGACATTTCACCTCATTGACCTCAGTGTACCTTGTGCTATTATCGCTTATTAATAAAACCCTTTTCTCCCACCTCTGTCTCGGGCTTCCTCTGTCCGGATCGGCCCATAATTTCCGAATTGTGGTTGATCCGGCGGGAAGCCCGAGACGGTCACGTCCCCAAGCACTGCATGCTCCCTCCTTCCCCTCCCCCCCTATGACCTGCATTCGGGATACTGATTCCCTCCTCTATGGATTTACCACGCCCGCCCACCCTCTTTTTAACACTCCAGGGGGTCGGCTCCCGGGCCTACCTCCTCCCAGAGTGCTCCCTCTGCGGACCTGGATCAGGTCGATTGACATTTCACCTCATTGACCTCAGTGTACCTTGTGCTATTATCGCTTAGTTAATAAAACCCTTTTCTCCCACCTCAGTCTCGGGCTTCCTCTGTCCGGATCAGAGTATCTGCCTCCCGTATTTGAGGTTAAAAGATCAATCCTCAGCTGAGTTAAACCAGATTTCTTTCAAGGCACACGGGGCTTCGTCTCTTAGTACTTGGCAAAGGGTTCTTAATCTTATACCATATCTATGTGGTGTGGAGGTTTTAAAATCCCCTAGGTCGGTAAAAGTGTAGGCTTGGGCTTTATATCAACCATCTGTCTAATGGTGAAAACAAGACTATTCAGACTTATCCATGATAAGCAGTATACATCTTCAAGAAAAAAACCCGGAATGAAAAGTGTTCAACGCTGATCCCAGATCAGGCCCTACTGAAATGCCACCTTTCATATATTATGATTTGTTGGCTGAAAGTTACATTTAATGTAAAAATATAAGTGCATAGAGCACACAAGCTATCCTTTGCCACCAATTTATAAGAAAAATACAATGGGAGGAGGGCGGGGGATCAAACCAAAGAGAGCACAAGCTAAATAAATAAATAACTTACATATGGTTTTTCTTTACAAGTACATGACGTGTTATATGGTAGGCATATTCATCCGTTTTAATATCAATATGCATTATTACTGTGGCTATACATAGTACATCTCTTCATATATAAAAGGTTTAGGCGCAAAAACCGACAAAATAGAAACAATATTATTATTATTTAACTATGAACTATATTTAATGGTTTATGAACATTATACACTGTGCTGAAGGTTGGGACTTCGAATCCCAGCCGAGACAAACCAAAGACCCTATAACACTAGGGTTATAGGGTCTTTGGTCAAACGGATGACTTATAAAGTTGATACTTGTCGCTAGATAGCCTGTCACTTTCCATTAACTGTCACAAGTCAGTAGGCCTACCCGTCCTGATATAGCATTATATGTTGATTGGACGTAAAACAATATTATACACGCTATATATTTTTGTATGTAAGTATTGTCACGTATAATAACTAATGCCTAATCTTATAGACTAGCTAATATAGTGAGGAGAAAAGAGAATTTGGAACATCTTCTATTCTTAGTAAAGAAGACAAATAATGATACACAAATATGTACTTATAACATATATTCTCAATTACAAAGTGTACAGTTACATATAAATTCTCAATGGTATGATATTACACTCACAACTCTCTGTGTAGTCTATATGGATGATAGATACACCCAGTCCTCTTGGTGCTTATTCTATATCTCAGTTGCCTTGAGGAGTTAATAGATATAGATGATACATTATCTGTGAGCTGTTGCCAACCATACAGGTATAGAATCTCAGTTGATGATGGATGTACATGTCAGGCTAAGCAGCAGTGATGTGGGAAAAGGCAGACACCACAGTCACCAATCGTCCTCACGGCCATTGGTCAGTATTGTAGAAGCTCAGCAAGTTCAATCCATCCCATAAGCTGTAACTAGCCAGATCAGGTTTCAGGCCTAACTGACTTGGAGATCTTGATGCCTTGATGTCTGGGAGTAGAGTGCCGAGAGTGATTTTTTTTCAATTCTGGGGTTGTTTGTAACCTTACGACAGTTACTTGTTGCAGAACTGCAACATTAATAGAGAGGCTCCGATAAATCGGCCCAATCTTTGGTTGAAGACTTAACTTCAGTAGGGAGTGTTGTAGAAGCTGGGGTCATCTTTATAACATTGTAACGGCGAGGCATTGGGGCGGCAGTGAATCTCTTCGGTCCGGCGGTAGTTGAGCTGTAGATGTAGTTGAGCGCTTGTATCTGGTCAGCAGCAAGGGGTTCGAGGAAGGCGGGTAAAGATGGGATCAGCAGTGGTTCCAGCAATGAGAACAAGACAGAAATCGTAAAGGTGAAGGGCCCCACCCAAGAACATAACTACCCTCGTCAGGGGAAGAAGTATGCCTGGGAGAAATCGAAAGGCCCAAATTGGCCCAATCTGTGGTTGAAGACTTACCTTCGTAGAGGGAGTGCTGTAGAAGCTGGGGACATCTTCACAACGTAGTGACGGCGAGGCATCGGCGAATCTCTTCGGTCCGGCGTGTATTTGAGCTGTAGGTGTAGTGTAGTGTATCACTTGAATCCGGTCAGCAGCAGGGGTTTGAGGAAGGCGGGCAAAGGTGGGAGCAGCGGTCGTTCCAGCAACAAGAACAAGACAGAGAAATCGTAAAGGTGAAGGGCCCCACCCAAGAACACAACTACCCTGGTCAGGGGAAGAAGTGTGCCTGCGAGAAATCGAAATGGGAAGAATCTAGGAAAGAGAAATGAGGAGAGTTGAGTCAAAGGACCATGTCTATTTGCTCTATGGTGACCGTCCAGCGAGCCATAGACACGGACAGAGTAAGAGTAGAAAGTGAAAAGCCAGCCGGCTCCCCCTCCTGGAACTCTTTTCAGACATATCGAAGAGGAGCATGGCCGGTGGAGAGGTGATAGAGAGAGGTGTGGACAGAGTGCGGTCCAGATAGCAAGTGTGCCAAGAGTGCTTACTTACTTATTGGGGGGTTTGTGACCTAGCGGTCACTGGCTGCAGGACTGCAGCATTAATAAACGGCCCGTTTTTGGCTTCTTTTTTTTTTTGGGGGGGGGGGGGGCGGTTCTTTCCTTCTTGCTTCGTCCAGCTTGAGGGATGGTGGTGGTGGTGGTGGTGGTGGTGGTGGTGGGGGGGGGGGGCGTGGTGCTCTTTGCGGTGACTTGTGCTGTGGTGCGCCGGTGGCCCGGTAGGTGGCAATACATTCTTGGGCCCACGGTCCTGTACCTCGACCGGAGATCAAAGTGGGATACGGTGTCATTGGCAGCAGGGCCATGGGTGGCGCGTTGGTCTTCCGGGCCCCCATCGCAGGGTGGGTGGTCCAGTGCCAGTGTCTCTTGGACCTTGGTGAGGTGGGTGGGCATGGCTGTATCCGCGGTCCCGGCACCCACTCCATCAGTGATCGAAGCGGGAACCGGCGTTGTGGGTGCGGGGGTCGAGGCTGTCACATCCGGTGTGTCCAGGACCGACCGGGGCTCCCGGTGTAGGGGCTGCATCCGGTGGGACCTCACGGGGCTCCCGGGTGGGACCTCACGGGACTCCCTGATGGGGGACCTCACAGGGGCTCCCTGGTGGGGGACCTTACGGGGCTCCCTGCTGGGGGACCTCACGGGGCTCCCCGACTGGGACCTCACATTGCTCCCTGACTGGGGGACCTCACGGGGCTCCCGATCGGGACCTCACGGGGCTCCCTGACAGTGGTTGCTAGTCACTGTCGCTGCTGTTGGGTTCAGAGTCGTCGGCAATGGGTTCAGGGCCGCCGACGATCTCGAAGGTGTGATAATTTTGTCTATAGAATCTACCGAGTGGCTCCCATGAGGACTCGGAGAGCCTCTCAAGGATGGCGAGCGCAGCTCGGGTGTCAGACAAGTTGTGTGGTGGGCTGAGGAAGTCTCGGATGGGGGTCCTATCAAAGGCCACACATGACGCCAAGACGTGGGCGACGTTGAAGATTTTGTCACCGCATGGACATAGTTGCAATGCAGGGGTATCGATGAACCGCCTGTATCCAGTGCTGAAGCGTGTGACCGCCTCTTGCACGGATGCTGAGAGGTTTCTTGGGACTGGTAGGCACGCTCTGACATTTTTGTGCCAGGCCCAACTGATGGAATATGGGTTCCTGACGGTGGTGTTGTGGAGGGAAGCCTCCCACAGGGCTTTGGTGGCTCTAGCGTGGGTGGCTTTGAGCTTGAACAAGGAGTGGTCTATGACGAGGTCGATTTCAGGACGGCGTGAGCCATCCAGAGCAGCTGAGTCAACTTGGTCATTACCGGGAAGTCCTATGTGGGAGGGGACCCAGGCCAGCATTGTGTCGAGTTGAGCTTCATGCCTGGTGACGATGGTGTTCTGGATCAAGGTGGCCAGAGAGTGGTTAGCTCTGTGGTCCTTGATCTTGCGGACTGCGTTGAGTGAGTCAGTGACCACTATGCAGCTGCAGTGCCGCAGGTGGGTCAGTGCATGGTGGATGGCGGCGAGCTCTGTATCGAGGGTGGAGGAGTAGTGAGGGTGGAGGAGTAGTGGATGTTACATGATTTAGGAATAACAACAAGAATTGAGGAAACCTTATGGAATGCAACCCTGTTTATGCTGTGACACCCTAAGCATAGCAGCACAAACAAATCATGTGTGAGCGTAATTTAAATTGTACAAACGTTATTTAAGCTTTGCTGTTACCTTGTTGGTTTCCCGTCACCGCTGTGTCGACATAATTCAGTGGGGCGGCAGTCGGCCTTGTGCCCAAGATCCGCTCCATTGCGTCGTAATACCGGAACGTATGCACATCCCGGCCACTGCGACTGAAAATGAGGAGGAACTAAATAAATACATTTTATAAATAAACATTGTGGACAGTTGTGTATAACATTATTTCAGGTAGTATTACATTACCCTCGTATAGGACAAGTGTCAGTAAAATATTGCGTAACTTTTAGTTATTACGAATAAAATTACAGTATTCCATTGCGCGCAGGGCCAAACTTAATGGCGTTATGTCTGTGTTGGTATGACTGAAGTTTTAAGCGAATGCAGGAATGATGATCTAGTGTAGTGACAACCAGTAGATTGCCATGCTACCCAAGTAATGTAATCAGACAAAATTATCAGATCACAAGTTATTATGTACAAATCTCGTCCCCCACAATAGTGCAACCACTATAGGCGGAGTGAATTTTACAAAATTGTACTCATGTTTTTGTATACGCCTGGTCTTCACCGGTGTACTGTGGTTAATCTTCTAGTTAATTTTCTCACCAGTAATTTGGGACAACACTGTAATAAAACACTTACTTGTTGTGATCACGACACTTTTTGTACGCTTGAGCTAAGCTTTTTATCTTTGAGCGGCAGGAATTAGCGTCTCGTTCAGGTCTATCGTCCCCACACAGCCGGGCCAACTTGGCGGCGATTCGGCGGTAGATGTGTATGTTGCGCCCCGAGTGTTCCAATTCAGACTGAATTCTGTCATCCCCCCATACCTCTATCAGCATCCTTATTTCCACATCGTCCCAGTTGTCACGCCGTGATTCGTGGGTAGACATGACGAAGATCTGAATGTTCTTCTGCTAGACACTTTGCGACAAACCGGGAAACAATAAATCTATCTATCAGTGCGCATGCGTGTGACGTCCTTAATCCGCATCATCTAAACCGCTACCGTCCACACATGCCACTTACGTTGATTTAAACTAAATCGCTCCATCTATACTACCTCGCGAGGTGGTATAGATGAAGCAATCTATCTGAATCGAATCAGCCCTAAATCGATTTAGTGTAGCGTCCAGACGGCGAATGTGAAGCGAACTAGGCAAGGCGATTTAGATGAAGCGTTTTAACTCACCAGTGTGAACGGGGCTATAGGCGCACCATTCTAAACAATACATGATTTCCACGATTGAGCTTTTCAATCAATCAATCAATCAATAATAGGATACAGCTATAATTATCAAAAATGGTAAGTATGTTAATATTAATATTGATTCGTGGAGCTGAATACACAATTTCCGCAACGCATGCGCAGAGCGTAATCCAGACTGGACTTGTGGGTCACAGCATCTGTTAACACTGACGCAGTCTTTTCAGCACAAATGTGGATTTATAGAGAAAACATACTTACCATTTTTTAATCATTTTTGATAATTATAGCTGTATCATATTGATGGATTGATTGATTGAGAAGCTCGATAGTCAGTATAAAACAACACAGTGACACACTGTCGACCCACAACACTAGTGTCATTGCCTATCACCAGGGCCCATATGTATGAGCCAATTTTTAACCGGACCGGGGTTAAAGGAGGGTGCCGGGTTAGCTAACCTCAGAGTTCCAAATGTGTCATGGGGGATGTATGTGACCAAAGCGCGCGTGGGTTAGCTAACGTTTCAGTTATTTATAGATTTGGGAAATCCCTCTGTGCGTGTTTACATTCGTCGATTGGACAATATGAATAACACCGCCGATATAGCTGCTACGTTAATATTGCTTTGAATTTATGGTTAATTTAATGAAATTTCACGATTTGAATATGTAATTCTGTTAAATATGATCGCATTGAATAGATTTGGGCCTAATATATTGCCGTCGATTCGGCGGCGACGGTGGCGGCCATTTTTATTTGACGTTGGACAGTATGGATATCGACGTCGCTGCGGCGGCAGTGATTTGTTTACTTTACATTCGCCGATTCGAAAATATTAATATCGCCGCCGTTACGGCATCAGCGTTAATCTTGCTTCGATTTTAGGGTTAATTTGAATAAATTTCACTTATTGCGTATCTAATTCTGTTAAATATGATTGGATTCAATAGATTTGGGCATCATCGGTTCCTAACCCCACCTTTAACCCTCCTTTCGCTTGGGGTTAGTGCCGGCGACTTTACACTCGCCGAGTTAGTTTAACCCCGACACATACATACGCACTTTTCGCCGCTAACCCGGGAAATCCGCACGACGCAGGGTTACGACCGCTAACCCGGACACATACATATAGGCCCAGGTGTCGTACTAATGGCGGAAATCGTGTACTAGTCTGTTATTGTTCAGTCGTTAATGGGTGGCACTGAGGCTTTCAACAGCTTGAATTGCTTCTTGGAAGTGAATATAGTGTTTATTATAATGCATTGATTGTTGGAGGTTTACGTCCTGGCAACATCTAATAGCCCTGTCACACTACGACGTATCTCCCCGGCGTGCCGCCAACGCGCAAAGTCACTTTTAATCGTCGAGACTCATCAAACTTTTCGGCATCACGCAACGTAGTTGTAGTGTGCGGCCGACATTGTGGTAAAAGTTTGGTGCACCGTCCTGATATGACCTTAGATGTTCCTAGGACGTGAAACAACAAAAAGCAACAGTTTGGCGCAACGTGTACGAACGACCTTCACGTGCGCACGGTGTATGCCTAGCGTTCGCATAACGTTATTCCAGCGCGTTTAACGTATCTCGACGCGCCCCTAATGGGGCTGTCACATTACGGCGTATGGCGGCGGCGTATATAAAACGTACCGATAAAATTTGAAAAACGTTGCGGGACGACGTATGGTAACCTTTGTGCACTGATGTGTACTTCGTAATGTATGCGTAGCGTATGCGAAGCGTGAACCGATGTAATTGCGGCATAAATTGAGTTGTTTTGACAGTTATGAGTGGCAGGGTGAGCGTATGCGAAACGTATGAACGATGTATGTGAAGTGTATGAGCGTATGCATAGCGTATGGTATCTCTCCGAGGTCGGGGGTGGGTGGCCGCCTGGGTATAAATACCCTGGAGCAGCAGCTCTCCCGTCACTCTACCACACGCCAAAAAATGACACACATCGACGAGCGTTGGCGAGAAACGTCATAATGTGACAGCACCATAAGGTCATATCACAACCTGTACCAAAGACCCTATAATACTAAGACGGCTCACTCCCTATCTCTCCAATGGTAATGTAAATTTTGCAGTGCCACCTTGTGGTAGGTTTGATAAGCCGGCTTCTGGTTGGTGTTTCACATGTAAACACATACAATTATATTATACTGACCCCCCAAGGGGAGGCTAATGACTAACACGTGTATATATATACATAAACAATACTCGTTCTCATAGAGGTGGACAATGAATTGACCAAAATCCAGCAACCGGAAACGGAAATAGCCCTCTATGGGCGCCGCCATTTGTATACTCCTGTTGAATAATCCATGATACATGATGCCACGTTTGGCCATATCAGAGAGCGTGTATATAAACAGATGTGAGGGACAACTCCCGCGAAAAACGGTAACACAGGCTACAGTGGCGTTCCTGACGGTTAGTGTTGAACAAGCCTTGAGTTTGCCGGTACGCTCAATGCAAAACATTTGTTTTTATTCAAAATTAATAGAAATCCAGAAGCCTAACCTTATCAATTTAATATAATCCTTTTGGTAAACATGTTTTCTATATGTCTTCCAAGCGGTTTGTTTCTATGTGGGGTAGTTTTAGAGATATTTCACTTTTTCTGTACGAAGACTGCTCAAGGCCATTGACAATGCCTTGAGTTTGCCGTAAGCGTAGTGAAAAACGTCAGTTTTATTCAAAATTAATAGAAATCCAGAAGCCTAACCATATCAATTTAATATAATCTTGTTGGTAAACATGTTTTCTATGTGTTTTCCAATCAGTTTATTTCTAGGTTTTGTAGTTTTAGAGATATTTAACGTTTTCTGTATGAAGATTGCTCACTGCCATTGAAAATGCCTTGAGGTTTGCCCATATGCTTAAGCTGTTCAACAACCACCACTTGGAGCGCCACAGTCGGCAGATGTTACATGCTCTAGTATGGGAGTTGTCCCTCTCATCTGTTTATATACACCATATATGGCCATGTCCTAATTTTGCGAGAACGAGGCCACTTCCGGTTATAGGTAAACAAGGACTGATAGCCTTGAGTTTGCCAGAATGCACAGTGCAAAGCATTAGTTTTATTCAAAATTAAGAGAAATCCAGAACCCTAACCGTATCAATTGAATATAATCTGTTTGTTAAACATGTTTTCTATGTGTATTCCAATTAGTTTGTTTCTAGGTGGTGTGGTTTTAGAGATATTTAACGTTTTCTGTATGAAGATTGCTCACTGCCATTGACAATGCATAATGCACCGGCAAACTCATAGTTTGCCGGTACACGCAGTGCAAAACGTCAGTTTTATTCAAAATTAATAGAAATCCAGAACCCTAACCTTATCAATTTAATATAATCTTTTTGTTAAACATGTTTTCTATGTGTATTCCAATTACTTTGTTTCTAGGTGGTGTGGTTTTTGAGATATTTAACGTTTTCTGTATGAAGATTGCTCACTGCCATTGGCAATGCGTTGAGTTTGCCGGTGTCGCAGTTTGAGCACCCTGCCAGTTTCAGCTGACTGTCAGTTTCATGTGCATGCGTCAAAATCTAACAGCATCGTCACTAACCTTATGAATTTAATATAATGTTTTTGGTAAAGATGTTTTCTATATGTGTACCAAGCGATTTGTTTCTAGGTGGTGTGGTTTTAGAGATATTTCACTTTTCCTGTATTTTCTGTATGAAGATTGCTCACGACCATTGACAATGCCTTGAGTTTGACAGTACGCGCAGTGCAAAACATTAGTTTTATTCAAAATAAATAGAAATCAAGAGCCCTAACCTTATAAATTTAATATAATCTTTTTGATAAAGATGTTTTCTATATGTGTACTAAGCGATTTGTTAATAGGTGGTGTGGTTTTAGAGATATTTCACTTCTTCTGTATTTTCTGTATGAAGATTGCTCACGACCATTGACAATGCCTTGAGTTTGAGTGTATGCAGTCAGCTGAAACTGGCAGGGTGCTCAAACTGCGACACCGGTGTGGCGTGCTCAGCCGTGTCCCGTGGTCAGCTGTGTACCTATACTCAAACTTGGTGGTGTGGATTTAGAGATATTTAACTTTTTCTGTATGAAGAATGCTCACTGGTGATACTGCCAGGCCCATTGACAATTCCACGTGTGTTTGTTTACCTGCAAACAGGAATTACGTCAAGATGGCCACCAAACCATGGCATGGTGAGTGATTGGGGTGTTTGTAACCTTACGACGGTTACCGGTTGCAGAACTGCAACATTGGGTAGAGAGGCTCCGATAAATCGGCCCAATCTGTGGTTGAAGACTTAACTTCGTAGAGGAGTGTTGTAGAAGCTGGGGACATCTTCACAATGTAGTGACGGTGGGGCGTCAGGGCGGCAGCGAATCTCTTCATTCAAGCGTGTAGTTGAGCTGTAGGTGTGTGTAGTGTAGTGTAGCACTTGGATCTGGACAGCAGAAGGGGTTTGAGGAAGGTGGGAAAAGGTGGGAGCAGCGGTCGTTCCAGCAACAAGAACAAGACAGCGAAATCGTAAAGGTGAAGGGCCCCACCCAAGAACACAACTACCCTGGTCAGGGGAAGAAGTGTGCCTGGGAGAAATCAAAATGGGCAGAATCTAGGAAAGAGAAATGAGAAGTGTTGAGTCAAAGGACTGTGTCTATTTTCTCTATGCTGACCGCCCACCGAGCCATAGACACGGACAGAGTAAGAGTAGAAAGTGAAAATGCCAGCGGGTTTCCCCCTCCTGGAACTCTTTTCAGACATATCCAGGAGGAGCCAGGCCGGCGGAGAGGTGATAGAGAGAGGTGTGGAGAGAGTGCGGTCCGGATAGCAAGTGATTCATTCATTCATTCATACAGAGAGAGACAGACAGACAAGACAGACAACCTTTCATGATGGCATGGTGTATCAAAATCCAGCAAACGGAAACGGAAATAGATCGTTGAGCTTTGCTATGCACACACAGGGTGGACGACAGCGATTGGTTAATAATAAATAGCCTATGGGCTTAATGGCAAATGGCCTTCACAACGCACCACTGCAGAGTAGCACATGCTGATTCAAGGAACAACTACACTGGTCCCTCCCTACAAATCTTCCATATATGGTGTGATGACGTCACTGGGACCAGTGTACCTGTTCCTCCCCGCTACTCTGCAGCGAGGCTGTCAAGGCATTAAGTCCATAGGCCCAATTTATGGTATTCGGGGTCAGCGATTGGTTAATAATATATCAAAACAAATACCCGCTGCCATAGAATTTGCCGATATGCGCAGTTCAAAACTTTGATATTATTCAAAATTAAAAGAAATAAAGAACAATTTGGTATAAACATAGATGCACAAGTGAAATATTAATATCGACCCACCCTCTGGGGAGGCTTAGGACTAATGCATGTAAGTATATATATATATATATATATATATATATATATATATATATATATACAAAAACAATACCCACAGAGGATTTAGCCAAAATCCAGCAACCGGAAACGGAAATAGGCCTCTATGGGCGCCGCCATTTGTAAAGTCCTGTTGAAAACGGAAATAGTTCGTTGAACTACACTACGCAGCAAGCAGGGTGGGCGACAGCCATTGGCCTAACGCCTTAATGATGCGCCGCCGCAGAGTAGCACAAGCCAAGTTGCAGAACAACTACACTGGTCCCTCGCGACAGACCTTCCATATATGGTGCGATGACATCACTGCGACCAGTGTACGTGTTCCTCCACGCTACTCTACATATCAACTGAACTAGTCAGCAATTGGTTAATAATATATCAAAACAAATGTCCGCTTTCATAGAATTTGCCGATATGCGCAGTTTAAAACTTTGATTTTATTCAAAATTAAAAGAAATAAAGAACAATTTGACATAAACATGAATGCACATTTGAAATATTAATAGTTTATTCCGCGGAAAGAACGACCGTGACTCGGATCACCCGAGTTGCTAGAATTTCAAATCGAACACCGCTAGTGGAGTAAAGAAATGCATGTGTAATCATAAAATACTTTGCTGTAGTTAAATCGGGGGTCGGACCTAAGCATTGCTTATTCATATTAGTTTCTTCCGTGGAAACGACGGCCATATTCGGGTCACCCAAATTACTAGAATTTCAAATCGAACACCGCGAGTGGAGTAAGAAAATACACGCGCAATAATAAAATATTTTGCTGTAGTTATATCGGGGGGTCGGTCCTAAGCATTGCTTATTCATACCGACCCACCCACGGGGAGGCTAATGACTAATACGTGTAAATATATATATACATAAACAATACCTAGAGGTGGGAAATGAAATCACCAAAATCCAGCAAACGGAAAAGGAAATAACCCCCTATGGGCGCCGCAATTTGTAAACTCGTGTTGATTAACAGAATAATCCAAATCAGCCGCAGCTTCCTGGGAGCTCACAACACTATACTCAGACGACCACGCAGCTCTCCTCCGCACCAATGCACCCAAAGTCACCCACCCCCCACCATCACCCAGATTCAACCTAAACCACGCGGACTGGGCAACCTTCAACCTTCGTCTAAAAAACTTAATAGATCTGAACCCACCGACCACATGTGATGAGTTCACAACACTCACTTACCAAGCAATGACAGACACCATAAAGCAAACCATCTCCTGTAATCACACTGGCCGCACCACCTCCAATGCAATGAGGAGAGCAAAAAGATTCTGCAACAAACTCCTCTACAAGCTACGCACGAACCCCAACCGAGGCACTGAGAATCTCGTTAAAATAGCCACCAGTTGGGCCAAAGATGTCGAGCTTGCCGAATCAGACAGGAAGTGGAAACTCTGGTGCACCAAAATAAACTCTCACACCACCTCCAGACAACTCTGGCGCAAACTTAACAGCATCCAGGAGAGACTCACCACCCCCCCACTCTACCCACACCTTGGCCAAATTGCAGCAGAACACAACAAAATGTTCACGGACAGAACAGACCCTGCAATCAGCCTCCTTATACCCACCAACAAGCGCTCACCAGGAACTCCACCTGTAGAGCCGACCTCATAGACATATCAACAGCCACACCATCCACCCATAATCTTGACACCCACCTGACCAGGGCTGAGCTTGACCGAGCCCTAGGCAACACCACAAAGAAGACAACCCCGGGAGCCGACGGAGTCCCTAACACTGCATGGACAAAGTTATCTGCCACTAACAGGGAAACTCTCCTCCCCCCTCCTCGACAATATCTTCTACAACGCGGACATACCCCAATCTTGGAAGGATGCTGATATCATCCCCATCCCCAAGAAAACCCCGGGTGAAGTCAGACCCATCTCCCTTCTCCAATCCCTCGGGAAGGTTAGCGAAAGAATTGTCCTCGCCCGTCTCCAGATGGTCACAGAAGACCCCACCACTGGCCTACCTGAGGAGGTCATCGGCTACCGAGGAGGACGAGGCACCCAGCACGCCGTCGCCACCCTCATTGAGAGCATTTCCTATGGCCTTGGTAATGGACACGAAACAGCAATCATCTTCCTTGACCTCGAGAAAGCCTTTGAGCTTATCGACCACAAGGTGGTACTGAAATCAATGGCTGATCTTGGCATTGCCGGCCGGCCTCTTGCGTATCTCCGAAATTACCTCCAGAACAGGCGAGCCAGAGTATGTGTCCAAGGCACCTCTTCTCCCTACCTCCAACTAAAAAATGGCGTCCCCCAGGGTGCAGTGCTCAGCCCCCTCCTCTTCAATGCAGTGATGGCATCTCTCGTTAGGAGGCTTAAACAAGACCTAGCCACCCGAGAGATCACAGACACACCCATAGTCTGCTATGCAGATGACATTGCCATCATCTGCTCCCATGCGATCAACGCACAGGATCTCGCTGAGCAGGTACTCCACCTGGTAGGAAACGCCTGCCGGGACGTTGGACTAAAAATCTCCCCCACCAAGACCAAGATCATACACATGTTCAGAGGTCAACCACTTCACCCCCTCTACCCAGATGGATCCCCTATCAAATGGTTCTCCACCTTCGACTACCTAGGTATCCGTCTAGACCGAGACCTGAACATGAGAGCCCTCTGCCACCACTTGGCCACCAGAATGTCCAACAGACTCCTCCTCATGAAGAGGATCTCCGGCTTCTCCTGGGGCGCCCCGGACAGTGTACTCGCACTCTTCTACCGCCAGGCAGTCCGCTCCCTCTTCGACTACGCTGCGCCCACACTCGCTCTCACAGCCCTCGGGCTTGACAACCCCCAAACTCAACTACCCAAGAACAAGATCTTTTTGAACGAGTTCCGGAAACTTGAGAACATCCAACACCGGGCTGCCAGGCTTGTCCTCCGTGTTACCGGCACCACCAGGATCGAGATCCTCCTCCTTGAATCCGGCCTCCCTCCCCTCCACCTCTGAGGCAAACAACTTCTCACCACCCATCTCACAAGAACCCTTTCCTCAGGCCTTTCAACAACAATCCGCAGAGCCGCGGTCTACCTCCGAGATGTGACCCGCGGTCACCCTCACATCTCTTACCGTCTCAAGAACGCTATCACCACCCTCAAGGACTCCCACGGACTCCACATTGCAGACTTCGCCCTGAGCCCTCACAAGCCACCTTGGGTTTCCATCCCAGTGGAAACCCGAACCACCAACCTAGTTGCTGCCAAGGCGGCTTACACCACCCCAGAACTCCACTCCCTGGCTCTCGAGGCCATAACTCAGGCGAAGGTGGAATTTCCTCTCGCAAAGACTGTCTACACCGATGGCTCCCTTAACCCAACATCAGGTAGAGCAGGAGCCGGAATCTTCATCCCCTTCTCCAACACAAAGAACACCACCAGGGTGTCAGACTTTGCTTCGACTCTCGATACCGAGCTCGCCGCCATTCACTTGGCCCTCGAAGACCTCCACAACTCAAGTGCCATCATCATTACCGACTCTCTGAATGCCATCAAAGAGACCGCCCGCCCAAATGCCCGACACTCCCTTGCCGACGCAATCCAGATTAAAATCTTGACCAGACATCAGGCACACCTCAACACAGTCCTGCTATGGGTCCCCTCGCATATAGGACTGTATGGTAATGACCAGGCCAATTGTGCCGCTCTAGCCAGTGCCAACCGAGCAGACTTAGAGACAGCCATCCTTCCATCCATCACCAAACTGGCCACCGCCGCTTCTCGAGCCACCACCAAACTCTGGGAACGAGCCACACAGAAGGAACAAGTACGGAACCCTTATTCAATAAGCTGGCTCTGGTACACCCTAGTCAGAACGAACATCCCCCATCCAGTCGGCCTTCCTGCTTCTACCCAAGTTGCCATCAACAGCTTCAGGACTGGCTACCGCCATTGGATTGATGTCCCCAACCTCCAGCGCTGTCCCTACGGAACTAAGATCTTTAATGTGGCCCACATACTCGCCTCATGTGGCGCCGTCGACAGATCTGCCATCAGCGACTTCATGGAGGATGCTGACCGCCAACTCAGCGACAATAGGGCCGCTCTGGCTATCCTCTCCAGGATTTCCAAGTCATCCTGGAACGCACTTGCTCGCTTCTGCCACCAGAACGCAGACATCATCAACACTGTCGGTCGCCCAGATCATGATATCGGGGACTAGCAGGCCCCACCTCATCGCCATAGCTGACTTGGTGACACTACTAACTAACCACTCATTTTCACTGGCAGCAAATAGGTAACCCCACCCTCTGCCTAACTAATCCCATCCTCACTTCACTTCTTCCTCTGGCCTTGGCCGGACTTACAGTGCATACCGGTGAATCTGGAGGGACTGAAGTTTGGATCCTGGTCGAGTCAAACCAATGACTTATAAAATGGGTACCTGTTGCTGCTTGGCGCTTGGCGTTATGAAATCAGGACAGGGACTGGGCGCACAGTGTCAGGATAATGTGACGGTGTGGGACATCGGGTCATGGCGCCGGCGGCCTGATTTCCCAGTGGGGCAGCACTATAAAGTCGCCATGAGTGCGCGCTGTTACAAGTCGGTGCACATCCTAGGGTCTTACTGGGGTGTAAAACTACACCAACCACCCAGCCTCCCCCGGCCCTCTCAGAGGACTGTGGTTGGACTCTTAGGCTGCCTTTTTCCTTCCTCCCCCCCTCCCCCCTACCCCTCAATTCCTCTGATCACTACCCACCGGAAGCCAACTCCCGACCACATGGGACTGCTTTCAGTGGTGCCCATTCAGTGCTGCAGATTTGCAGCCTTCAGCGCACCAATGCGACTGAAAACTCCCCAAAACAACAACATAATCCAAATCCAGCAAACGGAAACGGAAATCGCTTGTTCCTCTGTGCTACTCTGCAGCGGCCCTGTCAAGATATTAAGTCCATAGGCCCAATTCACGGTATTCGGGGTCAGCTATTGGTTAATAATATATCAAAACAAATGCCCGCTGCCATAGAATTTGCCGATACATGCAGTTCAAAACTTAGATTTTATTCAAAATTTAAATAAATAAATAACAATTTGGCATAAACATGGATGCACAAATGAAATATTAATAGTTTACTCCGCGGAAACGACAGCCGTATTCGGGTCACCCGAGTTGATAGAATTTCAAATCGAACACCGAGAGTGGAGTAAAAAAAAATCATAAAATACTTTGCTGTAGTTATATCGGTGGGTCGGTCCCAAGCATTGATTATTCATATTACATGAGATAGGTAAGTATGAATACACATCAATATAAAATTGCTATGAACAAATACCCATCAGCATCAGCATCAGCATCGCCATCATGACACATCTTTCACATTCATATATACATTTATACATATAATATAGCACCTGTTTAACCAAGAGAACAACCAGTGCAGGAATTGGTTTGATCATTTTGATTACGCAGTACAGGCTGAGTGAGCCGTCTTAGTATTACAGGGTCTTTGCCTGTACTGACTTATAACAGAGAGCGTGTATACAGATGAGAGAGACAACTCCCGCGAAAATCGGTAACACAGGCTACAGTGGCGTTCCTGGCGGTTAGTGTTGAACAAGCTTTGAGTTTGCCATACGTGTAGTGCAAAACATTTGTTTTTATTCAAAATTAATAGAAATGCAGAACCCTAACCTTATCGATTTAATATAATCCTTTTGGTAAACATGTTTTCTATATGTGTACTAAGCGGCTTGTTTCTATTTGGTGTAGTTTTAGAGATATTTAACGTTTTCTGTAGGAAGATTGCTCACCGCCATTGACAATGCCTTGAGTTTGCCGTACGCGTAGTGAAAAACGTCAGTTTTATTCCAAATTAATAGAAATCCAGAACCCTAACCATATCTCTTTAATATAATCTTGTTGGTAAACATGTTTCCTATGTGTATTCCAATCAGTTTGTTTCTAGGTGTTGTAGTTTTAGAGATATTTAACGTTTTCTGTAGGAAGATTGCTCACCGCCATTGACAATGCCTTGAGTTTGCCGTACGCGTAGTGAAAAACGTCAGTTTTATTCCAAATTAATAGAAATCCAGAACCCTAACCATATCTCTTTAATATAATCTTGTTGGTAAACATGTTTCCTATGTGTATTCCAATCAGTTTGTTTCTAGGTGTTGTAGTTTTAGAGATATTTAACGTTTTCTGTAGGAAGATTGCACACGACCATTGACAATGCCTTGAGTTTGACAGCTGTGTCATATACTGTTCAACAACCACCACTTGGAGCGCCACAGTCGGCATCTGTTACATGGTGTAGTATGGGAGTTGTCCCTCTCATCTGTATACACGCTCTCTGCTTATAACCATAGAAATAACAGTGGCGTCCTCTTTTGAAAGGCAAGGGAACCAGGCTACTCAGGCGGCACCTAGCGGAAACCATGGGTACTGGAACTCAACCACCGACCCTTCTACTCATTACTGTTTGGAGAGGGCCAGGGTACCAGGCTTACAGTCACCATTCAGAAGAGACTGAAAGGCTATGACGAGAAATATCATGTAGGATTTGATTTAATTAATATATCAAGTTATCTACTGATGCTCAACTTAAACAGAAACAAAAACAATAAAATGGCATGTCGACGTTGCTTTCCTTGACTGTTTGCACAGCCAGTCTTGTTCTGGTATTCATTGTAGCCATGACGCCTACACGTCATGGCGTAATGTGCGGAGCAATTATGTTATCGGTGTGGACACGCAATGACCTACTTGATTACTTTCAAACGCTGTGAATAAATATATTGCATCAATGAAAACAGCATGTAATTGAGTTAACCTATCTAATTGATGATCATACGACAATAGAAAAATAAATACTTGATTTCGAGATTAATTGTTCTATGGCGATGTTATGAATGTGCATCATGTGTGACGTCATTCATATATGTGTACACAAAACAGCATGCAACCTTTGAAAGCTTAATTATTTGGAGATTGGCAAATTCAGTTAAAATTAACAACCCCCCTCCCCCAAAAGTAGTGTTTAAGTACGTAGAGTGACACTAAAGGTTGTATGTATATGCTCAGTTAGATGTATGATACAATATAGTACAGTGCAGCCAGTACATTGTGCCAACATGACGGTAAGTTGATTCGTCCTACGTCTCAGCAGATGCCAGATGTAGTACTACTATTCTACTAAGTTATAACTTAAAACCAATACTAGTAATATAATTAGAAGTACTATATCATGTGTAATATAACACAATACAATTAATTATAAATTGTCTAAGTTAATGATAGATTTATACTCATTCAAAAACTCCCGGGAATGGTACCGGTAGCTGTTTTCCGCCTCTGGCACTCCTTATAAAGTTATAGTCGAATGATGAGCTTTTGTCAGTGTCGTAATATAAATACGCAATGATTGATGAGAGGGTAATTCAATAACCTCGAGACTGCAAAGAGAATAGGTTTCTGTCCATATAATATACGGCATAATGGTATTTCAGGATGCAACCTAGGTTAGTAGATTTGACGCTAAACTGGGATAATAATCACCCAGTAAGTATCTAGAACATACTGTAACAGTGTAAGTGTCGCACGCAAAACAGTAACTACTCACGCCAATAGTCTCGCATCCTGTCAGTTCTGGTGTGTGTCAACAAAAAATGTATGGCTGGAGAATGCATATTAAGATTAAATATGTATTAGTGTATTGTTCTGTCTTTTTGCTACTTCAGACATCTGTCACCAATTCTATTTGGTTCTCAGATACCGTATCAATCCTTACTAGGAATGATTCAATTTACTGCATAAAATCCACTTCCAAATGTATGGTCTATGGAATCTGTCTATGGTCTTCTTTTTATCTTCTTAAAAAAAAACCAAAACCGCTACATTACGTAAACCATAGCCTTTATCGTGTCTGTTGAATCCTTTAAGCCTTTTTTAATTCGTAAACCTATATCGAATTGGAACTTTGGTGGGGGGGGGCGTTTCCTTTTAAAAAGCATAACACAAAAACAACATTTATTGCAGAGTCCGACTACAAGTCGAAATCTCCCCACTGAAGAATCTGCTTCAAGCAGCTCTGGGATAGAGCTTTCTTCCATGGCGATGCCCATCCGCCATAAAGAAACAACCACTGACCAGCTGATAATAAACCCTGCCGCCCGTATCATCATCGCGCCCAACGTCGCGACCACCGAGTTCCCAGACAATAAGGTTCTCCAAGAACCTTCCATTATTACTGCTTTGCCTGGTACCGTCATCTCAGCGAACACAACTACGAGTGAATCCATCACGGATATGATAGTCAAGCAATCCACAGGCGAGAAGGATTCAGCAGTCCCACCAACTGCCTCGAACAAAGCCAGCGCTTCCACGGCGGAAAAGTCTATTATCACGACCGGTCCTTTCTCATTCTTTGACTTCCCGGGAATCGTGCAGATGCCAGGCCCGATGACCACTCACCCACCATTCATTGTCAAGTCCTCATGGCAGGGGACATCAACCACTACCAGCAACATGGGCGTCCTCAAGGAAAAGGAGTACTACAAGACGCAGGTCGAGAAGCTTCGCAATGAGATCAACACGCTCAAGACCAAGGACGCCGAGCACACCGTCACCATGGAGAAAGTCATCTCCAAGTCGAAGCAGTGCGTGCTCGAGCTAAAGCTGAGCATGGAGGAGTCAGCCAAGCGGCAGGAGCGCATCCGAATCGTGACACTGCAGCGGGACGCCCTGCGGCGGGTCGCCGGGGACCTGGTGCAGGCACTGAAGGACTTCCCGGTGCCTGAGGACGGCAAGAGGCACCGCGGCATCGACCGCCAGTTCCCGGACGGCATCGAGAACATCGTTGAGGACAGTGACCTGACCATCCTGCTCAGCTTCGTCTCCGAGGCACTGTCGGAGAAGAACCGCCGGGAGGAGGCGCTGGAAGAGGAAGGCCAGGGGGAGGAGGAGCAGCCAAGGGGCATGGGCGAGCCGGCCACTTTGCCGCCCGTCGCCGACATAACGGGGGACAACGCCGGTGGCCAGATAGTGCTCGGGCGGCAGGCGTTCTTCCAGGAGCTGGAGCTGATGGCAGAGGACATTGACAGCTCGCTGCAGGATGGGGTGAGCAAGACGGGCGATAAGTCGCCGATGGCGCGAAAGGATTCGGACGGGCGATGGAAGCGTTTGCTCTGCCTGAATAATAAAAAGGACGATACTAAGATGACTGCTGGTGTTAGCTGCTGCAAGACCTCCTGAGGAAATATAGGTTATGCAAAAAATAAAGGTGACCCAGTAAATAATTCTTGTCTTCAGATAAGTATATCAGCTAAAATTTCAAAACACAACAAGCAGTATAAATTTGCTGAGACAAACTCAAATCTGTTGTAATTTGGAAAATATCTTAATAAGGGAGAAAGCTATGGAATTTTCATGTCGGCTTAATTTCCCATCTTTAGTCCTGATTCACCATTATAATAATTTTATGACCTTTCTAGTGATATGAAATTTATGAAAATACTCCAACGCAAAAATAGTTTAATCAAAGTCGGGCCTGTGGACAGCGCGGTAACACGTAACCATATATAGACCTATTTCAATGTTTACTAACATTGTGTATGCACACGCAGCTTGGCTGCAGAACGAAGGCACACTGCCATTGAGTTTGCCGATACGCGCAGTGCAAAATATCAGTTTTATTCAAAATTAATAGAAATGCAGAAGCCTAACCTTATAGATTTAATATAATCTGTTCTTTGAATATGTTTTCTATATGTGTTCCAAGTGGTTTGTTTCTAAGTGTTGTAGTTTTAGAAATATTTCACTTTTTCTGTATGAAGATTGCACACGGCCATTGACAATGCATTGAGTTTGCCGATACGCGCAGTTCAAAACGTCAATTTTATTCAAAATTAATAGAAATTCATAAATCTAACCTTATAAATTTAATATAATCTGATATTTGAATATGTTTTCTATATGTATTCCAAACGGTTTGTATCTAAGTGTTGTAGTTTGAGAAATATTTAACTTTTTCTGTATGAAGATTGCCCACGGCCATTGACAATGCATTCACTTTGCCGATATGCGCAGTTCAAAACGTCAATTCTATTCAAAATTAATAGAAATTCAGAACCCTACCCTTATAAATTTAATATAATCTGTTTGTAGAATATGTTTTCTATATGTATTCCAAACGGTTTGTATCTAAGTGGTGTATTTCTAGAGATATTTCACTTTTTCTATATGAAGATTGCTCACGGCCATTGACAATGCATTGATTCATTGAGTTTGCAGATATGCGCAGTTCAAAACATCAATTTTATTCAAGATTAATAGAAATTCAGAACTCTAACCTTATAAATTGAATATAATCTGTTTGTTGAATATGTTTTCTATATGTGTTCCAAACGGTTTGTATCTAAGTGGTGTATCTTTAGAGATATTTCACTTTTTCCATATGAAGATTGCTCACAGCCATTGACAATGCCTTGAGTTTGCCTATACGTGCAGTGCAAAACGTCAATTTTATTCAAAATTAATAGAAATGCAGAACCCTAACCATATAAATTTAATATAATCTGTTTCTTAAATATGTTTTCTATATGTGTTCCAAGTGGTTTGTTTCTAGGTGGTGTGGTTCTAGAGATATTTCACTTGTTCTCTATGAAGATTGCTCATAGCCATTGAGTTAGCAGTGTGACAGTGTGTCATCCTGCAGCCAAGCAGCGCGTGCACTGACCTAAATACCCATGCTGATGTCATATCAGGCATGAGCATTTCCCGCCAATTGGCTGATTTCCGCCAATTAAATGAAAAGGAAAAGAACAAGCAGAAAAAATGAACCAACATTGTTATTAAAATGAACTTCAGATTAGTTTTATTATCGTATTTCTTGACATTTTATGCTTTATTATAGCAGTTATGCAAGTATTAAGAACTGATGGAGGGAGTATAAGACTATATATTGAGGAAGTATAAGACTATATATTGAGGGAGCATAAGACTATATATTGTTGTTAAAAGGAAATTTACATTACATTTATCATATTCCTTTACATTTATTATAACAATTAAACAAGTATTACCATATTACAAGGACTGCCAACTGAAGGAGTATAAGACAATAAATTAAATAACTGAAACTATTAACTATGGTATAGGTGTATTATTTATATTATTGACTTATCATTTATGCAAGATTACAAGAAAAACACTTCTATATTCTTAGTGTACTGGTCTATATGCCTACTCTTACCTTATGTCACAGGTGAAGAGTGAAATTTCTCCCTCCTAAGTGGCTACCAAATTGCACCCTCCCCCCCCCCCCCCGCCTCCTACTCGGCCTTTGGCCAAGTTTTGAGGCATACGCCCACAATAAGCTAATTTGTTTTACTTCTCTGCTCATGTCTGTCATATGAAATAGGTCTATAAGATAAGTGATGCGCCTCTATCAGTAGCTGACATACCTATATTCAGAGGATAACTCTGCATCCAAACCGCTTTGTCCTGATAAATTTGACAAGTTTCTACATAATAATGGTAGGGTTGTATCTGCTATTTATATTCACATAATAAAGGACACAGGACATATTACGTATATGCAGATGTATACTAGAGTAGATTTTGCTAGGCATTAAGCTAGAAGTTGATCCTTATGTGGGATCATTAAGGTTATATTTTTATAATGCGCTTTTTACCAGATTATTCATAGTTGTTCTAAATTATTTCGTTTTGTTCTCAAATAATCATTGTCTAATCCTAGCTTATTACTCTTGCCTATACAAAGTTGCTAGATATTGTTAAAAGGTGACTACTGTGGGGTGCGGTGCTGTAGAAAGAACCTGCTCTGCTAACAATGGGTAAGATATTGTTAAAAGGTGGCTACTGTGGTGGTGTGACGCTGTATAAAGAATCCGCTATGCAAACAATGGGTTAGATACCGTTAAAAGGTGGCTACTCCTGGGGGTGCGACACTGTATAAAGAACCCACTATGCTAACAATGGGTTAGATACCGTTAAAAGGTGGCTACTGTGGTGGTGTGACACTGTATAAAGAACCCGCTATGCAAACAATGGGTTAGATACCGTTAAAAGGTGGCTACTGTGGTGGTGTGACACTGTATAAAGAACCCGCTATGCAAACAATGGGTTAGATACCGTTAAAAGGTGGCTACTGTGGTGGTGTGACACTGTATAAAGAACCCGCTATGCAAACAATGGGTTAGATACCGTTAAAAGGTGGCTACTGTGGTGGTGTGACACTGTATCAAAAACCCGCTATGCAAACAATGGGTTAGATACCGTTAAAAGGTGGCTACTCCTGGGGGTGCGACACTGTATAAAGAACCCACTATGCTAACAATGGGTTAGATACCGTTAAAAGGTGGCTACTGTGGTGGTGTGACACTGTATAGAGAACCCGCTATGCAAACAATGGGTTAGATACCGTTAAAAGGTGGCTACTGTGGTGGTGTGACACTGTATCAAAAACCCGCTATGCAAACAATGGGTTAGATACCGTTAAAAGGTGGCTACTGTGGTGGTGTGACACTGTATCAAAAACCCGCTATGCAAACAATGGGTTAGATACCGTTAAAAGGTGGCTACTGTGGTGGTGTGACACTGTATAAAGAACCCGCTATGCAAACAATGGGTTAGATACCGTTAAAAGGTGGCTACTGTGGTGGTGTGACACTGTATAAATAACCCACTATGCAAACAATGGGTTAGATACCGTTAAAAGGTGGCTACTGTGGTGGTGTGACACTGTATAAAGAACCCGCTATGCAAACAATGGGTTAGATACCGTTAAAAGGTGGCTACTGTGGTGGTGTGACACTGTATAAAGAACCCGCTATGCAAACAATGGGTTAGATACCGTTTAAAAGGTGGCTACTGTGGTGGTGTGACACTGTATCAAAAACCCGCTATGCTAACAATGGGTTAGATACCGTTAAAAGGTGGCTACTCCTGGTGGTGCGACACTGTATAAAGAACCCACTATGCTAACAATGGGTTAAATACCGTTAAAAGGTGGCTACTGTGGTGGTGTGACACTGTATAAAGAACCCGCTATGCAAACAATGGGTTAGATACCGTTAAAAGGTGGCTACTGTGGTGGTGTGACACTGTATAAAGAACCCGCTATGCAAACAATGGGTTAGATACCGTTAAAAGGTGGCTACTGTGGTGGTGTGACACTGTATAAAGAACCCGCTATGCAAACAATGGGTTAGATACCGTTAAAAGGTGGCTACTGTGGGGGTGCGACACTGTATAAATAACCCACTATGCAAACAATGGGTTAGATACCGTTAAAAGGTGGCTACTGTGGGGGTGCAACACTGTATAAAGAACCCGCTATGCAAACAATGGGCTAGTTTCATTAAAGGGTGACTATTGTGGGGGTGGAACGCTGTAGAAAGAACCCACTATGCTAACAATGGGTTAGATATTGTTAAAAGGTGTCTATTGGGGGAGTGGGACGCTGTAGAAAGAACCCACTATGCTAATGATGGATTACATATTGTTAAAAGGTGACTACTGCAGGGGTGGGACGTTGTAGAAAGAACCTGCTATGCTAACAATGGGTTAGATATTGTGAGGGTGGGCACATTGTACAAATAACCTACTATACTGGTAATAATGGGTTAGACATAGTTCAAACGTAGCTACTAACGGTGGGGGGGGGGGGGGGGGGGGGGCATATTGTGGAAAGAACCCGTTATGTTAACAGTGGGTTAGTTGTAGTTAAAATGCGGCTATTCAAAGGGCAGCAGGAACAGCTTCTATTAAATTCACTCAATATTTCCATTAATGCAGCAACAAATGCTCAATAAGTGCACCAGTATTTAAGTTAAACATGTAGAATAGAATCTAGATAATTGTTTTGGGGTTTGAAAATGTGATGCTTTCATCGGACTATGCAGCTTTACATATACGAAATAATGACTTAAAAAGAAATGCATATGCTGTAAAGTAGCAAAACCACAGGTAATAGTGCTAACAAATATGTAATACATAGATCTAGATCAAATCAACACCAATTAATTAATTAAATTTTGCGGGTGGTTAGTGGTGCTACCTGGCGGAAATCAGGCTAATTGTGTACTGAGTGAAACCGAGAGGAATAACGAAAAACAGAAGAGAACAGTTCATTAATATTTATTTATCACAGTTATAAAATAGACACGTTTAAGTACTAAAGCTAAGATTCCTTATACGCGGTATGCAGCATGCAAATGCGGCAAAGAATTGAAAAACATGTAAATGAATAGTGGTGCTTCCATACGTCCGAATGCGAATACGAATGCGAATGCGGCAAATGGATCGACCCATGGACCGATCGGTGCGAATGTGAATGCGAATACTGCTGTGATTGCCATAGAAAACAATAGTAACTTTAATCTTCCTTCACAAATTTAGAGGAAAAACCCCAAAAAATGTCATGGGTAACATTTTTGGTGTTTTTTTTTGTTTAACCAGATCCCAGCACAAAAAGTAAACATCGGCTATTGGGGGTTGTCATATATCTATTCCGCATATACCACATTCGCATGCCGCATACCACGTATATGGAATAGGGATTCGAGGTCAGGGAATGTTGAGTATACTCGTAATTAAACAAATTGGCAATTAACTCGACACACTAATAACCAATGCTAAATAATAGGCATAACATATGCTTAGAGAACTAATATAAAGCACGCAAGTTAACCAATATGGTCGCCATGGAAACATGCTTACTGGTTCATGTTGGCCAGAACTCCCCGCAAGTGGTGATGGCGTTTCACTGGAGGAGACTAGAGGACCAGGTATGTCCAGGCTTATTGAAATAAAAAACCTTATCAAAATTACTTACATACCTATCGTGCAGAATTGACACACCTTGTGGCCGCCAATATAACTAGACAGTGGTAGCAACGAAGAACTACCGGTAGGTTTAACCATTTCTATGGTAGCAGTAGCAAAAAAGGTGTAGTTTTTTTGGGTAAGGCTTACACACATTCTACTTACAAAAGTGTACAACAGTGCTTGCATATTACCTATTTAACTCATCGATTATTTAATCGCGATACATATTAGATAATATTCTTATTAAGCAATCCGCACTAATATAATTGATCAGAAATGAAAGTCGTCTCTAACAAAACATGAATCAATAAAAATAAAAGCGGAAATAAGATCGATTTTCATTCAGTTTCCCCCTGGCTCTCTGGCAGCATTGAGTCTATGAGGGACTGGCCGCTTTTTTGTTAAGGAAATCGGTCATAACACTTAGACCTTTCATCCCTGATTTACAGTGATTATTCAGATATGGTTATCTAAAATAAATATTAAACAAAGATAAAGAACCTGGTTGTATCTAAATCTGAAAAAAAATATCGTACCATTAAATATTAAACTGCAAAGGTTGGCCCGAGAAAGATCAGGTAAAGACTCCTGAGTGCGGGACCAGACCAATCCAGTATCACGCTGTCCAGCATTGAAAACAAGCACCCTCACGGGAGCTTATACGTTATGGGCAGAATAAAAAACTTGTCACAAACAAAAAATTAAGAAAAATTAATAAGTACAACTTGCACTGCCTAGTAGTCAGATCAATAGACAAAACCACACATTTTGGATTAGTCACATTCCGATTGAACACAAATAAAACATTTGTGGTTCATCGCTACACTTTTGTGATGTTACAGTTAGGTTTACCTTTACCATCAGGTAGCAAATTATACACCATGGGCAAACGATATGGTATGATGCCATATTTTGTGTTTTAACAGGACTACCGAGGAAATTCACAGTTCTAGTGTTCTGGGAAGTTAAATAAAGATTTGTGTGTTGTTTTACGTCCTAGCAACATCTAAGGTCATATCAGGAAGGGCACCGACTTGTGACAGTGCGCACTCATGGCGACTTCATAGTGCTGTCCCGCTGGGATATCAGGCCACAAGCACCATGCCCTGATATCCCACTCAGTCACATTATCAGGGATGAAAGTGGTCTCCGGGAAAAAAAGCGGAAATGCTGATATTCTCCCATAGGCTTAGCATTGTCAGGGAATCGCTGAAAATTCCCGGAAGTCGGATTTCAGACAAATTGGTATACGCTGATAGTGCTGCGCCATTTGAAGCATGTATTAGTAGTATACACTGCTAGTGCTGCGGCGTTTGCACCACATATCGGTATACGCTGATAGTGCTGCGGCGTTAGAAGCATGTGTTAGTAGTATATGCTGCTAGTGCTGCGGTGTTTGAAGGCATTAGTAGTATACGCTGCTAGTGCTGCGGCGTTTGCACCACATTAGTATACGTTGATGGTGTTGCAGCGTGAAATAATGTATTAGTTGGTTGGTTGTTGGAGTTTTACGTCCTGGCAACATCTAAGGTCATATCAGGAAGGGTGCAACGTATTAGTATACACTTATAGCTACAGGAAAAATCCCGGAAATATGTGGAATCGTGGAGATCTTTCATCCCTGCATTATCCTGACACTGAACCAACCAGTCCTTGCCTATCCTAATAATGCCGAGTGCCAGGCTAGGAAGCGACAAGTATACATTTTTATGTCATTGGTTTGACTCGATCAGGATTCGAACCGAGAAACTCATTGGTTCGGCTCTCCCGATCTCCCAAAACAGAGACGGACGCTCTACTCATTCCGCCACCCTGTCTGGTCCTTAAATAAATAAAACTAGACCACAAATCAAAGCTGGAAGGTATTCACTCACCACCTCCGCTATACATTATAAAAAGTACAGGGAAACAGTAACAGCTGAACTTCTATAGTAGCCCTCTAACACTTTAAATCTATATGGTGATAACATTAGTTTACCTAGACCCAAGAACACTGGGCAGTAATTTAGACATATCCCCACCACAGCGACTTGATGTACAATCACCACAGCTGTTGCTAGTGCTACTACTAGAGACCATTACCTTACCGAGAATCTACCATTAACTTACAAACACTAACCTTTTCTTTTATGGCAAAATCATAAAACAGTTTAGGACTAATAGCAGTACACGAGCAGTATGCATACTGGTGGGTGTGTAGGTTGATGGGACAGATGTATACATGTATAATATATATGTAAATATATATATATATATATATATATATATATACATATAATACATGTATACATATATATTATAGTTATACAAATCTTACCTGGGTACAGATGATGGATAACTTGTTTTCCAGAGGTACAAGCCTCGGATAGTCGTGGGCTAGGGAGATGGAAGCACATCCAGGTCCAGCAATCTTTACCTACTTATTCAGGATAAAAATGATCTTAACTTATATGGATACTTCAATGTTTTCCTCTTGGCACAAGCGAACGTGATAGTCGTGGTAGGGTTGGGTGGCCCTAGCCCATGACTATCCGAGGCTTGTACCTCAGGAAAACAACAGGTATCCATCATCTGTACCCAGGTAAGATTCATATAACTATACTATTTTACCTCGGTACTAAACCTCAGGCTACTCGTAGTCGAGGGAGACCTTTACGTAACCTCATCTTTATCCTTAATCATTCTTATTTCAGTATACATCAGTATCAAACACAATGTACTTTTAACTTCTCACCTGTCTTGTTAATTGGTGAGTAAGCGTGTCGCTAGGCCACTTGACTTTTCTAGTCGTTTGTTGTAATGTTTTGCAAACGATCTAGCCGTCTTCCAGCCTGCATGAGCTAGGATTCTCTTCACTGAGATCCCTAGTTGTCTTGCCTTCAAGACCATAGATCCTCTTGTTGAATGGGAAGCGTACCATACAGTATTGACACCTGCTTCCTTAAGTACCTTAATGGTCCATCTTGCGAGTGTGTCTCTCGAGATCGCCTCATGTGGTTTAATAAAGCTCACCAAAAACTGTCTTGAATTTCGTATTCCTTTTATCTCGGATATATAAGCCCTAATGGCTGACACTACACAAATTTGTCGATCATCAGGAAAACTAGTCACATGTACTGTGGACAGGGGGTCCCCTGTGCGGTTTGATTTTAGTAATTGATCTAAGTCAAAAGTTGCCTCCTTTCTGTCAATTTCCAGTCCGTCTAGAGACAAAGCTACTATTTGTCTGTCCTCTATGGCCTGTTACTAGCAGTAACAGAACTGCTAACTTAAATCCTAGTTCCTTAATACCTAAATGTCTATTACTAGGCCAAGACTTAAACAGCTTAAATACTATTGATACATCCCAAAATCTGTTATATTTGAGTTTTGGTGGGTTTCTTTCATAAACCGACCTTATAAACCAGTGTATCACCTGGTGTTTGCCAATCGTTTGTCCATCTACTCTTGGTAGAATAGACAATGCACATCTGGCTGCATTAATTGGTGGCTACTAATCCTTCATCTTCTTGCATTCTTAAAAATCTAACTACCTGGGGGCTATTGTAGGCTTTAATGGCTTAACTTTCTTAATCAAACAATGAAGTCCCCACTTCTTTAAATAACTAGTATACAATTTAACTGTTCCTTTCCTCCAGGCATGTGAAATCAGCCTTTGTTGGGTAATTTTGTCTAAGCCAAATTGCTCTAAATGTTTGTTCAAAAAAGGAATGCCAGCAGGGGTGTCGTTGACACGTCTCTGTGGGTTGTTAGCGGCCCTTGCTGTCGTAAATGGCTCCTTGCTCTTGGGAATCTGAGGCTATCTCTTGCTCCCAATGCCACTGCTGCCAGCCATAGCTGTGTGTCCCATTCTGGCACTATCAGAATTGTGTGTGCGATCCATTCTGATCTTCCTGGACACTCTGCTGATAATGTTGAATGGTGGGAATATATAATAGAATTTGTTATTCCAAACCAGAGAAAAAGCATCCACTCGCCAAGCATGTGGCTCTGGGTGCCAAGATACATATTTAGATATCTTGTAATTGTTTTGTGATGCAAACAAGTCTACTTGTGGTGTTCCCCATTTAAAACAAATCTGTTCAAAAATGTTGTTACTCAATGACCATTCCAAATGATCATGAAAATGGTGACTTTTCCTGTCCACTAAGGTGTTCTGACTACCTGGAATATGCGCCACTGTTAGCCATATCTCATGCTGTTGAGCCCAGTTCCAAATTAATTTGGCTACCTGGTTACAAGGTTTGGACCTATTCCCTCCCATGTTACGAATGTAAGCCATCGCTGTAGTTTTATCTGTCAAAACTCTGACATGAAACTTCGGTATGCGCACTAAGCTGCATAAACCTAAATAAATTGCTCTAAGTTCTAACACATTAATATGATCAGAAATTTCATTATCAAACCAACGTCCTCCAGTTGCTTGATGGTCTCTATGAGCATCCCATCCCTCTACGGATGCATCTGTCATAACAATAGTGTTAGGTTCCCCCATACTAATGGGTTTCGGAGAAGAATTAATGTTTGCATACCACCACATAATATCTCCTAATCCTTCTGTTGAAATAGTCATTTACCTTTCAAAATTACATTTCATATGGATTAATGCTAAATTCTTATTTATTTCTAGCAACTTAATATGAGCTTTACCATATAGAACAGCTGGGGCATAGGCTATCATGACTCCTATCAAAACCGCAACCTGCCTAATCTTAGGCGTCTTTAATGTCAATAATTGGTCTGCTGTAGTGATAAACTTCTCTAGTTTCTGTTGTGTTAGTGAAACGGTCATATCCTCTGTGTTTAACAGGAAACCCAAACATATAAAACTTTTGGTTGGAGTAAAAACTGACTTCTTGTCATGAATGTAAAACCCCAACTTAGTGAATGTTGCACACAAATCATTGACTGCTCTTTGACAGTCGGTCTTCGTTTGGGCCACAATGAAGGAATCGTCAATATATGGGAACATCATATGACCCTTTCTAGCCATAAGCGAAAATATTGGTTTCAACAATTTAGTAAATAAACATGGGGCACAAGCTAAACCATTTGGCATACAGGTGAACTCATAGAGTTGATCGTTCCAAACAAAACGCAGACATTTCCTATCTGGTTTATAAATAGGAAGCGTATAATACGCATCTCTGAGATCCACACTGGCAAGCCAGGAACCTTTTGTAACTAAGTCCCTAGCCATTTTGAGAGAAAAACCTCTTGAAATGTTTATATTGAATCACTTTGTTTAGCCTTGTTAAGTCTAAAATCATTCTGACATCCCTATTTGGCTTGGGTCGCGAAAATATGTTGGAAACAAATTCACCTGTCACATGAACGGCTGGCTCAATAATTCCTTTATGACAAAATTCCAATACTTGTTCATTTGAGGCTTCTCTCTCTTTAACATCAAATCTATACGGAAAAGGAATTCTTTCCTGAATTGGGTCTTCCGTAAACGGAATCCGAATCCCTTCCACAATGCTAAGAATGGTTAAATTATCAGTAAATTCTCTCCATTCCTTTGAATAATTTTGAATATTCCCTGGCTGGAATTCGCTTACAGGTGTGGCGACGGGAGTTTGTGTAGAAACCTCTAGTTGTTCCCTGGTCGAGGGAACGGCTTCTGGGGAGTGAACTCCCTCTTGAAGGGGTGATTTCCGTCATTCCAGCCGAATGACTGACGCTGTCCTCTGCCCGTGGCCTGATAGGCAAAGCCCGTCCCTGACCAGCCTCCTCGGCCGCTGCGATGGTCCCGAAAATCCTGTCGTCCTTTCTTGAACCGTGCAGGGTTTGTGTCGCTCGCCTTCTTTTTGTCATCCATATGCTTGCCACACTTCGTACCCGTCTCCACCTGTTTGAACAGGTGCTGAAGCTGGCCACCGAACATTTTGGATTTGTCCAAGGGCTTCCCTTTGACGGGTTTTGGGGGAAGGAACAAGGTGTATTCCTTGCCGTCGTTGTCCACAATCTTCTTGGATCTCGCAACTTCCTTGCCCGCATCCATACAGACAGCCTTGAACACATTTTCAAAGCATCTGTATGACAGAAAGTTGCTGTGAGCATGGCAATCCCTCCGTCCATCTGGCTACAGAGTGAAGAGAACTTGTTCTCTGCTTGCATACGATTTGTGATGGACGCAATCGCAGTCAAAGCTCTTACGACTGCCTTATGGACCGTATGGAGCATGCCTTCGAACTTTTTACGTTCGTCGCTGAGCTTCACGTCACAGTCCATCTCCTTAATCACAGAATCTGAGATTCCCTTTATCCCAGTGAATTTCTCATCCAGCTTGGTGATCACCTCTGCGGGCTTAAAGGTGTTGAAATGACCCTTAATTGTCTCCCTCATCATGGTGGTGGTGAGTACCTTCTTGGCCTTCTCCACCTGGCACTTCTTGTGCACCTTGCCACCTATCTTGGCGTATTTGCCGGCACGCTGAGTATCGGAGTCGGAGTCTGTGGACGATGAGTCCGGCGAAGAATCTGAAGAGGAGTCCTTCTTCTTACTCTTCCTTTTCTTGCTTTTCTTTATCTTTAATACCGGTTTCTTCCGAGTTCGCGTATATTCGTCGCCATTCGACAAACTTACGGCCATCTTGGTCTTCCTCCTCTTCTTAACGGGGACCCTCTCTTGAGAGGAGTCATCCCCAGAGGAATCCTCACAAGAGAAATCCTCCAATTCTGAGTCTTGCGACTCCGGGACCGGCCTCTTCGACTTCTTGCGAGATTTGGCAGGGAGCATCTCCTCGAGCTTTGTCTGGAGGAGGCACATCAGTCGCGCCTCTAGGTCAGACGGGCCCGCCTCTGGGCCACTGACGTCCTCTGATATCGGGTGCTCCGGCGAGGCCGGGACCGTCAACAGCGGTGACGAATGGTCATCATCCGTCAACCGGATGGGAGCTTCAGGCTTACTCCGCTTCTTAGCCATCGGAATCCTGTAACAATCTAACGGAAGTTAGAGAATACTCAACCAAATGTCACAAAAAAGATTAAGAAACCCCAAATTGTGCATTTCTGGTGTTGGAGAACGTATTTACACCGTTCCAACACAGGCGTGAGAGAAATTTGTGTGTGAGTGTCGTAGGTTTATGGTATCGGAACCAAAACCAAACGAGGGGTAGCGACAAGTGTATCGGTAGCCTCCCACGCTCTCTATCCTGTACACTTCTCCCTCCTGTGGCTCAATATGCCAACAAGTTAGAGAAAATGCTCCGAAATTCGGAGGTACACCTAAATAACACAATGTGGGGGAATCTTATAGAAACCCAGGAATAAATCCCAACGAAATTTGGCTCCAACCACATCTCTCTCCGTTTGGCAATGGGCGGCAAAAAAGAACAAAGAAAAATGACGCTTTGTTCTATCGATGTTTCATGAATTGTAAAAACACCGATAAAAGTAATAAACTTGTATAAAAAAGTTTCAAACTTTGCAATAAGCAGCGGTAAAGTATTATAAAGCAAATTTACCGTCCAAAATATCATAATTACAGTTAGTATGTCGTTGTAGGTAGAAAAACTGCTTGAGCAACTCAACAAACCTCCTCCCGTTGTGAGTTGATTATGCTAAATGCTGGACCCGGATGTGCTTCCTTCTCCCTCGGCTATGAGTAGCCAGATGCTTAGTACCGAGGTAATATATATATATATATATGTATATATATATATACATATATATATATATGGGTCATTCTCCACAACTGGGCACAAAAGTGTGACATGGAAACCGAAAGTGAAAACCTTCCAAATAATAGCAAAAAACCTTCCAAATACTAGCCTGATCCAATGTCCTATGACGGTTTGCATGTGGTGTCATGTCAGAGTTGAAAAAAATGAATTTCACCTTTTGAATTAGATCTTATACAAATTGAGCAATACATTAATATCATTTGTGTAACATGAAAATCAAGGACACATCCAGAACCTAGATACTATATATACTACATACTAGATATTATGTATACTACATAGTCAAACAAGATTTTATTGATTACTGTTAAGCAGACAAGGTTATGACTTACAAGAAAAAAGTTGAAAAAAAGTTTGGCTACATGCAGTGTAAACGTGTAAATTTTCACTTTTTCACATTAGCACAAAATCATATAAGTAAACTTTTAATTTCTTTCCTGGGATAGCTTCAATAAATGTACTATTGCTAACATACTTAATGCACAGAGGATACAATAATTATTTGACTTGCAATCAATAAAAGAAAGAACAAATTATCACCATCATAATGTGGAAACCAAATATGTGGTGCCCAGTTTGATATAATAACCCATATATCTATATATGGTGTGTGTGTGGTGTAGGGTTTAGGGATGTGGTGGGGGTGGGACGAAGGAACGGCTTATTTGACCCTGGTTATGTTTGCATATAGTGATGTAAATAATGGCTGTGCACTCTAATTCAGTTTAACTGTATGCTATACAAAAAGAGGGTTCTTTGAGAGAGAAAATGGGAAATATGAAACTATTTCAATCCCATTAGCAGGCCTACTTACAATGATGGTTATCATAATATTTTGCATCATTTCTTGGAAATATATCTAGACTCACTCAATGTACATTGACCCAAGAAATCTTGCTGATCAATAAGTCTGACCTCTTATGAACCCTGATTTAATTATGCCTTAATTAAACATAAAATATGTTATAACATGCAATAGGGTACACAATAAGGATTACAATTTCCAAATTGTCCATGATGTGCCGCAACATGGGTAATAGACCATATCGCCATTCCAGCGGCATGGTGAATTGTGGGATGCATGGAAGAAAAACAAACCCCCGAGAAGCACATGGCACATGCTAATACACTGGGTGCAGGTGCAGCTATGAAATGTGCTAGTTTCAGCTCATCTCAGCTGTTGTTTGAAACATAGAATACCAATTAAAAAAATATATATAATAAATTAAGATGTTAATCTTTTATCTAGCATTGCATTTAGATCAATCTAATCAGCATATCTTATACCATCTGCATCTAGATCGAGAAAAATCTGAGCACTCAGACTAGTGTTAGAGCCATAGCCAGAGTCAGTTTTACTCATTTTATTCATATTTTTATTTATATCCTATGGTTAATAACATTTTTGGGGCGATGAAATGGGTAGGGCTAATCAGACATTGGTTATATATTTCTTTTAAACAAGTTTTTGTTGACACGTTTGACATTTTAATATTTAGAACAAGAATTACTTATGTCTAATCCATGGTGATGTAAACACCAGCATGTAAAGTGACTGAAATTGTATGTTTCTTAGCTCAAAATGCTTAATAATGAAGAGTTGTGTCTTAAACATATTCATTATATTATTATATCGCATCCATGCATCCATGTTTGTGCCAAATTCTTATGTATTTGTATTAATTTGGAATAAAATCAAAGTTTTGTCCTATGCGTATCGGCAAACTCAATGGCCATACGCCATTGCTTTGCTGTCAACGCCGTTTTCAGCGCATGCGTAGTCGGAACGGTAATCTCGTCTATTCGGGATGCGGGACCGACAGCAGACTAACGCTCCTGGGCCGTAAATCAATTAAAACGGCCCAGGCGACTCAGGTCACCCGACTCATCAGAATTTCAAATCGAACGCCGCGAGTGGAGTCGAGAAATACATGTGCCGTGTGCAAAACGATCAGACCCCAGTAACCCACCTCTTGGCTGGGGTTTGCTAGGAGCGATGACGTCACATCTGTGCTGGTACCTGTAGTATAATAGCTACCGGTACAACTCCTACATGTTGTTTTAATACTTTTTTTTTAATAACCCAGATTTTCAGCTTCTACAATCATAAAATACTTTAAATCCTATTTTGCTGTACTTCTATCGGTTATTGAAAAAAAATATTAAGTTTCAGATTAAGCCACCATTTTGTCCACCCCGAGCATATTCGTTTATTCAACCCGAGTTTGTAGGATGTGCGCATGTGCCAAAAAGTGGCTCTGGTGACCCGAGTTGATTAATCGATTACGCCCCTGGTAACTAAGCACACGCCACGGTGGCGCCACCACACTGACAACGCCGGCTTTAAAGCTGTGATGCTTACTCAGAGGGCACACCCGCTACATTTTTTTTTTTTTTTTTTTTTATTGAGGCTGTATTTATACTGTCCATAGCATATAAGCCCGGGTACCCAGGCTTGTTTTCAATGCTGGCCAGCTACATTTTTTTTAATTTTGTTTTTATTGAGGCTGTATTTATACTGTCCATAGCATATAAGCCCGGGTACCCAGGCTTGTTTTCAATGCTGGCCAGTTGTAGTGTTGGTGTTATCTTACCACACAGTGGCTGCTGATAAGGTATTTGATTGCCTGCATTTCAGTAGCCACCTTCCGGTTATCGGGAAAACCAACTCAGCGATCATTGGATTCAAAGCGAGTCACTCACTTCACCTCAGCACCCAAACACGTTGTTTGCGACCGTCCTCCAGTTTCAGCCGTCCCACCAACCCTACCAGAAGCAAGACATCGACATGGTTGATCAGCCTGGGATACGAATTGACTTTTGACTTTATCCAGGGCCTGGACCGGACCCAAACCTCATTTCCGTTCCCTTTACTCTTAAAGTTGCATAGTCCGAAGGTTTTGAGTTTGTCATTTTGCTGAGATAAATATATTTAATTGATTGTTACAATCTACCTTACTTTAGTTTGAAGTAACTTATCTTAAATGGCTAACATATTTGATATTTGAAGTCCACATGTAAAGTTAGTTTTTGTCAAGCACACCAAAACTCTCCCTAGGCTTCCGCAGTAACAGGTTCTATTACATTGACTTAGTAGTCCCTTCTATGTGGCAATAAATGCTTAATAAGTGCATCATGATCTAAGTTAGATATGTAGGATCAAATCTAAGCGATTTTTTTAGTTTTGAAAATTTGATGCTTCATCAGACTGCAGCTTTAAATAAATCCACTATATACCACTCTGTCATCTGTCCTCTGTCGTTCCATGTCCTGAATTATGGGCTACCTTATATCCTACATTGTTTATATATCAGAAGACAAGTAAAATAAATATCCTGTGATAAAAGTTGTCTATTAAATATTTCAAATTCACAAAATACGTCTTATCACATACAATACCCAAAATACACGCTTCTTCGTGTGAGAATAAAATAAGGAGTTCAGCTCCAAATAGTGGTTATTTATAGCCCTGCATCGCACCTTTCCAATGTTTTAACCAAGGAGACGGCAACAGAGATCATTATGGCACGGGTATAGATAATATCGCTCTATTTGATCTTAGTTCTATCTATTAATAGTCAAAGTTGCATAATCCGTTGGTAGTGAGCTTTTGCTATATATTTTTTAGATAAACATTAGGTTGCTACATGATATTCTACTGGGATCACTCTATAAAAAGAACCCATGGCAAGTTTGACACGACCCTTGTCTGCCTTCACACCCAACTAGTTTCTGCCACATCTCCCTATATATTATATATATAATCTCCCTATATATTCAATTATATATAATCTCTTTAGAACGAAATGGGTATGTAAACTTATATTAGCTCCATGGCTTTATGAACATACATGAAAGTACATGCAAATAGTTATGTGTTTAAAGATGCTACCTAATGATCTTATCATTGAAATGATCTTCCAAATCATGGCTGTCTTAGTTAGAATTGGAGTGTTACAGAGGGAACTTGCCGTAAGGCAGGTTGTGGGATTCGAACCAGCGGGGTTCGGATCCAGCCACGTCAAACTAGTGATTTAAAAATTGATATCAGTTGCAACATGGCTTGGTGCTCTGCATTACTAGGATAGGACAAGGAGCAGTGGAATGAAAAATATCATTGTCCACGATTTTACACTTATCTTTATTTCAATATTTGTACTATATATATATATATATATATATAGTTATATATATATCAGTGATAGCAAGTGACTTCGAAGGACCGGCTTATAAATCGCCCAGACCCTCCCACAAGCCATACCTGCATGCAGTTACAATGTATCACCACGCTGCTCAAGCTACGACATCAAGATCTAAACCAAAGAAAAAGCATCTATTTTCCATGAATACATACAACCTAGTTCCATTATAATTATATACATAAACTCCATTTTATATCACACTTAATTAATTAATGTATTTGTGCAACAGAAAAAATATATATAACGAGCGCATTCATATGAACGCTGGATATGTCGGTTTAAATCTAGCTAAGAGCCTTGGATTTTAAATATATTATCCTTTCGGCGGATTATGCAACTTTAGGCCAGCGTTCGCAAGACCTTAATAATTGAAGGCATCCTCTACGGATTCATCTTCACCGGAAGTGAAGCGCACACCGACAGGACTGTTGCCGAACCACGTCAGCGACCAGCCTGTCAGCTCAGCGGCTTTGGTCACCGTCATGCATTGGGCAGCTTTAAGGTCGGCGAATTGGTAAAACGCCGCACGAAGAGCCCGACCAGACACACGGCCCCCATTGACACGAGGCACTTCGCAACCACGCCATACCCGACGTTGGGAGCGAGTGGGTTGCTGGCGACAAGGTCATAGCAGGTGCCCGCAAGGTCATCAGAGGTTACCATGTCTGGACGCAGGTTGTAAAGCACCTGCAGGAGAAAACAGGGCACTATCAGAAAGGGTTCCATTATTTCTTTTTGGGGGGTTTCATTATTAAGCAGTTATTTTCCCGATAAGTGCAATGCAGTGGATAGAATCATATGGACATCTCTAGTTTTCGCATTAAGCAGCTAACTGCAATACAGTGGGCAGATTCAGAAAGACCTGTTTTCTCCTTGCATTATTAAGCAGTTATTTGCTCGTTAACTGCAATACAGTGGGCACACTCAGAAAGCCCTCTTGTATTCTTGCATTATTAAGCAGTTACTTGCCCATTAACTGCAATACAGTGGCCACACTCAGAAAGCCCTGTCTTGTTCTTGCATTATTACGCAGTTACTTTCCCGTTAACTGCAATACAGTGGGCACACTAAGAAAGACCTGTTTTGTTCTTGCATTAAGCAGTTATTTACCCGATAACTAATAGGCTTCTGCAGTAACATGTTCTATTAAATTGACTAAGTGTTCCCTTCTATGTGGCAACAAATGCTTAATAAGGTAACCAGTATCTAAGTTAGATATACAGGATAAAATCTGGATAATTGCTTTGACTTTGAAAATGTTCTGTTTTTTTTATCAGACTATACAGCTTTAAGACAGTCACAGAGACTTGGCGAACAGCATGTCCTCTGCCACTGCCAGGTGCTTACCTCATTCGCTGCACGGTAGCCCGTCTGCACAGCGCCATTTATGAAGCCGCACCATGTTGTTGCGGACTCTGTGCCACCAAAGTGCACCTTGTAGAAGGGCTCGCGGAGACCCCGGGCGAAGTGGGTCATCATGCCGGGCCTGCCCACGCACACCGGCCCGCCGCCGTTGTAGGGCTCCAGGCCCCAATCCTTTTCTGCGTAGTCAAGGAAGTCAGCCGCCTCCGGCCCGAAGTAGGAGCAAAAACTGGCAATAACCGCGTGCCTCCGATCCTCGGCCTGAGGTGTAAGGGGCACAAGAAGGGGAATAACTTTATGGTTTATTATTATTACATTCATTGATTAAAGTTGCATAGTCCGATGGCTTTGGGTCTGCTATCTTCTGGGATAAATATATTAGGCTGATCGCTATAACATACCATACTTTAGTTTGAAGTAGCTTTTATTCTAAATGGTAAACTTTTGAGATATTTTAAGTGAAACCATGCAAAACTTATTTTGGCAAGCACGCCAAAACTCTGACACCATGGGCTTATGCAGTAACAGGTTCTATTTCTGCAGTATTCCCTTCTATGTGATGACAAATGTTTAATAAGTGCACCAGTATCTAAGTTAGGTATGTAGAATCAAATCTAGATAATTGTTTTGGTTTTGAAAATTTGATGTTTTCATCAAACTATGCAGCTTTAAGTAAAGGAAATTTCAATTGCAGACAACTGGTTTTCCCTCATTCCACCATTCCTTGCTCTATCCTAGTACAGGTTGATCATCACAAATCTGGCATCATTGGGACCTGTCGGGTGTCGGATAAGTGATTTTGCTGGATAACTGATTGCTACATTAGAATGCACTTAACCCAACAGCTAACCACTTCATTCTACCTTTAGAACCCTGTAGATCAGTACATGTTGGGTAAGAAAGGAAAAAGAAATATTTAATGAAAATCAAGTGAAATTTTAATCAAACACAGGTAGAACAGAGGTTACAGGCACAGGTAATTATGTTGACTTACAGAGGAAACTCCATCACTTCCGCTTCCAGAGTGAAGGGCTGGAATTTGCAACTGTTCCAGCTATTCTTTTTAACATATCTTGCAAGCCTATATTTAGTTTTTTCTTTGATTAGTTTATCCTGCTTATGCAAAATACATTGTAACAACAAATCGGCAATTGAAATGTTTTTACCAAAAATCAGATATGTCCATGTATGTATACATATATATGTAAGCATATCACATGCATATATCCTATACACATGGCCACAGGACAAATGATGTCCCAGTTACATAATAGTGGTTCCACAAATAGCCTTTGCATAGCAACAAGCAAATATCTTTAAGTCATTGGTTGTTTTTTTGTTTTTTTACTTGGCGTGTGTTTGAATCCCACAAACCTGCCGCACAGGAACTGGACGCTAAACCCACTTGGTCATCCTGTCTGTGGATGGTTTGATTTGGTTTATTGGGGTATTGTGTAAACGTGCAATAAATATCAAAAGGCATATTCAAATACGAGTCTCAGCACAATGAGATGGCAACAGGACTATGCTGACCTCTATTGCCCTTCTGAGGCAACAGGTGGCAGCAGGTTAGCTACAGGCTATCCCACAGTGGACACCCCCCCCCCCCCCCACCCCGTGACTGGCTAGCGGACAAATCCCACCATGAGAAGTTACCTGTGGCCTGGCTGGTCAGGGGGTGGGTCACTTAGATCTGTGACACCGCAAAGAGAAGAGAAGAATAGAATAAGCGGTGACATCAATTTCTCTTCCCTGTCGTCTCTTCACACTGTGCAACATACAGACCAGGGGGAACTGGCTGTACCATACAACACAGCCTATCACAGTATCACAACACTGATTTCAAATGGGCCTCAGCCTTCACTCCGCCCACCTATTCAAACTTTTACATACACAGGACTTTTACATATGCCTCCGCATAGATAAAATTGTGTCCTTTGAGTACATTGTGCCCACTTACAGAGAGCAGATGGTACTCGCGCTGCTGCTTTCCCCCAATGAAGCCAACAAGTGCAGGGTTACCATTGGAGTTAGTCGCGTCGAAGCAGACGCATAGGGGCCCGGTCGTCACCCCATCCATGGGTGCAGGGCCCCCGTTTGTGACAATCTCCCCGGAGAAGCCAGCTTCCCGCCAGAATGCCTGCAAGGAGAGCCAGCCCAATATGCAGCACTCAGACAAGGATAGAAAAGACTGTGCATGAGGACACGCCGCATGTTATCTAATTGCACACATGTTACATTGATACATGAATGGGTGAGTTCCATTCGACTGAATAACATATGACTGAGTGCCATATTATCTGTTTGTTTGCTGGGGTTAGGTCCTAGCAAGTTCTAAGGTCGTAGCAAGAAGTAAGGTCATAGCACGATTTAAGGTCATATTAAAATTTAAGGTCATATCAAAATAAGGTCATATCCATATCCAAGGTCATATCAGGAACGGTGCTGAATTATGACAGTACGCACTAATGGCCGCTTTATAGTGCTGTCAAATTAGGAGACTGAGCCACTGGCATCATGACCCAATATCCTACTCAGTCACAGTATCCTGATACTGATCAAACCAGTCCTTGCTTATACCATAGTAAAGCTGAGTGCCAGGCTAGGTGGCAGTAAGTAAGTCATTGGTTCGACTCGGTTCTCCCACATAGGAAGCAGCGTCCTGTAACCGTAACGGTGGGATGAATAGGAAAATAACACTGTACATATGCAATAAAAATACAACAAAAGCCATGATTGTCATAATAATAATAGCCCACGACAATTTCAAATGGGCCTCAACCTTCGGCTTCAGCCCATTTGAAATCACTCCACCCACCCACTCTAATCATGTATACCTACATGAATGCAAAATAATGTCTTTGGACTGTAATGTCACAGTACAAAACAATTGAAAATTAGAGTACATTTAATACATTCACAAAACTACCCATCAGTTAAGCATTGCAGTAGTGGTGTCACTCATTGACGCTATACTATGAAATCATCTAGTTATTTTGATGTGCTTCCATACATACTAATGCGCATGTGTAATAAATAATGTTAATGCTTACAAACTTAATTACCTTTCAGAACATCATTTAAACATACATAATAAAGTCAAACAAGATTGTATTGGTTACAGTTAAGCAAACAATATTATGCCTTACAAAAAACAAGTTTAAATGAAGTTTGGATAAATGCATGGTGTCGATGTGTAGATTTTCACATTTTCACAAAATAATACAAGTATACTTTTGATATCTTTTGTGGGATAGACTAAATACATCTAGTATTGCTAGTGCTTAATGCACATAACTATTTGACTTTCTTTCAATAAAAGAAAGAATTCATTATCAGCATCGTAACATGGAAACCAAATATGTGGTGCCAAGTTTTTTAGAGAATGACCCATATGTATAATTGTTCAAAGTGGACTTACCTTCTCATATGTGATGATGATCTTCATTATGTACCCAACAGGCATATTTTGTAGCACATGCTGTTTTTCGGTTGGCAACATCGGTTGAAACTCAATTTTTACTAGGAGACAATAAAAAGATTGATTGATTGATTGGTGGTTGCTTTACGCCGTGTCGGCAGCATAGGCCATATTCACATGTAAAAGCAGACAATCAATTATGTGCCAATAGACACTGATTAAATTAGAAAGCTCACAATCATATATTTGTGGTCAAGGGAAACAAATTCCCATAGAAAAAGAAAAGTTTTATTAATAATTGATAGAATCCATTTAGTAAACTATATAAGGTGGTACAGTCCAGCTGCCCTCAAAAAGGATAAAATGTTTTCCTGTTTTACTTTAGTAAAAAGGTCATGCATACTGTCTGCAGTGTAGAACCGTTGGCGCAGGGCCAAAAAATCAACGCAACTTAGTAAAATGTGTTTGAGTGTCAGTGGGGACTGACACCCAATACATTCAGGGGGAGGTTCCCCCTTGAGCAGAAAAGCATGTGTAAGCCACGAGTGGCCAATACGGCAGCGGCTAAGGACCACTTGGTCCCGCCGACCTCCCGCATGAGTATGTGGTGGCTTTCCCACAGATGGTTCAATTTCTTTAAGTTTATTAATGTTTTCATCCCACTCATGTTGCCATTTGGATTTTATGTGGGTGGCTATTAGTGGTTTCAGATCAGAGTGAGGGATCAGACATGGTTCAAGATCACCGTTCAGGGCCTTCTTCGCAGCCCGATCAGCTCATTTGTTTCCTTGTATGCCAGCATGGCCAGGCACCCAGCACAGGTGGATATCATACCCGTCTGTTGTCAGTTGGTTCATTTTATAAATGACCATTGCTAGAATAGGGTGATTTGTTTTCAGTCCAGCAACAGCCAGGAGGCAAGAGAACGAATCACTGTATATAACATAGTTAGTGTGGTTGGATACCTCGATACACTCCAAAGCGAGAAGGAGTGCTCGGGCTTCTGCAGTGAAAATCGAGCTCTGATCGGGCAAACGTACACCATATTTTTCCCGTTGGCAGACTGCCGCAGCAGCTACCCGGCTTTGGTCTTTCGAACCATCAGTGTATATGGAGAGGTGGTCTGCAAACTGGCCTTGAATCTCTGCATGCAGTCCTTGGTACTCGAGTGGATGTGTCCCAGACTTCCTCAGTTCCGTGAGTCGGAGGATAACCGATGGCTTTCTCAACGACCACGGGGGATGTTCTGGGAGTTTGGCATCCTCCAACACGTCCAAATCCACGCCCAAGGCCTCCAAATGAGGTTTCATTCGTAGCCTCAGTGGCCGGATGTAATTTGGCCTGGCTTCATACCTGGATTCGTCATGTTGCTCGAATAGACAATTGTGTGCAGGATTCAATGCATTAGTTTTTATCTTGACTACATATTGTATGGCCAGTTTGATTCTCCTGTTGTTAAGTGATGGTTCATTGGCTTCGACATAAAGGCTCTGAACTGGTGAGGTGCGGAAGGCCCCAAGGGCCAGGCGCAGTCCCTGGTGGTGGATCGTGTCCAGCAGCCCAATATATGATTTCCTTGCGGAACCGTATACTATGCTGCCGTAATCCACTCGTGAACGAACCAAGGTTCTGTACACGGAGAGCAGAACATCTCTGTCCGCTCCCCACTCTGAGCTGGTCAGCACCCTCAGAAAATAAAAGAAGGAACGGCTCAAATAAAATGTACTAATGTGAAATGCACTGCTAGACACACAAACTGATCCAAACCTGAATTGATCAACGTTAGTGCAAGGAGCAATGCAAAGTTTTCAACATTTTCTCAGCAATATAAAGAGTAGGCCCTACTACTTTTCCTAACTTGACCTCCTCCCCCGCTCCCCGCCTCCACCAAAGCAAAGACACATACACAAAGCAGTACAAATTAACATGTTATCACAGAACCTAACAGTTGTTGTAAATATAGGTTATCGACTGAATAGGGTCTTGATAGTGTTGCGGCACTGGTGTTCCGGCCATGTGACACTACTGTTACTTACAATATATGTATATGTAATTTCATATTGCCATCAGTACATGTGTACTAACAATGTTATCCATTTCAAAACTTAGATAGATATGGGACAGTTTGAAAACTTACATATGATAGTAATAAATGTACTGTAATATCTACTAACATCAAGCTAAATTTGGGTATGATTGACAATAATGCATCTCTTGAATGCTTATTAACTCCCTTTTTGACCCTTTAAAAATCATGATTAATGATAGAAAATGTCTAGTTCCCATTTACTCTGAGCCAACATAATGGTATTTATGCATGAGAAAATAAGATAATTGATGACGTCATCAATATACCTGTTTCATTCGGAGGTGTTGCGATGACTACCCGCGAGCAGGAAAACGTCAGGCCAGTCAGTGTCGTCACAGTGACGTCATTTGTATCCTTACGTCATAGACAATGGAAGAAACAAAGCAATTCACAAATGAACACATTTAAAAAATACCGCTGCTTCATTATAATAGGATTTTAAAATCAATATTAGCGGGAATCCTCTAATATGCATATTCATTCATATTGCTTTACTCATTCAGACATACCTTTCGTCTTACAGCAGCAGTGATGTACTTGAATAAAGTCCATGTCATATAGATCGTTGTTTGTGTTGTAAATTGTTTTGTTTACTTGTATGTTGGTGCTTTATGTCCTAGAAACATCTAAGGTTATATCTGGACGACACCAACTTGTGACAGTGCGCACTCATGGTGACTTCATGACTGGAAGCTCAGGCCGTCGGCACCATGACTCGATTTCCCACTCAGTCATATTATCCTGATACTGAGCTAACCAGGCCTTCCCTATCCTAGTCATTCTAAGGAGCAGGCTATGTAGCGACAAGTATCAAGTTTGTAAGTCATTGGTTTGATTCGGTCGGGGTTCGAACCCACGACCTTCCTCATGGGAAGCCAGCCTGTGCTCTTACCGACATCGGCCATCCCGTGCAGTGATGGATATACTGAAATGGGTTGATTACTTATATAACTCAATAACATAATATAAGCTGTATACACCAGAATTAGTTCTAAGTAGAGAACTATCCAATCGTTTTTCTTTCCTTTTTGTTGTTGCAAAAATTGCTAAATTAGCCTATATGTCACACTGACTTTTATTTTCATCGCTATCAAAGGTGGTCCAATTGTTGTTATTTACAAGGTATGAATGTAGAAGAGTCGGTCTCAGAAACTGTGTGCCACGTTTGTGACAGAAAACGCTCCAAATAACAGCAGAATCCATGTTAATATGGTTTACAAATTGTGCATATGTCAGAGTTAAAAAAGTGAAATTTCAATATTTGATTTTGATTTGATACAGATTGAGAAAAATATTAAAATTAACCGTGTAACATCCATTCATAGCATCATTTTAGCACACATCCATGACCTTATTTTAACACTCAATACATTCAAACAAGATTTTGCTTATTTCAGTTAAGCAAAACAAATTATGTCTTACAAGAAAAAAAGAAAAAAAAGGTTGTGTAGATGCATGATGCCGATATGAAATTTTTCACTTCAGCACAAAATTATATTACCATATTTTGGATATGTATTGTGGGATAGATTAAATATATGTTAATATACTTAATACACAGAGGCAACAATAACTATTTGACTTATGTGTGGTAGTTTCCGAGAAAGACCCAGAACTACACTATCTAGCTATACGCCTGAAGCCCACTATTGAATCATCCGGATACTCTTCAGTGTTAATGAAAGTATCAGGATTTCAGAGTTATGAACTTGTCAGTCTAATAGAATGGAAATTCGCTTTAAAAAAAATCATTCTTTTTAAGTTTATGGACAAGGCTTTGTATTCATTAAAAGGTCATACCTGCTCTATGGAACGCACCGGATGTCCAAGTAGCACATCCTTCCCGACATGCTCCGCTAAGCGGCGTGCAATCTGCCCCGCTCCTCCCTGAAACAACAGCCTTAGGGGTCACCATACTAATTTCAGGAAAAAATAATGGGCAAAGTAGAATCAATCATAGATTGTTCTCAATTTACTTATCCAAGACTGATTTGGCCGACTACAAATATAAGCCTGCTTCAGGATGTATGTGGCACCTCGTATTCCCAGGCGGTCGCCCACCCAAGTACTGACTAGACTAGATGTCCGTTAACTTCGGTGATCAGGTGAGAACTGGTCTTTCCAATGTGGTATTGGACGTTAAAGTTGTCTAATCCGATGATTTTGAGTTTCTGCCATATTTCTGTACATAATTATATTACTATTATTAGGTTAATCATTATAATCTACTTAATTTGGATAATTGAAATTAACTTTTATTTTAAAGGGTTAACTTTGGAGATATTTTAAGTGAAAGCATGCAAAAGTAATTTAGCTATGCACACTGGAATCCTGGATATAAGGTTTGTTTACACATTTTCGAGCATAGCACAGGTGCAGCAAACCCGAACGAAAAGCTTAATGAGTGCACCAGTATCTACGTTGGTTATGTAGGACCATATCTAGGTAATGCTTTGGTTTAGAAATGCGTATGCCTTCATTGGACTGTGCAGTTTTAACTATTTGCATTCATCGAATTTGATTAATTCATATGATCCTAGATCACCTTACAATTAGGTGAGTCTGCCAGACCTGAAGAATAATCAGCTTTTTAAAAATAAATTAATAGAGCTGTAAAGCATGCATATAATGTGACAAAAATAACCACATCCCCAAATTCAACAGGGCAATCTAGTTACTAAAATGGAGGAATATCCTTAGTGCGAGTAACTTTAAACTGACAACAAAACCCGCAGAATACAGGACTTACCTTTAAAATGTACATACTTCTATCCAAACATGGAAAAGTCTACTAAAATATCTTTAAGACTGAATGCAATCAAGGCAATGCACAATTCATACATGTTATGTGCACCATGCAGTAGGCAAAGAGATTACACATGTATACTACAGCACTGTGCATACATGTATATCTAACTTATTACTGTTTGATTGTTCAGGTTTTACATCTTGGCAACATCAAAGTGTAGTGTAGAGTCCAATGCTCGAATCTGTGGCTGTCTAGGCAGGCTATGGTGAAATCAATACAGACAAAGAGAAAGGAAGAGTATAAAGTGTAAAGAAGAAGAGAGAGTCCAGCCCTCTGGTTTATTATTTATATGGTTGCATGGGTTCATTGTAGAGTATCACCCCACTCCTTTCCCCCAATGGGAAACAAGCATTCTTGGCCCTACCAATACGGATCCAGCATTCCTGGTCCCCATGGATACCAGTGGTCTGCCCACCACCACAAGCTGTATGTCCTCATGGCCACCACAAACTTTGACCTTTGAGTGTGGTGATCCCTATCCCAGCAGAGGGAGTAGGCCCTGAGTGCAATCACACCCAGACCTGCCAGCACCACTATGTCTATATACATCCCACTCAGGCACCACCAACCCATACACACACATATATATATATATATATATATATATATATATATATATATATATATATATATATATATATATATATATACATACATGCGCCTGGTCATGTACACCAATCAGTAATAGAACATTTGCATTCCCCCCTATCCTGAATATCGGAATATTTTACAACGTACTCCGCCCCTCCACTTCTTACCACCTGCGTCCCAAAAACGCAGCGAGGAAAGAAGTTTACATCTTTACGTTGTCTCCATCTTACCTTGTTGAATCCACAAACCAATAATTAATAATATCTTAATATCTAACAATTTTAATGGATAAGGTTTCTGACTTCGAATAAAAAATAAAAATATGAATTGTATAATCACCGTTTTCTCCACTTATGAGGAATATAACCCATTTCTGACATTCAATATGATGTTAAAAGATGCATGCAAACAATTTGCGACCCGTTTTAGTCCAATCTGACCTTTTTCTAACTCTGTGACACTTCAGAGGTCTTTGTGACAGCATCGACCTTACATTGGTACAAATCGGCTTTGGCGTTACTACCATTTAGTCCCTAATCGATATGCTTGGTCCACCCATTTCGTCTTTCCAGCTGTCAAACTCGGAGAAACCCAACGGTGTCGATGGTAGACGTGTGGTTGTTCGCCAGGTCTCGATAGCTTTAACATTGTGGATCTCAGTTCTATGGGAAAACAAGGCTTAAGCGGTTTGAATAGATGACCTAGTTTCACAGACTATTTTCTTGTAGAAACCAACCAAATACTCAGATTTTACCAGAAATAAGTCATTTTGAGTGGAAATAAAGGCAGAAATAGATTCAAAATGTCATTTTGTACATCATGTACATGTATCTAGCATCAAACATCATTCTTAACAAAAATAGCACGAATGACAGAAAGCTGTATACCCACAGCATATACTCAGCGTCAAAAGGTAAACAAAGCAATGACAGCAGTTCGCTTCGAACTTTGAAATTATAATGGCTACGTCTATATTATTAAATAATAATAAATTTCTAGCTTTTAGTTGCAGTTTTACATGCTGTCGCGATTTCCGTACACTTTCTCCAGATGTTGCCGCCATTTCTTCATGTTAATTGTCTGCATCGGTGAAAGGTCGAATATTTATTTGATTTAATTATATATGCCATTATTCTCCTATGAACTCCTGCATTCGCGTCGCGATATTGACGATATCGATCCAATCTTGTAGGGTCGCTATCGATCTTGGTCATCATATTCGCAGAAAGTTTCACCTTTCTTCGCGTTAACATATATATCTGAGTTTTATTCAGTAAAGTCTATTTGAATAATACATTTCCTCAAGTATTTTTCTTTCAACTCTCAAATCTATCCACATAGATTATAGCATAACAATATGCATTTTCCAGCTCAAAGACAATTAATCAGATCCATAGATGTCAACGATGTCAATGACAGCATAAAGTTAATAAAGTCACTATCGGTCAACACTTTTGTAGTCTAATGTAGCAGTTTAGTCAAGTCTAATATAGCTTTGTAGTTTGTGGTAGTTTAATAGTTTGTAGATGAACACCAGTTTGTAGATGAATTGTTCTGTATGAATAACCTAAGAAGGAAAAGTTTTCACCAACTGTTATCTGAGCTGTCCTCACTGACTCGCTTTTGAAAAGTGATTAAGGATATCAGGAGAAAATGTCATCAACTTTTTAGCTGAGCTGTCCTCACAGACTCGCTTTTGCAAAGTGATTAAGGATGTCAAGAAAAAATGTCATCACCTTTTAGCTGAGCTGTCCTCACAAGCTCGCTTTTGTAAAGTTATTAAAGGTGTCAAGAAAAAATATCATCAACTTTTTAGCTGAGTTGTCTTCACAGACTCACTTTTAAAAAGTGATTAAGGATGTCAAGAAAAATTTCATCACTTTTAGCTGAGCTGTCATCACAGACTTGCTTTTGTTATGTGATTAAGAAAAAAAATCAAGAAATCCTTCTCATCATTTGAGCTGAGCTCCCAACATACACTCGCTTTTGTAAAAATGTACTGTAATCCACAGAGTTCATTCAATGCCCTAGGCATTACCTATGCCTCCCCAGTCATTATCTCTGCCAAAAAGCAGTGGAAAGAACCTCATGCAATCGCCTAACGAACAATAGAGAAAGAAAAAGGAAGAATCTTTCTGATCATTTGAGCTGAGCTCCCAACAGACACTCGCTCCCGAAAAGATTATTAAGACTTCTTCATGCCCTAGGCATTATCTATGCCTCCCCAGGCACTAACTATTGCCATCGCAGTGTGAAAACAGAGAAGAATATTTTTTGTTAATATTATGTCCGGGTCTGGATGTCGACAAGAATACCTATACGTTAGATCAATTCAATCCAATTACGTAATGCTCTAGTGTCTGGCCCTGTTTATGGGGAACAGACTTGTCGTTCGCTTTTAATGATCTATAGAGTATCTAATCTCTGCCTGTGCTAAACCTGTATAATTTCTTAATATATACATTATTATTTTTATATTAATTTTTATTAAATAAATAATTTTCTCAATATATATTAAATTATTATTATATTTATTAAGTAATATCAATATATAGAATAATTCTTTTTAGAAATGGAAAGTGATTTACGAAAGGTAACTTAATTAGTATTTTATTTCATATTTATATTTGTTTTTATGCTTTGTAATACATATAGTAATATAGAATAGATTCTCCAGATATCATAGTTATTTTATTTCATGTTTCTAAGTGTCTTACGTATTTAGTTATGCATTTCAAACAATATAAACATATGTATGTAGCTCTATCATAGTTCCGACCGATGACGTCACGCCCACGTTGATCTTTTGTCCACCACAACAAAAAGAATCTTATATGTGACAAAACTCTCATGTACATCATGTTTTGTCTAATTTTGCTTCAACCACCGACGAATTAACTGTAAACGCATCTTTAGTCAAGCTCGACGAAAAACGGTAGTCGCTTCGCACGCGTGGCCGTCGACACCCGATAAGAATAGACTCCCGAGCCAAGCATTTGATTATTTACGGATACCGTATACTCACAAAAAAGTTACCCCTTCCCGAATAGAAGAACTGTATCTGCTATTCGCATTCACTTTTTCACAAGTGAGTACGAGGAGTATGAAAAGAGTACATAAATTAGTAGTCTGAAATAAATTTGCAGGATTGAGAAATTACTATGATTATTACGGTAATGCATGAATCAAGGTGCTATGCCATGCGGCCTTGGTCCTCCACGCATCTGCCGAGTAAGATTTTTGGAACTAGAAAAGTTAATACATACTCAATGCTGTCTGTCAAGCACTAGCATGCAACATCTTTGATTTCTTGCATTCGTCTCCATATCCAGTGTTTCACTTCTCCACCTGCTTAGTCTACCCTGAAAACGAATCCAGAGCCCCTAAGTTTTAACAGAGCTACATGGTGTACAGTTTTAAATAACCCAGAGCATTTCCATCAGTACTGTGACAGTTCAGAGGTTTTCCAGTAGATAAACAAGTTTCAGCTCGATCAGCTGACCACAACCTCGCATCTGCCATGTTATCTGATACGCCAAGTGCACACCTCCACTAGACCTGGCTACAAACAATTAACCTAGAAAAATAGAAAGTCAATGGGAAAAGAATTCATGTGTTAATTGTTAGTGTGACATCACCCTCACCACCGGTGTACGTTTTACCATCTATGTCATGATAGAATAACAAGATTTATTTGGTACATGGATGTAGACGACAATGTCTATACAACTACATGCATGTTTATTCCATCTCTACATTTTATACAAATCGTCCATCCTGAAATGTAATTAGAAGCTTCAGTAAGCAAAAGTGTCAATAATCTTACGATAGTAATGCTACTGTGGAGTTTATCCCATCTCCAACATGCCTGTAACTCCATTGAATTAGTACTGTTTATTAGCGGCGCAATTTAAGTTACTACGCGCAAACTATGGCGTAAGTTTAGTTAGGAACATAAACATTTCTTATGACTAAACCTCGTAAACCCTGTCAATCAATTCGAAAGCTGTCGACTTGCACTATTTTTAGTTCATGCTTCGTATTAGCGCAATGGCTAGGCATGGCACAATCATTCCCAATTAGTGGCGCCAAACAAAGAATTTTACCGTCCGGCAGAGCCGAAGCACTCCGCCGTCGGCGCTGCTGTCGATCACTCCGCGGCGTTCTTTGCTGTGATTGGTCAATTCTGTGGATTACAGTACAACTAGCAACAAATGGTTCTGTTCTACGTGCCAGCTGGCGCGTAAATGCGGCAGTACCAATATCGCAAGAATGTATTACTTTAGGTTTTTGTTTTGTTTTATCAACCAAAAATACATTAGTTTGTTTATCCTGGCCAGAAACAATTTAATCAAATGGCACGGGTTGCCTACTACCTTTTAACCTGTCCGTATGAGTTAATCTAGGTGCCAAATCATCCCAAATAATTTTAGAATCAACTGTTCAAACCTTTTCTCGATTAACAATTTTTCGATCATTCTTCGGCCCTACCACGGTAACTACTGAACCCCGTGCTCTAACTACAATGTATCCTGGATCATATTTTCGCTCTAAAGGCCCAGATCCAGCCACTAATAAAACAACTTTATCACCTGGTTTTAATTTAATTGCACTCACCTCCCTTCCCGTACGAGCAATACAATTTTTTCTACTCTCCCGTCGATTGTCAACCGCTTTACCTAAGGCAATAGACAAGTCATCTATCCGATACGCTAAGTTTGAATCCTTCATACCTGTAGAACGATATAGCAAAGAACTATGTTTCGTACCTGGATGTTTACCATAAGTTAGAAAGAAGAAAAACCTGTACTGTCTGAAGGTACAGGGCGATACGCGTATATCACATCAGGTAAAGAACTCTCGCATAGATTAGCCTAAGAATTTACAAATTTCGTCAAGATGCTTTTTAGTGTTCTATGATAACGTTCCACCATCCCATTAGAGTGTGGATGATACGGTGTAGTATGCCTTACCTCTTCTCCAGGTTCTCTAAAATGATCTATAATGATTTTATTCTTAAATTCCAACCCATTATCAGAAATAAACACACATGGAATTGAATGGTGAGGAATATAATCATTGAATATGTAATCATGAACACCTTTCTCTGATTTATCAGGTAATAATTTATATTCTACCCAACCACTACAATGGTCAATTATAGACCGTAAATATCTATTTCCATTGGTACTAACTGGATAAGAACCAGAAAGATCTGCAGCAATCATGATACCAGGTGCTACCGGTAATGGCATCGACTGTGGATACGCATGTGCCGGTGTGCTACAATTCACTACACAACTAGGACAATTGGTAATTACTTTGTGGACATCTCTAGCTATACCACACCAACGAAAGTGTTCCTGTAGTCGTCTCAGGGCTTTAGACATAGCCATATGACCTACTTCAGTATGGGCTATTTTAATTACAGAATCCCCGTATCTATCCGGCAAAACTAGCCGAGGATACGTATCTTTACATTTAGGAGCAATCATTGAATTCAGAAGATTATCCATTAGCAAATAATTATTTTCTTCATTCCTCCCTAACATATATTCGAGCATTTTTTTCTGCTCACTCATCACTTCATTGAATGGCAGTTTATAGTGCTCAAATGGAATTGCCTGTTCTGCCAACATAGAATCAAATGCAAACATCTCTACTGGCTCATTGGCCTCTATATTAGGTCTGAATCTGGACAGCATGTCAGCCCATACATTATCTACTCCTTTCATACAGACAATTGGTGCTATAAATTCTGCTAATAATACTGCCCAACGTAGAATACTGGTATTACAGATTTCCTTAGTGAAAAAACATTTTAGTGGAGCATGGTCTGTGGAAATAGTAAATTCAGCACCATATAAGTAAGGTCTTAGTTTAATTAATGAATATATTATAGCAAATGCTTCTTTGTCTATCGTAGGATAATTACGCTGAGCAGAAGAAAATCTAGTACTTATTAGATGTACCGGTCTATCTATCCCTTTTTCGTCTTCCTGCACTAGGACAGCACCCAAAGTGTACTCAGAATCATCTCTATACAATTTATAAGGGTTAGAAGGATCAGGAAATTTTAGAAGGACACATTCTAATAATAGACTTTTTAACTCATTCCAAGCATTTTCACATTCTACTCCAAACAAAGCTACATTTATTACTAGTAAAATCAGTCATAGGTTCCACAACATCAGCATAATCAGGAATTAATTGTCGATAATATCCTGCCGATCCTAGCAAACGTCTTATTTCCTTTTTACTAGTTGGAGAAGCCATATCCCTAATTGCAGTAATTTTCTTCAGCCACTCCAAATTCACATTTTGATTCTTTAATAGTCATACAATTATCCTGCAAGATGGCCAAAATGTCAGCTACATCTTGTTGATGACTTTCCTCCTTGTTAGATGAATAAATTATGATATCATCTAAATAAATCAAACAACATTTTCCCAAAAACTCTGAGAAAATAACATTCATCATTCTTTGGAAAACAGCTGGTGCATTAGTTAATCCAAATTGTATGCGTTCAAATTGAAACAGTCCAATATGCGTATTAATAGCTGTTTTAGGCATACTTTCCTCGTCTACCATTACCTGCCAATAACCAGATTTTAGGTCTATCGTGGTAAAAATGTTAGCGCCATGAAGTTGATCAAAAATATCCTGTATCCTGGGCAGAGGATAAGCATCTTTAGTTGTCACTGTATTTAGCTTACGATAGTCCTCACAAAGACGAATGGTACCATACTTTTTCAGCACTATAGTGACTGGTGAAGCCCAAGTACTACAACTTGCCACTATAATATCATCTTCAAGCATTCTATCTAACTCTCTTTCTACAAGATGTCTTCTACTCAAAGGTATCCTATAAAGTCTCTGCTTTACAGGATATGCAGTACCCGTATTGATATGCATTTCTACAACCTTAGTAGCTCTGAGTTTAAGATCAGATTCAGGAAATATAGAAGGAAATTGTATCTTCCAATATTCTAATTCTAGAACTATCCCTGCAATTCCTATATTTATAGTTTCTAAACCTATCAACGGAAGTAGAATATGACACAAGGAAACAAATTTATCTCTATAACTAATTTCAGCTGCACAAATTTCCATTACATCTGTACCTATGAGCATGTCAAAGCTCAGTGAATCTACTACAAAGAAAGGACATAACGTATCATAAAGAGAAATATACGCTATACCTACAGTAGGAATAAGAAGTACTGACAGAGATCTCAATCTACTACCCTGATACAATTGCCCATCGGATACACCGATGTCAATTAAAGACTGAAAAACAGACAAATGTATCAAACTCTTAGCCGTACTTGAGTCTACAAGACCAGATAAATTAAAATCGTCAAATTCAATATTAATTGAAGGACTCGCATCTAGTGCGCTTTCTAGTTTCCCGATGGTGTAGTACCGCTCATGTTAACGTTACCCGAAAGTAATTCTACCCTATATGGACAACAGCGCATCATGTTTGCTTCATTACATAAGTAACAAGATATTGTATGCTTTGGCGCTGTACTATGCTTTCTTTGCCTCAAAGCATTGCTTTTCTGCGACTGCGGATACGCATGAGTCATACCTACAGGTAATATCTGCATCTGCGCAACAGGTGGAAAATTTCCATTGCTCCCCTGCTGTTGTGTTGACAGCGCATGCCCCGCCGTGTGCAGTGCGACTGAAGCGTGCCTACTTACACCGACGTTTTCTACCCCGACCGACTGCCCTAGGTTTACAGGCGGCAATCCACCACGTACACCTCGGTTATAAGAACTGACACGAGAAGGTGTCGCAGCGTTCACAGCGTGAATCGCTGAATGCTCAGAAATACCAGGACCTAACTATCTGAACCAGAGGATTTAGAACCTCTATGAGAAGAGAAAGACTTGGAAAAATCCAAAGAAGTACCATTTAGACTATCCATTTGCTCACAAATAGCTAAATTACCAAGACATGATTTAGCACATCTCTGCTGCCTAATAACAGACCTATCACTGAGAATAGACATTTCGAAGGCTTCTTCACGAGTTTTTGGTCGGTTTGTTTCCACATACCCCATGGTATTATCATCAAGTAAGGAGTCGAGAAATCTCAAAAGGAGTATATCAAAGGTATCAGTGCCAAAATCCTTTGCTGCAGCAGTCTTAAACCACTGACAGTATGCAGCTACTGTTTCCCCTTCTCGCTTCATAGCCATCACTACCCCCTTTAAATGACTACGTTCATCCGCTGTCAAAAGAGTAGATACTATCACTTCCTTAATTTCTTTCCAGGACCTAGCATTTTCATGCTGAAAGGCGGTGAAAAGAACCTCATGCAGCATTCCTGTTGCATTTGACAAAGCAAAGCGAATAATGTCTAGGTCTGAAACATCGGCAAGAGTCCCGATCAAATCAATCCAATTACGTAACGACTCTGTCTGACCCATCTAGTAGGGGAACAGACTTGCTGTACGCTTTTAATGATCTATTTTGTACCTCTCTCTGTCTCTGCTCAACCTGTAATAGTTCACATGCCTCTCTACGTTCTTCTCTATCCTCCTGTAATTCTGTCCTGACCCTAAGATCAGACAAACACTCTTCAACTTCCTCTTTAAGAATGTCCAGCCTAAGTGCCATAAATTTAGACCATGCTTCTAACGCTGCCGTTTCAGCAGAATAATTTCCTAGTGTATACTGACCTTGAAACCAATGTTGAAACTCATCACGCAGCAATTCCTCCTTTGCGCATGTGAGCGACATCTTCAAGCTGCTGTTGTATGCAGTGGTAGAAAAGATTTAGCAGAATTGAATCCAAGTATAGATATGTCTGTAAAGGTAGAAGAAATAGTCAAAATAAGGACGTAGTGTATTACTACGCTCCCCCCTCCGTGTCAAGGTTAAAGAAAAGCCGAAAGTAATCCCGCCAAACAAATTTATTTTAGTGGCAACGCAAGGCGTCAATGACGGCACGTTACAGACATACAGTCTAGCGGACCTTCTAAAATAGTAGTATTGTCAGAAATAATCGTTGACAAACCAAATTCCGAATAAATTTCAAACCCCCCCAGAGTAGAAAAATAGCAGAAAAACCCCTACCTACACAATGCACCAAAAAATCATTGGCCAGCAAGTTCTACTTGTAAAATTAACACTGTGTGTCAATCACCATCGTGGTCACCAGTTTATAGAGTCCAATGCTCGAATCTGTGGCTGTGTAGGCAGGCTGTGGTAAAATCAATACAGACAAAGAGAAAGGAACAGTATAAAGTGTAAAGAAGAGAGAATCCAGCCCTCTGTTTTTTTAATTTATATGGTTACATGGGTTCATTGTAGAGTATCACCCCACCCCTTTCCCCAATGGGAAACAAGCATTCTTGGCCCTACCAATAGGGATCCAGCATTCCTGGTCCCCATGGATACCAGTGGTCTGCCCACCACCACAAGCTGTATGGCCCTATGGCCGCCACCAATCTTGACCTTTGAGTGTGGTGATCCCTATCCCAGCAGAGGGGGTAGGCCCTGAGTGCAATCACACCCAGACCTGCCAGCACCACTATGTCTATTTACATCCCACTCAGGCACCACCAACCCATACATATGTATATATTACATACATGCGCCTGGTCACGTACACCGAGCAGTAATAGAATATTTGCATTCCCCCATATGCTGAATATCAGAATATTTTACAGTAGGATATGGGTACCGACTTGTAACAGTGCGCATTCATGGTGACCTTATTGTGTTGCCCCACTGGGAGACCAGGCCACTGGCACCATGACATGATTTTCCACACCGTCCCAGTATCCTGATACTATGCTAACCAGTCCTTGTCCTGTCCTATTATCAATTTCATAAGTCATTGGTTTTACTCGGCTGGGATTCAAACTAAATATAGATTTTGCATCTATTTGTCCGACCGACTGCTCTGATTGACTATTCACTCATACAAATTCACAAGCATTTACGACAGGCTTGACCCACTTATACTATATAGTGCTAAATATAGATTTTGAGCGTGTTTGTCCGACTGACTGCTCATTTAAATACCCCCGCAGTGACATCATTCGCGACAAGCCCTATCAGGTGTGCGCAACAAGGGAGGTGCAAAATCAATATTGACGTCGAATGGGGGAATGCAGCTGACCTTGACCTTGAACTCTTGACCAGAGTCCTTCTTGGACTCGATGAGCGGGCTAAGTCCACCTGCGGCGTTGCAGTAGGACAAGAAGAAGAGAAGCGACAGCTCACTGGCCTCCACGCCAAACATGCACCGAAGCGTGGCAGCCATCACGTCATGCATTGCTGCGCACGAAGGAAAGATGGTGCAGTCAGATGTGATGGGGGGGGGGGGGGTTCCAGCGTGCTATATAAGAACAAAGCTATATAGGTAGGTTAAAATTACATGACTGGCTGGAAATGACTAAGTAAATGCTCAAAAACAGTCGAAACTAACAGAAGGATGCCCTTAAATCGGAATGGGAAGAAAAAAGAGAGAAGAAAGAAAAATGAGAGAATTAAAAGGAAATGAAAACAAGAGCAAAAAAGAAATAAGAGAGCAAAGAAGAATAGAAAAAAAGAGGGGGGAAAAGGAAAAAGAGAATGTTTGTTGGAGTTTTATGTCCTGGAAACAGTTAACAGAGGAAAAAATTGATTGTTTGTTTGTTGGAGTTTTATGTCCTAGCAATATTTAAGGTCACGGGGAAAGAATTGAGGGAAAAAAGATAGGAAAAAAGAGAGGCTTAAAGACAGGAAAAAAAGAGAAAAAAGCCTTGACAGCTAATTTAGATAACATAATGTATTGATTAAATTGACCTTGCATCGTGACCTTATGTACATTTGCAACATGTCCAAACTAGTCACTCTTCTGGAAAGAGACAAGACAGAGAACCGAGGGAGGGAACAAGACCCACCTCGGTATGTTAGAAATAATAAACAGAGAATAAGATGGAATACTCACACCTGGTCCAGCCAAATGTCCTCAGTGTCTCCTCCATCGTTATCTTATCAAACTTCGCAGCATCTGGGCAACTACCTGGGTTCTCAATGGGTACAGTCTTCTGCCACTTCTCAATCTGTGGGGGGCGGGGGGGGAGAGAAAGTGAGAGACAATGATTTGTTTATTATGGATTACGTCCTAGCAACATCCATGAACATATCAGGACAGCTATCGACTTGTGACAGTGAGCATTCATGGTGGCTTTGTAGTGCTGCCCCACTGGGAAATCAGGCAGCTGGCGCCATAACCAAATATCCCACTCAGTTACATTATCCTGATACTGAGCTAACTAGTCCTTGTACTATCCTAATAATGCCAAGCGGCAGGTTAGTGACAAGTATCAATTTGGTATGTCATTGGCTTGACTCAGCTGGGATTCGAACGCTCGACCTTCCGCACGGGAAGCCAGCGTTCTACTGATTCGGCCGCTGCAGTAAGTACCCGTCCTGAGATGATGTTAGATGGTGCTAAAACGAAAAACCCCGAACACACTGTAGTTGTTGGTGATGGTGGGGGAGGGGATTGAAAACAAACGAAAACACCATACTTTTGCCATTCCGGTGCGAGGGTCCTTAACATTAGGCCGTCTAGGCTTCCTGGTGCAATGTGAATATGTGATTGACAAGACTGACAGAATATATACCGCTCACTAGCTTTTCGCCATGAATATGGTCCTTGTTGCCGACACGGCGTTAAGCCATCAGCAATCAATCAATCAACCAAACCAACCCTGACGCGATCAACTCCCTCTCCACATACTCACCTGGGGAGGTGAGTGCGCCTACTCCCTACGAAATCATAGACGTCAAGTCTCCCGATTTGGCGGTAGATCGCCCTAAAATATAGCAAAATAACCCAAATCTGCCGATTTCCCGCTTTTAACTTGTAATTTGCCACCAAAGAATCATTTTAGCTAACTTTTTTTTAAAGAAATATTTTTACACATATTTTTCATCCAAATACACCAGAATGCACCATTTTGCATCACTTTTTTCGAAAGTTTCCAGGAAGCGACATCCTCCCCCTCCCCCAGTAGATGGTGACTTCCCCCCCCCCCCCCCCCCGCAGACACCTCTTCGGCCACGCTATTTCTCTCTATTTACAAGTTATGTACTAGAGAGATCTCCCTACTCACACTCTTTATCTACTTAGCACCTCTGCAGGCTACACTTCTCGCTGGTAGCCCATCCCGTCCTGATATTACGATAGACGTTGCTAGGAGGTAAAACCGCAAGAAGCACACTTTTCACTGGTTCCCACCTTTGACATGGTCCTGTGCAGGTCGACCAGTGCGAGGATGTTCATTGAGGGGATGTCCGAGGTGTAGGTGCGCACCTTGTTGTCACCCAGCTGCATCACCTTGCGGCCCTTAGTGTGCTGCGGGTACACCTCCAGCCCCAGCTCCTTGATCATGCGCATCACGTGAGGCTGGCACCTGCGCAGTCAGACAAAAACGATATTAAATTGTACAGTCCGATGGTTTTGAGTTTCTCATTTTCTGAGATTAGGTTGATCATTATAATCTCTCATTATAATCTATCTTACTTTAGTTTGATTGTTTGTTTGTTTGCTTGTTGGAGTTTTACATCTGGGCAACATATAAGGTCAATTCAGGACGGGTACCGACTTGGGACAGTGCGCACTCATGGCGACTTTATAGTGCTGCCCCACTGAAAGACCAGGCCACCAGCACCATCACCTGATATCCCACTCAGTCACATTATCCTGACACTGAGCCAACCAGCCCTTGCCCTATCCTAATAATGCCGAGCGCCAGGCTAGGAAGCAACAAGTATCAATTTTTAGATCATTGGTTTGACTCGACCGGGGTTCGAACCCACGACCCCCGATCTACCAACATGGGAGACGGACGCTCTAACGAATTCAGCCATCCCATCTGGTCTAATGTTAATGGTGATACAATAATTAATTAGGGCCATGTAATGGCAAATAATGTCAACAGTGATACAATAATTAATTATGGTCATGAAATGTCAAATAATGTTAACCGTGGTACATTAATTAATTATGGCCATGTAATGGCAAATAATGTCAACAGTGATAAAATAATTAATTATGGTCACGAAATTGCAAATAATGTTAACGGTGATACATTAATTAATTATGAACACGCAATTGCAAATAATGTTAACGGTAATACAATAATTAATTATGGTCATGTAGTGGTAAATAATGTTAACGGTGATACAATAATTATGGGCACGAGACGGAGCTATTGTATGGAGGTTTATTAGGTAAGCATAGAGTTACAGTAGGTAATCAGGTCAATGAAGCAATAGGTACATCGTGAAATAGGTGAGGTAGGTCAATCAATAAGGTCAAATAGGGAGGATCAAGTAGGAGTAGGCCTTCTTAGTCAAGATCACCAGGGGGGGTAAATGGATAGGAGAATAGCAGTAGGTCAATCAAGTACAATAGTCAGGGGTCAATAGAACAATAGGCCTTTGAGTCAATAAGAACAATAGGACAATCAATAGGATAATAGGGCATGTGAGTCAATGCGGTCAATAGGAAGGAATGAACAGGACAAATAGGTCTTAAGTCTCTGCATGACCCAGGACTCAACCAAATAGTGTGGAGAGTGCCCAGGTCGCGGCCGTGAACGTGGCCGGTCGTACGTATTGGTGGATGGCCGATGACCGCCAATGGCCTAGGTCCTTGATGTCTTGGAGGGGCGCCCCAGCATGGGCGCAGGCCTGGGCAGCCCCCCCGCCTCAGGCTGTGGAGGGTGTAGTCGTCCGATCGAGGGGACCTGGTGTGGGCGAGGGCGGCACGGAGCGCGAAGGTGAGGGTCCGTGCCATCAGCGGCCCGTCGTCCGGCATGAGGAATGCAGGGCCCGAGGGTGGGAGGTCAGTCGTCCTGGCGTATTGCTGCCAGGCACGGGCAGGGCAGCAGGGGGAGGTCGGTATGCGGGGAACGTGTATGCTGTAGGCCTCCGAGGCGGATTTGGAGGTCTTCGTGGATCGCACCCACACTGTTAGGTGGGTTGAGCAGGGGAGAACGTCCGTGGCTCGGATGGTGTGGCCCAGGTCGTCTGGCCACCCGGTGACCAGGAGGTTCCCTTGCCGGAGGAGTGTGAAGAACCCCAGCAGGATCACGGAGGTCAGGACATGGGCGCGGGGACCGGCGCCTTGGAAGTAGTGGACGACTGCCCGCAGTTGTACCATTAGAGGGGGGGGCCTGCCAGGCAAAGTGGAGGGATGCCTCGCTTGAGGATCGAGACCATGTATGTATCGAAGCCGCGAGTGCTCCCCGTTCAGATGTTCACCCAGGTCCTCGCTGCACTAAGGTAGTTCGTGACCGCCAATGGGGACCTTAGGGTGGAGGTGAGGTGGAGGATGTATGAGGCGACATCGAGCTGTGCCAGGGAGGCTGGGTTGTAAGACCTGGCACGGGCATGTCGATGGTATACGCTCATCTGCATCCTCTTGTTCCACCAGGTCCCGGGCGCCAGGCCGGCGCGGATGAGTTGGGCGATGTCCTCGTGTTCTTGGTGTGTGCCTGGGGAGAGAGATGCAAAGTTATGAACTCTCCAGGCTAAATAGTGTCGGAGAGTAGTGAGGTGTCATGGTGGACCCTTAGCCGTGTGAGGTCCATGTCGTCCACGAAGCGAGCAGCCTTGCGGCAGGCCGCCTCATCGAAAGGGGCTCTGCTCAGGGCGTCTGCGAAGGCGATGTCGGCCCCGAGCTTGTGGACGACCTGGACCTTGCAGGAGTTCAGGGCGGCATAGAGGATGGGATCCCTTCCCGCGCCAGAGGTGAGGACGGTCTGGGAGGTCTGGTTGTCTGTATTTACGAGGATTGCATAGTCCTGGGGGTTTGGAGGGCCAAGGGCGTGGAAGGCCACGACCAAGTTAATAGCCTTGAGTTGGTGTATCGTGTGGTGTTCGTGGAGGAAGTCGTCATGGTAGCTCTTGGTTATGTATCCGTATGGGGAGTGGGCCCTGCCAGCCTTGAGTGAGGAGTCGCACTCGATCACCCATTTGTGGAGGGGCGTAGCAGGACGAGGCCGTTGGCGGCGTGGGCGTAGGACAAGAACCAGGAGATGTCCATGATCATGTCGATGGTGACTGGATGCCTCCCGGTGTGGGGGGGCTCCTGAGTGCATCGAGGATGCGGTTCATGAACCTGCGGGCCGGTCTGACGCACTTGGTGATGTGTTGCAGGCACCCGACCAGTCGCTGCAGGTCCTACCTGGATGCCCGGGTCTCAGTCGTCCATGCCGCGCACTCGTCAACCACCTCAGTGAGCTTTTCTGGGGTCATGTCCTTGGTTTTGACGCTGAAGCCGAGCCAGTCGAGGGTCTGGGTCGGGGAACGCACTTGGGGGGGGAGAGTGCAAGGCCGAGGTCGGCCGCGAGGTCAATGGCATCGAGGTATGCATTTACCACGTCCTCCTCGGAGGCCGCTACCCCGACGAAGTCGCCGAGGTAGCATAGCACAAAGTGACCCTTGCGGCATAGGAGGTATACTACCACATCAGTGGTGCGGACACAGGCCATGGAGGAAGTGTGGCAGCCGAAGGGTGGCGCGATATCAAAATAGGTGTTGTCGTCGAGGTTAATGCCTAATAGTGGTACGGACAAGGGGCATGTCCACAGCTGCCTGTAGCCCATGGTGAGGTCGATTGTCCAGAGGTAGGCACCTTGCCATAGAGGCGTGACCTCGTCTGTGAGGTTGGTTATGTTTGGGAGGGTGTATGTAACCGGCCTCCCTTCGTAATAGCCCTTCCTTATTCCAGAGTTGACACTCGTGCCCCTTGGGTATCTGAGGTTGACGCTGACCCGGTGCTCATCGGTGTTCTTCTTGACGTGGGTCATCATCGGGCTCGTCTGGGCCCAGGGGCCGAATGGAGGCTGGCGGAAGGGGCCTCGGAGGGCGCCTCAGACCACCTCGCTCTGTTCTGTACGTAGCGGCGTATCCATTCGAGGTGGGCGGGGTCCTCGCGGTGGTTATCGGTGGAGGGGACGGGCAGGCCGTCGGCGGTATAGTCTGCCAGCCAGCTGAACTCAAGAAAGTCGACCAGCTGGTCGTCGTGATAGCCGTCCAGCAGCGCCCTCCAACGGTCGATGTGTAGGTCGGAGGGGACTGGTATCCTGGCGACAATGTGGTTGGGGAGGCCGGTGCTCCTAACCTTGTCATATATATGTCGTTGTTCCATACGGTAGGGAGCGAGGTTGGCCAGATGTTGAGGAGTGTGTTTTTGTAGGATAGGGGGATGTGGGGGTGGGGGGGGGGGCCTGTCTGGCTGCCACTGTCGTTATTAATATCGTCGATATCCTCCGAGGCATGGGTGAGCTCCTCGTATGTTAGGAGGGCTTCGAGTGGTTCAGTCTCGTCGGAGGCAGTGTCGGCTTGTCGGCCGGTTGTCGTGGGCCGACTATGGGGGTGAATGCAAGCCACCGTGGTGCGAGCCGGCTCATAGCGTACAATGACGGAAGTGCTTGCGGTGGGGTGGGGGGTGGGTTTGCCCGGGTGGGCGTGTGCGTGTTGTGATGTGGGTTGGCAGGATGGTTGTCGACGGCGCTGGGTGTTTGCCGGAGTGTGTCGTCGGTGAAGATGGGGGGTGTGGGGTTGAGGGGTGGGGGGCTGTGTGTGGGGCCGTGTGTGTGTTGTGGGGGGTGTGGTTGGCGAGAGGAGAGATGAGGGGGAGTGTGTGGTGTGGGGGTTATGGGGTGGTGGGGGCGCTGTTCCGGTTTCGGTTCTCGCGGCGCCTGGGTCGTTACGGTTCTGACCGTTAGGGGCGGCGTCTCCATGCGCGGCGGTCTAATGGCCATTAGTTTGGTCATTAGTGTCGCCGGGGGCGGCGGCCCGTCATTCGGCGGTGACTTCTGAGGCGGCGCGTCCTTCGTAGCGGCTCGGATGGTCGTTACGGGGGGTTGGGGGGTGGGGTACGGTCGTGGGGGCCTATGAATAAAAGGGGGGGGGGAGGGGGAGGCGTAGGGAGAGTGGGGGAGGGGATAGGGGGGGGGTCAGCTCCGACTCGGTCCCGAATTACCCACATTGCCAGGCAATATGGACAATTAATTACGACCCTGCAATGGTAAAAAAGGTTATCTTACGTTCCGACCCACTGACCACCAAGGTCCCAGAAATCACGAGTGCCATTTGCTGCTTTCAACTCCTGCAGGAAGGTCCGACCTCCGACACGATCTGTAGGAAATGAAAATTTTCGATAGTTCATTCTTTCTTGTCTTTTCCTCTTTAATACAACTCATGGTTATCCTTTCCAGTTTAATTTCATGCTAAACGCAGTGTTTGGAAGTAAATAAAGATTTGTGGAGATATCATTAATCCGAATTTGTTGTAAACATGTTGGTTTGTTAGCAGGAAAGATCTCAATCTGCGTAATTCATCCACCTTCTGCTGTTTCAGATGAGGTTTTACAGGTAATTCATCTGATTAAAGAAAATAAATTCCCACAAAAGAACCAATCCTGCGGGATGACAAGTGTTACAACTTCGAGTTGCTGCAACATGGCCTTAGTTTGGCTTACAGAGTTCAATTTGATCAAACAGGTTTTGAAATCCCATAGACGTAATTATGTAGGTCATAAAATGTTATAAATTTATACTATATAATAACTAATTTGGGTTGTTGTTTGCTGTTGTTTCACTTACTAGCAACATCATATCGGGATGGGTGCCTACTTGTGACAGTGCACACTCATGGTGACTTTATAGTGCTGCCCCACTGGGAGACCAGGCTGCCAGCACCATGACACGATATCCCACAGAGTCACATTATCCTGATACTGTGCTAACCAGTCCATGTCCTAACCTATTAATGCCGAGTGCCAGGCTAGGTAGTGACAAGTACAAAGTTTATAAGTCATTAGTTTTGAGTCGGTTGGGATTCAAATTCTTGACCTTCGCCTGTGCCCTACCAATTAGGCTACCGTTTTAGGTATATATATCTATTGTAGTAGAGGCAGGCAACACGGACGACTGGAGGCGGTTACAGTTATTTTATTATGAACACAACCGTTAAATAACAAGGAACCATATCTGGCTCGGCTAGGCGCCCTACCGAGTTAATGGGGAAACAATAATGAGCAATGAGTAATGAGTAATAAAAAAAAATCAGAAGTTACCCGAGCAGCATACGAGGGGAAAATGGGCTCCTGTCAGGGGCCAGAAGTCCGAGGTCGGGGAGGCCCGTAGGCGCCACCTGATGGACTCAAACCCAACCAGAGGGGAGGGGGATAGAGTAGAACTAACCCTAAGACCTGAGCCGTAATCGATTAACATGACCAGGGCGACTCGGTCACCCGAGTCGTCAGAATTTCAAATCGAACACCGCGAGTGGAGTCGACAAATACACGTGCCATGTGCAAAACGACCCGACCCCAGTAACCCACCTCTTGGCTGGGGTGGCTTGGAGCGATGATGTCACATTTGTGCTGGTACCATCCTGCAGGATAACAGCCACCGGTACCAGTCATACATGTTTTCTTTGGGTAATAACATAGATTAATTAAATGGAAATATAGCTAAACTATGCCGTCATAAAACACTTTAAATTATATTTTGCTGTAGTTATATCGGTTATTAAAAAAAAAAAAAAGGTTTTGGATTAAGCCACCATTTTTGCGCCCCGAGCGTGGAGAAGCGTATTCGATTATTCTACCTGGTGTCGCAGTTTCCACCGTCCACCAGTTTCCGCGGTAAGCCTACACTCAAATGCATTGTCAATGGCTGTGAGCAATCTTCATACAGAAAAAGTGAAATATCTCTAAAACCACACCACCTAGAAGCAAATCGCTTGGTGCACATATGTGCACAAGCCATGCGTACCGCGGAGACTGGCAGACGCCGGAAACTGCAACACCGGGTCTGTAGGATGTGCGCATGCACCAAACAGTGGCTCGGGTGACATATGCGTAATAGACGCCTAGACATGTCTGTAAATATGCTAATGAGATGACGTCATGGAAAGTTTAGCCGGTGGTTCAGTGAGCCCTGGACGGGAATAAACCATTCAGTATCCAGAAGTCAAAGTGTTCAGACATTGTACTTTCACATTGATTACTCGATTACGCCCCAGTGGGGGGGGGGGGAGGGGGCTCTGCTCCCAATCTACACCGGTGTTGCAGTTTCAGCGGAACACCAGTTTGCGAGGGACACATCCATTCAAATGCATTGTCAATGGCCGTGAGCAAATTTTCATACAGAAGAAGTGAAATATCTCTACAACCACACCACCTAGAAACAAATCCCTTGGTACACAAATAGAAAACATGTGTACCAAAAAGGTTATATTAAATTGATAAGGGTAGGGTTCTGGATTTCTATTAATTTTGAATAAAACTAATGTTTTGCGCTGCGCGTACCGTCAAACTCAAGGCATTGTCAATGGTCATGAGCAATCTTCATACAGAAAATACAGCAAAAGTGAAATATCTCTAAAACCACACCACCTAGAAACAAATCGCTTGGTACACATATAGAAAACATCTTTACCAAAAACATTATATTAAATTTATAAGGTTAGTGACAATGCTGTTCGATGTTGACGCATACGCAGAAGCGATGTGTCCCTCGCAAACTGGTGTGCCGCTGAAACTGCAACACTGGCATATCCCTGATATATGCGTGTATATATGTGTGTGTGTCTACCTTTGTGAGGCTGTCATTTTGTCAAGAGGAGAGCAAGGTCCACTGTAGTTACTCCCGTAACCCGACACTGCAGACAGGACTGCTAAACTGCCCTATACAAAAAGTATCGCATGGCTGAGTTATGGAAATGGTCGCATGAAATCTAAATTCTAAGTGGCAAAAAAGATTGTTTACATTGTTATCTTTCACAGCCCCCTACAGTTGGAGTTTACAACTGATTAAATCATGTAGATTAATATACTTTAAAAGTTGAATCGAGAGAATACAGTGGCCATCATCTTGATATGATGATATTCTCTCCCAGTCCAGCAATTCTACACCGATATATAAAGACTGCTCAGTGGAACCAGGCCCTCCACTATTTGTTTAGAGTGGACCCTTGCCAAAGCGGTTTATTTTCAGATGTAATTAAACATGGTCGCGTTCACTGGAGGTGAATACTTTATCTACATCCACTGTATATATAAATAAAACATTATTACCACCCAGGATTTTAAATTACATTGAATTCATGTTTCTGCCCCCATGGGTGACCTTAGAATGGAGTTTGTGTGCAGAAACTTGGGAATTTTTACTTCGAACTAACTAGCATATCCTATTCCTATGCTAAACATATCTTGACCGCTGCCAAGTGATATTAGATTTTAACCACATACATTAGCTGCCCTCTGAGTGTGCCATTATTCAGAATTAAAGTGGAGGGGAAATATTATTTTGACCCAGCACCCTCATTTGGTTGTAGGACGTCCAGTATGGCTTGTGCCAGAACAACGTCAGCTGTAGTGCACTTAATGACTGAAAAAGGGTTTTTTGCATTATGCTATTTAGATGATTTTGTAGGGGTAGAAAGCACATTAGAAAAGGCACAGCAGGCTTATGACCACATTAATAGTCTAACAAATCAATTAGGGTTAGATTTGTCAATTAAAAAATGCACCCCACCTACACAAAAAATGATTTGGCTAGGTTATGAAATTAATTCAGAAGACATGATAGTTAGGATCCCAAAAGATAAGCTCTTAGAAATGTTGGTGGAGTGTATTAAGTGGAAAATTGGTAGTAAGGTAACAAGGAAAATTGTACAATGGTTAGTAGGGAAGTTACAATTCATTTCTAAATGTGGAGTTCACTCAAGAATTTTTATAAATAGAATATTAGCTTTTTTGAGAAATACCCCATTTACAGGAAAGGTGATAGTTACAGAAGGTTTAGTAAGGGATGTAGCTTGGTTTTTATGTTTTGCAGAAGGGAGTAATGAGCTAGTTTTATTAAGACCTTTCCCAAGAAAAAAGTGGGTGATTGAATGTGATGATTCATCATTGCTAGGAGGTGGGCTCATTCAGTGGTTCACATTATTTTTCAGAACTGTACACCAATGAATTCTTAAATAATAATTTTCATATCGCACAACTAGAAGCTATACATCTGGTAATAGCTCTTAAAAATGTATACCCTAATAAACCTGAAGATTTTATAATTATTATCAATTCTGATAATGAAGCTTCCTAACAGGTGTTGTCCTCTGGTGCTGGAAAGGATCCAGTCTTGTGTGCCTGTGCCAGAGAAATTAGGAGATTTACAGCACAAAAAAGCTATGAGGTACAGGTAATTCACAAGGCTGGAAAATAGCTAGTATTAGCAGATGCCCTCAGTAGGTTGTTTTTTTACCCTAAAGCAAAATTATTAGCAGACAAATTATGTCAAGAACATCTATTATCCAAAATAAATGTTTCTCATGATAATAATATTTTTGATCTATACCTGTAAGCTTGCTCGTTGCTAATTATTTGTTTGCCGTTATCAACTCACAACTTAGAATATCGCGTTGGTTAATAAGCTAAGCGTATATTTCAAGGTGGGACTCTCGGAGGGAACGTGGAAAAATAAGAGGGTACAATTCGGGGAATATTTGAAGTTTTGTAAAAAAAAACTAAAAGATAACCCTAAAAAACCCAACTTAAAACGGTAATGTTATATGCTTTGTATTTAAATGATAAATTAAAGACAGGAGCAATTAAAAGTTATATGAGTGAGGCAAGAACATGGGTGAGACTGTTAAGGGGGAAATGTGATGCATTTGACTGTTATGCGTTGTCAGTACTTAAAAGTGGTATATTTAAATAAAAAGATAATACTGTTAATAGAGTGTATCCACTAAAAATTAAACATATTAAATTAATTGTATTAAAATTCAGAAAAATGGGTAAAGATGGTCTGGTGTTGATTGCTGCGTTATTAATAGGCTATACATGTTTGTTAAGACAGTCCAATTTATTTTATTCCGAGATGCTGTGCGCTGGCGGTCATACGTTGATCAGGAGTGACATCAAGGCACACGTGGCACACTTGACGCAGCCCAGAGGACATCTTCCACATTGAACTACCTCGGGTACCCAATTCTCCATTCTGTCCAGGGCATGCATGGAATAAGTACTGCCGCTGCTTCCGTGTGCATAAGGGAACCCCAGCATACGTTCTGTCGAACGGGTACCCATTGACCTGCCAAATCTTCACGAAATGCATACCAACAGTGCTGAAGGCTGCCGATCTACGATGGTGGCCAATGGTGACATCACATAGTATGCGTTGAGGGCCAGCACAGGAATATGCATGAGTGGGGATGCCTTTGGACTGCATTAAGACTTTGGGACAGTTGAAATCAAGCAGTGTGTTAAATTATGTGAATAAAAAATGTAGTAGTCAGGGACCTTCAGCTCTCCTGTCCCAATTTGGCTGAGACCTAGATGGTCCCAAAATCCCTGTGTGTGTAAATGTGTAAAAAATGTGGTGCAGGTAATGTGTGCCTAGTGTGCTTCGACAGTATGACCGTGATCAACCCATAGATGATGCCTCCTGTCTTCAATTGCCAAAGAATATTCATCATCAACAAATTAATATAATGCTTAATCATAGTTAGCTTGTAAGTGAACTCCTGCAAATAAGTAATAATTCAGTCAGGCTTTAATTTGAACTCTTGTTTGTACTACCTAGTCATCTAGGATAGAGAAATAAAAGCTACTAAATTCATCTGTACTGATGGATAAAGCTTATACTACTGTTATCTTGAGCCAGCCAAGATAGAAGGCTACTGTAACAATTTATTAAGCCTGATTAATAAATGTATTAGCCCAAAAAGGTGATTCCCTGTGTCTGGTTTTGAATTGTACATGTTGCCAGTAACATGCATAATTCAAAACCCTGATGACCGGCTCCTTAGTGATGCATACCATAGATACCGCATAGTGTAGCATTCCGTAACCTTGGGCAGAGTTAACTTTCGGTAGTAGATTTGAAAGCTAGGCCATTCCTTACCTGACACTCGATCTGTAAGGACCTGAGAGCTGCAATATTGTCAATCTTAACCATCCCACCCTTCCTACTTTTTTACTTTATTCTTAATAGGATAGGGCTGAGAGCTAGATGGTCCCAAAATCCCTATGTGTGTAAATGTGTATAAAAATGTGTTGCAGGTAATGTGTGCCTAGTGTGCTTCGACAGTATGACCGTGATCAACCCATAGATGATGCCTCCTGTCTTCAATTGCCAAAGAATATTCATCATCAAAAGAATTAATCTAATACTTAATCATAGTTAGCTTTGTAAGTGAACTCCTGCAAATAAGTAATAATTCAGCCAGGCTTTAATTTGAACTCTGGGTTGTACTACCTGGTCATCTAGGATAGAGAAAGAAAAGCTACTAAACTCATCTGTACTGATGGATAAAGTTTATACTACTGTTATCTTGAGTCAGCCAAGATAGAAGGCTACTGTAAAAATGTATTAAGCCTGATTAATAAATTTAATAGCCCACAAAAGTGATTCCCTGTGTCTGGTTTTGAATTACACAATATCCCCCACCCAGACATGTTATCCTGACCCCTCACACTGTCGTATACGTGGCTCAATCAGTAGAGTGCAGGCTTATTGTGCGAAAGGTCGGGATTTCGAATCCTGGCCGAGTCAAACCAATGACATACAAAATTGATACTTGTCGTTACCTAGCATGACACTCAGCATTACTAGGATAGTGCAAGGATTGGTTAGCTCAGTGCCAGGATAATGTGACTGACTTAGATGTGACTGCCAGTGGGGCAGTGCTATAAGGTCACCATGAGTGCGCACTGTCACAAGTTGGTTCCCATCCTGAAATGACCATAGATGTTACTAGGGCATAAAACCATAACAAACAAAACAAAGCAAAACAAACAGACACAGCGCTAACCTGTCCGTCCCTTGCCTGACTTGGTCAGGATTGATTCCGATGGGATGCAGGTGCTCTATCCACTCATAGATCTCGTCTAGTCTCCACAAAGATGCCGGCTGGCTGCTGAGCCACGTTAGAGCTTGCGCAGGACCTACCTTTTGCTTCAAGCACGACAACTTTGAGGCTGGGATCCTTCTTCTTTAGGTGATAAGCGCTCGTTAGCCCTGACACTCCAGCCCCGATCACCACCACGTCCACCTCGACGGTCTCCGACATGGCCTTGTTGTCAATCTTTTAAAAAAAAGAATGAATTTTGTTGTTTAATCAAGAGAGAAAAAATCAGTAAACACAACATAATTATTCCACCAAATTCTGCTTGTAAATGGTTATTTTCGCTAGCATGTGATTCGGTTGGTTGGTTGTTGGAGTTCTACATCCTGGCAACATCTAAGGTCATATCAGGACGGGTACCGACTTGTGACAGTGCGCACTCATGGCGACTTTATAGTGGTGCTCACTGGGAGATCAGGTCACTGACACCATGACCTGATATCCCACTCAGTCACATTATCCTGACTCTGAACCAACCAGTCCTTGCCATATCCTAATAATGCCTGGCTAGGAAGTAACAAGTCTCAATTTTGTAAGTCATCGGTTTGACTCGACCGGGAACCGAACTCCCGACCTTCCGCACCGGAACCCTACGCTCTACCGATTAGGCTACCGCGTCCGGTGCATGTGATTCATGTTAGAGTATAACCCAGTTAAACCAAGCTCGGCTAAACCAAACGATCGGTTAATCCAAACTTTTTTCGGCGGCCTGGCAAAATACCCAGGGGCCAGAAGTCCGAGGTCGGGGAGGCCCGTAGTTTATCATATAAAAAAGTTGGTTAAACCAAAATCGGTTAATCCAAAATTATCGGTTAATCCAAACAAAATTGTCGGACACCAGGCCACTCCGGTATGGTTAAACCAAACTTTCATGTGGTTATAAGGTCATCTGAGACCCCACCGACTTTTTTATATGATAAATGGTAGTATTTTGCCACGCCGCTGAAAAATGTTTGGATTAACCGATCGTTTGTCTTACCGAGCTTGGTTTAATGGGGTTATACTGTATATACTGTATATACATAGAAAACAATAATCAATGTGTCCACATGCTTTGTATATTACATGTGTAATACACGCTTACTCAAAGTCAAAGTCGAAGCCAAAACTTGGTTATACCAATGATCAGTTAATCCAAACAAATTTCTAGGGTCCCTTCAAGTTTGGTTTAAGGCGATTCGACGCTGATCGAGCTGCTACGTTAATATCGCTTGGAATTTAAGGTTAATTTAATTAAATTTCATTATTTTAGTATGTAATTCTGTTAAATATGATCGCATTCAATAGATTTCGGCGTAATCGGTCCCTAACACTGCCGGGCACAAGCTGAGAACCAGCGAATCTTGTCACTGTGTGAGCCTGTTGCCGGCACAATTTCAGCCAATCACAGCGGCGATTTGTATATTCGGGTGTAATCGATTATTCAACTCGGGTCACTCGAGCCACTGTTTTGTTTACACTCGGCGATTCGACGCTGATCGAGCTGCTACGTTAATATCGCTTGGAATTAGTTAATTTAATAAATTCATTATTTTAGTATGTAATTCTGTTAAATATGATCGCATTCAATAGATTTCGGCGTAATCGGTCCCTAACACTGCCGGGCACAAGCTGAGAACCAGCGAATCTTGTTACTGTGTGAGCCTGTTGCCGGCACAATTTCAGCCAATCACAGCGGCGATTTGTTTAACGGGGTTATAGTGTAGTATTGATACAGTGTAATAAAGATCGGATGTGGATTTATGCCACATAACGGTGACCTGGCGCATTTGGCGTTGAAGAGATACAGTTTGTCTACAGTCCATGTATGCAAACTGGAACAAAACTGTAATTTGTAATAAGTCCTAGTCTGTGCAGCTTCTTCAAAAAAACTGTGACTATAATTTTTATTTAAAAAAATATTTATTTGACTAAAATGTAGTTTATTCAGTGAATAATGCCCTCTGTCAGTGCCAGAACACTGGTCTTCTGAACATTGAGTACAATTATTTGGTACATAAATGAAACTATCAGTTGCAATAATAACCATATGCAAATCCTGTTTGATAATAAAAGTATTATATATAATATATATGAACTATTAGTTGTAATAGTAATTATTGTGGTAACTGGCCATGAGGGCCAGCCGCTACTACGTGTCGCCTCGGTAGAGCTTTCGTCATTCTTGGATTCGTTATCGGAGAAAGCAGACGTTTCCCTGGGAGCTCCAGGGCCCTGCACCAAACCCCGCACACAGGGGGAGGGTGCAGACCTGGGATCTATACTACAGGGGAGTGCTGAGCCTGACTCACCACTGTGTGTGCTATGTAGCTTTGATAACACTGTTATTAAAGTTACATAGCACACATAGAGGGAAGGAGGGTGCACTTAGGTATATGCTCATGCATATACTCACACTTAGGAACCATGGATAGGAGGATCACAGGATATAACATAGGAACCATGGATACAGCCACCCACAGGTGAGGCTTGGTGTCTATGGAGCACTCTAATAGTTACTGTGAGTAACTCCACCCATGGGTGAGGTCTGATGGTTGAGTGCTCTAATAAGTTACTGTGAGTAACCCCACCCATGGGCTTAGGGAGGAGCTCCCACCACCTGGCGGGAAGTGAGCTGGGGGAGGGTTACGGCCTGCCTAGAGACGGCGCGGCCGTCACCCCCCAGACCTCCAGCGGGCGCACAACCAGTAAGTAAACACCTGAGAGGGTGTCCCGCTGAGGCGAGGCCTGAGGGCTCCGGTCAAACTTGACCGAGATGGGCTTGCCCGTTAACTACCCTGGCTGCAGAGCCGGAGGATCCATTGGATCTCCCCACGTGGTGGGAGGAGGAGACTTGTCTACCTCTTTTTTAATTTAATTTTACTGATATTCCCAAGTTGGCATAGGCTAACCCGCCCAACCAAACACACACCCATGGGTGAGGCCTGATGGCTGAGCACTCTAATAGTTACTGTGAGTAACTCCACCCATGGGTAAGGCCTGATGGCTGAGCACTCTAATAGTTACTGTGAGTAACTCCACCCATGGGTGAGGCCTTGGTGGCTGAGCGCTCTAATAGTTACTGTGAGTAACTCCACCCATGGGTGAGGCCTTGATAACTGAGCACTCTACTAATAGTCACTGTGAGTAACTCCACCCATGGGTGAGGCCTTGATAACTGAGCACTCTAATAGTTACTGTGAGTAACCCCTCCACCCATGGGTGAGGCCTTGATGGCTACTGAGTGACACAGTATGTAACTCCACCTGCACAATAATAGCAGAATTATATACCCCTGGAACCTGTGGCGCTAAGAGGGGGGGGGGGGAGCATGCAGGCTATGTGTATGGTCTCAACCAGGATACAGAAGATCTAACCAGCCTCACTTAAATCCCTAGATTCTGATGTTCAGTCAAGTAATTAGGAAAGTAGGTAATTAGCTGGGAGAAGAAGCTCCTTCCCTTAATACAGGGACCATGTGTAAGCCAGCAGCACAGCTCAACACTGTACACACAGTGCACACTGCACAGCTAAGTGAGAATGCAGCTCATATTACTCATGACAGCAAGCAGCACACCAGGCAATGAGCAGCCTATAACACTGAGCAGCACACAGTTGTCAGCAGCTCAGCATAGAGCAGCTCAGGGCCCCAAACAGCTCAGTGAGCCATCCAGGCCATTGAACAGATCAGAACAGTGAGCTCAATGAGAAGGCGAGCTCAGAACAGTGAACAGCTCAGCAAAGTAAGTTGCACTTAACCTTGAGCAGCGAGCAGTTCAATGCCACAGGAAGTTTAGTGTTCCCAGAAGCCCAAAACATTGCACAGGTTGGCAGTGCAGTGGAAGAAGCAGCTCAGTTAATGAGTAGAAAATAGTTGATAATTGTGAGCAGCTAAAGCACAGGAAGTTCAATACTCATATTGCCATACATTTCCAGGACCCAAAATAACTTAAGAGCTCAGTTTTACACTGAGCAGTACAGGAATGCAGGGCATAATCCTGCCAAATCAGCACTGGGCCATCCAGGATACCTGACCCCTAACTAATTAATGGGGGTCAGGGGATGTGACCCAGACAGACTGCACTCTGGTGACCCCCACTCACCCACAGTATAGAACAGGTGGGACCTATCAACTAATCACCATCCACCACCACTTCAGACTCAGTGGTACTAACACTTGTTTGTTTGTTTGTTGTTGTTTTACTAACACTTAGCTTATCTCCTGTTTTACTAGCACAGTTGAAGGATGGTGTACACAACTTTTAATGTTCAACTGCTATACTAAGATCACATGATGTTGACAATGAATAGCAATGTGATACAAACTTTAAATAGACAGCTGTTATACTAAAATAAGATAGTTGTTAAATGGAAAACCAATTCCCAAGCATCTGACAATGGCTACACATGATTATATGCTGAACAATTTCAACTAATTACCTATATTCCAACTTAATTATGTAAGGTGGCAGCAAACCCTTACAAGTGTCACCAAATTCCAGTTCATGTCCAGCCATGACCATATTTTAATTACTATCATACTAAGATCATGAATAATGATCTATGCATGCGGGAAAAAACATAGCCCAGTGAGATGCAATCTGAAGACTGCACAAATTCAGAACTGTGCCAAGCACTATCATCCAGCCCCTACAAGAGAAACATAAATTTAAGCTTAACATACACCCACCGAAATGTAATAGGGGGTAGTGATGACGACCCATATCTAGCCTGAAGAAAGGCCCAGTAATGGCTGGGATGTCAGCACAGCTATACATTAACATGCACTCAGTAAATAGAATACATAGGCTTAGCCAGACACATGATGCCTCATGAGGTTGCAGACAGGAAGATTGAATACCACATCAACACTGGATTACCCCTATGCCAACCAAGTGCTTATATACATATTCATTGGGATATAGTCATAAAGGTGGTGTTTCTGACTTTCCCTATGCACTCTTACAACTTAGGACCGGCACAGCAAAATATGCTAAATCTAAGCCAAATGCATAACCAGACCAGTCACAAACCCTATATGCGAGAGGTAACTACTGGACCAGATACATGATCAAAGGCTACGCTACAGAAGCTAAGCTATCATCATCACAATACACTTTACAGTGAATTAACCAGAAAATCAGAAGGAAAGTCTAGTCAGGATGATACAAATTTTGTATAAGGAAAAAATGAATAAGGGGAGGCAGCCCAGGAAACCACATTTAACTGGAACTGTAAACACTACAGGTGTGAGGGAGAGAAGAGAATATAGAATATTACTAACCATAGAATTACCACACATTAATGATGGCAGGATATACAAAAGCTCTTGCTGTATCAGGGAATACAACTAGCCCAAAAGTATGCAGGGCTGGTAGGTTAGATGCTGAACATGATTGACAAAACTTGAAAATCAGGAATACAGGTGAAGCCCTACTATAATTCTTACATAACTCCCGGGGGAACTACGCCATATCAACCATAACCCATATCAAGATGGATGCCAACTTGTCAAAGAGGGGATCTAGGCTGACCTCATACCTTTGGCCCAATGAAATACAATACTGCCAATGCTATGCCAGTATACTTGACAGTCACTTCATTCTGACATTGAGCCAGTTAGCGATGCCCTATCCTAGGGATGCTGAGTACCAGGCAAAATAACCGGTATCACTGTGGAATCCCCTTGCCTTGACTGAAACAGCATCCAAAGCCACAATTTTCATGGGTACCCTTCCCACTAAGCCAGCTATCCAACTACATGAAGACTACTAGATAGATATATGTATTGGCCTTACACACTTTCAAATTGAAAGAAGTCAACTGGAGGGGTCACGAATGTAGAGTATTGATCCCAAATGAGTGACACCATTATCAGGGGTGAAATATCACTGGGAAATATCACTGGCAGAGTAGATAACAGTTAGCTCAATGCAATAGCTGTGTGCACCCCAAATGACCCTCATAATTATGCTCATAGTGAGACACTCTTCGGAGCATCCAACACAGATAACCAGTAACTGCCGTTTTTCTAATTGATTGAAGAGCTATGCTGGGAATGTGACTAGAAGAATAGCAAGACATATCCAGTCAACAAATTGATCTGCTGCCAATTTCCAGATCTACTTAGTTTACTTAAAGAACAATATAATGGAAGATATTTTTTAGCATCTGAGGATGTGATTGGATTGAGAAATATAAATTTTGCGCCCTCTAGCTAGAAAATAGCCACTGCCCACAGTAAGTGTAACATATGCAACAGGAGTAACCAAAGGAAACTGAGGATAGTTGAGATTGCATTTAAGAGAGCACACAGACAAGTAAATGCCATAGTAGGAATCTGTATGTTGGAAAGAAGTGCAGTGTATGAATCTTAACAGACAGCATAAACAAGCCACTAACATTAAAACTTCCGGAATAGCCAACCGTATGTCTTATTTAGATAAATGCAGAGAGCTAACAATGAATCAATCTCACAATGACGATCATCGGCAAGGTTTATATGGACACATATACATACAAAGTAAGCTAAATAATCCTGAAGGAGGCAACATCAGTCATACTTACAAATATGAGAAGCTCACACAGCTAAATCTTACAGCAATCACTCATTGGCCAGCGGAAAACAACAATGACTGAGGCATCAGATGTAACCAACATACAGCATTAAAAATGTCTTATACACAAATACCCACAGACCAGAATGGGGGTCACAAACAGGTGTCTAGCAAGTTAAAGTAGACAGAGACTGACAGTCTTGGTGGAAACTTTGCCTAAAGGGCTGATTCCTTACACGCGGTATGCGGTATGCGTATGCGAATGTGACAAAAAATGAAAACGCCTTGAAGCCTATGGGCTACATTCCTTACATGCGGTATGCGGCATGCGGCAACTCGATCGGTCCCTGTAGCGATCGGTGCGGCATGCGGTATGCGGCACGCGGTGTGCGAATAGAAACATCAGTCGCACTTGTCCATTAGTTTTAGACGAGGAGAGGCGACTGAGCATTACGGAACGGTCACACAAGGGTGCTGAGGGGAAACATATGGTAGTGGTGGTGGTGGGGTTCAGTCAGTCGCACTTGTCCATTAGTTTCAGACGAGGAGAGGCGACTGAGCATTACGGAACGGTCACACACAAGGGTGCTGAGGGGAAACATATGGTAGTGGTGGTGGTGGGGGTTCGGGTTGATATAAATGCTACCAGAGCCACAAAAATATGAATACTTATCTATAATTTGGTAATTATAAAGGTAGGAATATAGCCAGTCGTGTGGCGCATGCCGCGTGTAAGGAATCATGCCATTCGCATACTGCATGCTGCATGCCCATACCGCATACCGCGTGTAAGGAATCAGCCCTTTAGTATGGAAAATCATTGAACCAAGGAAAATTAAATCAGTCACATGCCAATACAGTCACATATGAGATTTTTGTTTGTTTGTTTGTTGTTGTTTTATGTCCTAGCAACATCTAAGGTCATATCAGGATGGGTACCGACTTGTGACAGTGCGCACTCATGGCGACTTTATAGTGGTGTCCCACTGGGAAACCAGGCCGCCAGCACCATGACCTGGTATCCCACTCAGTCACATTATCCTGACACTGAGCACACCAGTCCTTGCCCTATCCTAATAATGCCAAGCGCCTGGCTAGGAAGCGACAAGTATCAATTTTAAAGTCATTGGTTTGACTCGACCGGGACTCGAACCCACGACCCCATGATCTACCAGCACGGGAGACGGACGCTCTAACTCATTCGGCCATCCCGTCTGGTCAACACACACATATGAGATAGATCGATCTGGAAGGCACAGGTCGGGTAGGTGAGGGAACACTCCAACGGTTCCACAACAGACCGACCAACATGCCCATCAAAGTAACCAACCTGATACACACGATCTGGGAGCAGGGACATTAAAAAGACTCAATAGATATATATATAGTTACATGTGTCAAGTAACCACTTAGGAGGCACACACGCCAACATAGAGGACATGAGATTCACAGTGAAAATAATGAAACAATAAGCACCAATAAGGGAGTGGTACATTTACTTGGCAGTATGGTCGGGGAAGGGACATTCCACAGGTTCTATAACTTACTGGTAAAAGACATTACGAGAATAACTGACCTGATCCCAAGTATATGGGAGCAAGGTTGAGAAACCAACTACCATTAGGCTAAAAACGCTGGGGTAGGACCCATAGTGCAACCAAGGTAGTCATGAAAGGGCAGATGGAGATGAACACACCTGCAAGTGTGAATAAGCAAGACAAGTAAAATGAAAAACTCTAAGCCAAATGCATCTGGTTAAGACTTGTTTCTATTTTACAAAACAAATGATCACTGGCATGCAGTAGCAATACAAAGGAGCGGCTGGCCCTCGTGGCCAGTTAGCACAATAATAAAAGATTCTGCGATTAACATGCAGCAGAATAGAGATTATTATGGTAACAAGGGCCATGAGGGGCCAGCAGCCCACCCTGTTATATGTATAACCCTCCCAATAAACAACTGCATGACAGTGATCAAATACTACAAAAAATGAGGAAAGCTCTACCGAGGCGACACCTAGTAGCCGCTGGCCCCTTGTGGCCCTTGTTACCATAATAATCTCTATTCTGCTGCATGTTAATAGCAGAATCTTTTATAACTGCATACAATTCTAGTGCAGTAAAAGTGTTATGCAATTGGTGAATATGCATCACATGGTTTGCATGATTCTAGAATTTTCTCCAAACATTTCTTTTTTCCTTGGTCTTTCTCTCTTCTTTTTTCAAAAACATATCTCCAATACACATATATATAGTGTAAATATCCAAATCAGTGGATCCAATCACCAATACCAAATGCGAGGAACCCGCCCATTGTTGGGTCCCATCACAAATGTTTTGTATTGTGTAGCTTAATGAATGGATCAAAAATCTGAGATTGCAGTGGGGACTTAAGGCCCTGTCACACTACGACGTGACTACGTCAGCGTAGGCAGAACGTGAAAATAATTATATTACGTCGACGTTATGGGCGTAATATGCAAATTGTGGACGTGAGCGTAACGTGAAAGTAACGTCGGTGTACGTCGTGACCTTAGCTGTAACGTGACAACGTTAGGGGGGAGGGGTAATTGGCGACGTGACCGGGCATTAGTGTAACGTGAGCGTAACGTCGCCGTAACGGGTGCGACGTGGACGTAACGTGACCGTAACGCCACCGTAACGTGACCGTAACGTGACCGTAACGTGACCGTAACGTGACCGTAACGTGCAAAACGCTGCCCACACGTTGCTCCCACCCGGGCCGTCGGTCTGACGTGACATAACGTGACTCTAACGTCATTTACACTGCTATAACGATCGCGGAACGTCTACCTAACGTCATTGTCACGTCATCCCGACGTAACGGCTTCACGTCGAGATACGTCGAAAGTTTTGAACAGGTTCAAAACCTCGACGCGCGCCGACGTAACACGACGTAGCTCGACGTCACTCTAACGTCATTATGACGTCATCATAACGTAACCCAACGTACGGCAACGTAATGACGAAAAATCATCACATTAGGCTCACGTTGGCTCGTTACGTCGTAGTGTGACAGGGGTATTACATCTGACAGGTTTTATGTCAATTTCAAGTAAAATGTTAGGTAATAGGTGTTGAAAGAAGGTGTAGTAGGCGTCGGGTATGGGGTGGGAAGGGGAGGGGAGGCTGTGTAGTGCATTTGAGAACATTTATATATATATATGTACAAGGGTCAGGGCAAGTATAGCCTTTAGAATACCTGTAACTGTATAGGGGTCTGACAGGCCTGTTGTATTTTCATTAAGTTTTTTAATTCAAGGAGACTTGTGGACCGTCTTGTCCTCACTGGGAGTTTATTCCATAATGTGCCAACTCTGTAAATCGGTGCTTTAGTCAGCTTATTCGTTAATGGGTTGGGTATTTTTAGAATCGTAGCATCACTCTGTCTGGTTAATAATCACGAGTCCCCCCATCCCCTAAAACAAAATTGTGAATTGTCACCAAAATGTTATTTCAGTCTGTTACTTTATCCAGTACTGATTTCGTAGCTTAGGTTTTTGGTAACTTTATAGTGCTGCCCCACTGGGACACCAAGGCACCAGCACCATGGCCCGATATCCCATTCAGTCACATTATTCTGACACTGAAGAAACCAATCCTTTCCCTATCCTAGTAATGCCAAGCGCCAGGCTAGGTAGTGACAAGTATCAATTTGTACGTCATTGGTTCAACTCGGCCTGGATTCGAACGCCAGACCTTCCAAATGGGAAGCCTGCGCTCTTATCCAGTGATGTAAGTGTAAGATCATATATTACTGAGGGAAGTAATCTCCACAAGTGAGAAGAATGGCTTTATTTTTTTTTTGTAACTAGATTTATTTCTCCGAATAAAGGAAATGGCTGTGTTCCCGTATTAGTCTCGCATGCTTAAGTTGTATTTTAATAGGAGTAGTGATGGCATGAGTGAGTAATGATTTAAAGGCCCTGTCACATTATGACGCATCTCGCAAACACGTGGCCAACGCATAAAATCACTTTTTTTTCGTTGAGATGCATCAAACTTTTCGGTTCGGGGGGCAAAGTTGGACGTATACATACCGCATGGCCAACGTATGGCTAACGTCCCTCCTGGTGACAAACGCTCGAATTACGCTCATGGTCCATTCGCAGAACGCGGGTGAATGTTATATATGTTATTTAATCGCCAGAACTATGCCTCATACTTTACATACACCAAGACACGGTGGAGAAAGACAAAACATACATTATCCATATGTTGTCAGTATGAGGACTGTACGTTTCCACTGCCTTTAAAGTAGGTCAACGTAGCGCAACGTAGTTAACAATGTAGTCTAACGTATGTGTGACGTACATTTACGTACGTCTAACGTATACATAATGTATGGCTGACGTAACACCCATAAGTTGTCGTGCGTCGAAAGTTTTGTGCATGCACAAAACTTCTGCGACCCCCTAATGAGCATTGACGTACATCGATGTACACATAACGAACGCATAACGCATTACAACGTATCCCGACATAGCTGCCAAAAATCACATACGTCGGCGTACGTTTGCGCAATTCATCGTAATGTGACAACCCAATAAGATGCATGTTTACGTATGAATCTGTGTTATACTCGTATTGGCAGTCTCGTCACTGCCTGTTACAAATAATCAATCCCATGTACACACTTTTGAAATACTCGACCACCATGAGGTTAAATAACCACAACGATGATCACAAGTGGTGCTATTATCTGCACGGTTAGCGTTGTGCATGAGGTTCTAGTACATCTGAAAGCCACGTCTATAGTGTGGGAACACAGATAATTTCGCTAAGTTTAGTCGCACCAGGTTGCTGTAAAAATGTCATATATCAAGACCATAATAATGCAGATCATATACATTGGACTTCAAGCTGAGATGCGCTGCCCTGGAACCACTAGACGACATCAGGGTGAGGAACCAGCGAACCAGAGGGGATGGCCGAATGAGTTGAGCTTCCGTCTCCCATTCTGGTACATCGTGGGATCGAACCCTGATCTAGTCAAACCAATGACTTAAAAATGTATACTTGTTGCTTCCTAGCCTGGCGCTCAGCATTATTAGGAGACATTTTGATATTGGTTAGTATGGTAGTATTCATACTATTACTAGGTAGCGGCAGCCAAAATTTTATTATCATTTTTAAACTATGGGTTTGGATCTATTTTTAAAAGCTAATCGATACAAACATAATTTAAAAAGAATCATGTTAATATCTCAAATAGTTTTTGAGTTGTGGCCTTCTAAAGGTCCAAATCTTAGCATCCGTAAAAATCATGTAAAAATCAATTACATGAGCCAATTTTGGCACCCAATTGCACCATGAAATATGAAAGGAAAATCTTCATTAACGAGGATCATCTTTATTTATACCTAGAGAAGCAGCACACAAATTTCCTGAGCAATCTTCCAATAAATATGAGAAGAGTGCCCTCTCAAAATAGGGAAATTACACAAAAACGCATTTGTTTAATTACATGGTAATTCAATTATATGCCAACTTTGACTCAACAGAACTTCATTCTAAAATATTCAGTAAGTGTCCTTATCAATAATTTACAATGACCTGTACACAGAGAGCATAAATGGGTTTTTTCATGGTGATCAAATCATATTCAATGATGATATAGTGTCCTAAAAATGGGGGAAAGGCCATTTGGCTGTTGCGGACATTTTTGGAGTTTTCACTAGATTGAGCATAACTCTAAAAGTACTTGATGGATTTTGTTGAAATTTTGAACAGTTACTCTTTGTGCCATTGCCTTTAAAATCAATAGTTTACGTTATTGGGACTACTGTTGCTAAAAACAATTGTTATTAAAAAAATCTTATTATTAAACAAATATATTTCGTTGATGAAATGCATTAGAAATCTGTGGAAGACCTTACATACAAAGGATCACACTTTTCCTTTCTCATTGCTCTGAAAGTACCACTTTATTACTTACAATTATTTATATTGATAAATTAGGGAATGTCTATTAATTGCTTCTGATCAAATGCTATTAATTATGAGCATGGCTATTGACTGCTTCCGATCAAATATTGTTTATCATATACGTTACTTAATAATTAATAGTGAGAAAGTGTTAAAATTTAATAAAAACAAACAAGCCAGCAGCAAATACTGCATTTATAATTTCAGTCATTACATACAGCGCGGCCAAGTGTTTGTATTCTACAGGTTAGCAAAATCACATTCTAATATGAATGGTACTATTTGAGAGAAGAGAAATCAGTCTATCATGGGCAGCTGTGACCCTGAATATCAGTGACACTGACAGTATGAGTGTCACTTAACCACACTAGATCAATGTTTACATCAAATTGATCACTGATGCCGGTCAAATATCTCCCTTGGGAATTGATCAAACATCCTTAAAAGTTCACAACATATAGAAAACTAATGAAGGAACAACGATTTCATAGTTTAATAAAATAATTTAATCCCCTTTTAGTGATTTGATGAAGATTTTGTGGAGAAAAGTAGAACTTGAAATTCAACCATAAACTTTTTAAACTAATACTGGTCCAATTGAAACAATTCAAAAACGAGGATGTATAGAAATCTGTGCTGTATGTCATGAAAAGAAGAGCTAAATTGTAGCTAGAAAACCCTCCTTTTGGTGAACTGAAAGGTAATGCCTACTGCAAAGCAGCTCCGTTCAGCTGAATCGGGCTAGCGTTACCGTCTTTGCCGAACCGATTTTCGGCAATCGACGGTATTCACACATAGCTATATCCAAGAGAGACTGCATCGGAATAATTCTAAGTAAATATAGCTTATCTAAAATACTTGCTTCGTAAAATACTTCTGAATTTCGTCACTTATTGCACCAAGGTCGGATGCCATGCATGTCACTCCATCTGAGTGTTGATGATGCAGTGTCTCGCGAGAGAATGTGTGGACAAATTCATGACCTTGACCTCGACAGCATATGAATATAGTGACCACCTGGACTATTTTGAAGTTTAAATGTTGCTCTTTCTTTTGGTACCCAATACTATGGAGCTATTTTTTGTTTTTGAGGTGAAATTTTATGAAAACCAACTGGTATATCAAACATTATGGAAGAACTCTGTCACATTTCCACCGTTTCTATCAAACTATATATGTGTATGTAGCTGAGCTCAATGCGGTTTTTCTGATACTAAATATAGAAGTGTGGTGTATGTGTCGAAAGCACGCTTCGCGATGGGAAGAAGCAAGCAAATTTTAAGTTCTGGCGCGACAGCTTATTACTGCAGCAGCATTCACATTTTTTGTCAGATGGTACTTATTCTTATCAACTAAGTACTTTTCAACATTCAAACAAGAAGTACAATGGAACATTCCTGTAAAAGATAAATGAATGGACTTTATTTCAGTATAAAAATGCTATTAATCCATGCATTAGTTTTAGTGAAATTCTTGTGTAAAAGTGAGGCAAAATGTGAGCATTTTTCAGGTTATGGGCACAGACTTCACAGGCTGCCACTACCTACAGTATTACTCTTATATTATTCACATTTATTTTTATATCTATCTAATATTGACCAAATTATGTAACTACCATAATCCTGAGTCTGAAATAAAGAATTGAATTGAATTGTATTAGCTCACATTGGTGATTAGCAGAGAGGGGACTCTAAGTACGCTGTATATAAAACACACACACACACCTACACCTACACACACACACACACACAAACAAAACATGACCTATCTAGCATGTAGTTAAATGTGGGGATTTATAAATATAATGAACAGTGTAGACGAATATTGATATTCTTGTAAAGCTAGAGAGAACTAGTTTATATATATTTTTTTTTTAGTTGTACATCCTGGCAACATCTATGGTCATATCAGGACGACGTTATAGTGTTGTCCCACTGGGATATCAGATTGCGAGCACCATGACATGATACCCCACTCAGTCACATTATCCTCACACTGAGCTAACCTGTCCTTGCCCTATCCTAATAAAGCAGAGCAACAGGCTCGGTAGCGACAAGTATCAATTTTGTAAGTCATTGGTTTGACTTGACCGGGATCTGAACTCCCGCACGGGAAGGCTGCGCTCTACCAATCGAGCCACCCCGTACGGTCAAGCTAGTTAGGATTTTAAATCAAGCATAGATAGAACAATTTCAAGTATGTATTTTTTGTGTGTGTGTGTGTGTGTGTGTGTGTGCGTGCGTGCGTGCGTGTGTGTGTGTGTGTGTGTGTGTGTGAGTGTGTGTGTGTGTGTATATTATGCCTGGCACACACACCTCCTGTATACGATTCACGCGCTAAAACTGACTGCCTGACGCGACCCGTCACAACCCGACCCGACCCGATTCCCGAAAACATGGACAACACACATAAGCCGAAATGTTTACGCCGCTTTACACAAGGCGGTTAATATGAACCGAACTAGTGTCGCATTCACACGGGCAGTACTTGGGCCGGAAATCGATATCAGCACATGAGCAAGTCCAGACTAACCAGTGCCAGTTTCGGTTAGTCGACGTCGGCATGAGAGAGTGTGGGTTCGACCTAGATATGTATAGACTGAATCATATTGTTTTGGAACCGTAAAAACTTCTGCTGGGCAGTGAAAACCTTAAAATAAATCATGAAAAAAATATATGTGCACCTCTAGCAGGTTCATAGACCAAATTATATTATATAGTGTGACATGCTTAATCCGCCTCAAGTAAGTCGGTTGCGTTCACACGGGCGATATAAGTCGAATCATCAAATTCGGTTCATATAAACCACCTACATAGGTGGTTTATAAAATCCGAATAATATGATTCGAATCAGCCCTAAACCGCCTCAGCCGCGCGTTCACACACCAAATGTGAGCCGAACTATACAAGTCGATTTTTATGATTCGAATTAACTGCCCCGTGTGAACACGGCTATATACCGACTGCCAAAGACTGGGGCGCTCACATATACCGTTTGCGATCCAAGTCCTCATCCATTAGCCCTCTCTTCCATGTCCCTCTTTTCCATTCCCCTCTCTTCCATTCCTTCTCTTCCATTCCCCCCTCTTCCATTCCCACTCTCCCATTCCCCCTCTTCCATTCCCCTTTCTTCCATTCCCTCTCTTCCATTCCCCCCTCCCCTTCCATTCCCCCTGTTGCGTTCCCCCGTCTTCCGTTCCCCGTGTTCCATTCCCCCTCTTCCATTCCCCTCTCTTCCATTCCCCCCTCTTCCATTCCCCCCTCTTCCATTCCCCTCTCTTCCATTCCCCTCTCTTCCATTCCCCTCTTCCATTCCCTCTTCCATTCCCCTCTCCTTCCCATTCCCACCCCCTCCTCTTCCGTTCCCCCCTCTAGCGTTCCTCCCTGTTGCATTCCCCCTCTTCAATTCCTCCTCTTCCATTCCTCCTCTTCCATTCCCCTCTTCCATTCCCCTCTCTTCCATTCCCCCTTTTCCATTCCCCACTCTTCCATTCCTCCTCTTCGATTCGCCCTCTCCCATTCGCCCTCTCCCATTCCCACTCTTCTATTCCCCTCTCATCCATTCCCCTCTCTTCCATACCGCTCTTGTCCATTCCCTCTCTCCCATTCCCCCTCTTCCATCCCCCTCTTGCATGGGGAATGGAAGAGGGGGAAGGGAAAGGAGGAATGGAAGAGAGGGGAATGGAAGAGGGGGAATGGGAGAGGGGGAATGGAAGAGAGGGGAATGGAAGAGGGGGAATGGGAGAGGGGGGAATGGAAGAGGAGGAATGGAAGAGGGGGAACGCAAGAGGGGGGAACGCAACAGGGGGGAACGCAACAGGGGGGAACGGAAGAGAGGGATTGGAAGAGGGGGATTGGAAGAGATGGGAATGGAAGAGGGGGAATGGCAGAGAGGGAATGGCAGAGAGGGGAATGGAAGGGAGGGGGAATGGGAAGGAGGGAATGGAAGAAGGGGAATGGAAGATGGGGGAACGCAATAGGGGGAACGCAACAGGGAGGAACACAAGAGGGGGGAATGGAAGAGGGGGAAACGGAAGGGGAGGGGGAATGGAAGAGAGGGAATGGAAGAGGAGGGAATGGAAGAGGGGGAATGGAAGAGGATGGAATGGAAGAGGGGGAATGGAAGAGGGGAACAGAAGACGGGGGAACACAATAGGGGGGAACGCAACAGGGAGGAATGCAAGAGGGGGGAACGCAAGAGGGGGAACGGAAGGGGAGAATGGAAGAGAGGGAATGGAAGAGAGGGGATTGCAAGAGGGAGAATGGGAGAGGGGGGAATGGAAGAGGAGGGAATCGAAGAGGGGGAATGGAAGAGGGGGAACGGAAGACGGGGGGAACGTAAGAGGGGGAACACAAGAGGGGGAACACAACAGGGGGAACACAACAGGGAGGGATGCAAGAGGGGCGAATGCAAGGGGAGGGGGAATGGGAGAGGGGGAATGGAAGAGAGGGGATGGAAGAGAGTGGAATGGAAGAGATGGGAATAGAAGAGGGGGAATGGGAGAGGGGGGAATGGAAGAGGGGGAATGGAAGAGGGGGGAACGTAGGAGGGGGAACACAAGAGGGGGAACGCAACAGGGAGGGACGCAACAGGGGGGAACGCAACAGGGGGAATGGAAGGGGAGGGGGGAATGGAGGAGAGGAAATGGAAGAGAGGGGAATGGAAGAGAGGGGAATGGAAGAGGGGGAATGGGAGAGGGGGAATGGAAGAGAGGGAATGGACGAGAGCGGAATGGAAGATGGGAAATGGGAGAGGGGGGAATGGAAGAGGGGGGAATGGAAGAGGAGGGAATGGATGAGAGCGGAATGGAAGAGGGGGGAATGGAAGAGAGGGAATGGAAGAGAGGGGAATGGAAGAGAGGGGAACGGAAGACGGGGGAACGTAAGAGGGGGAACACAAGAGGGGGAACGCAACAGAGACGGACGTAAGAGGGGGGAATGCAAGAGGGGGGAATGCAAGAGGGGGGAACGCAAGAGGGGGAATGGAAGGGGAGGGGGGAATGGAAGAGAGGGAATAGAAGAGAGGGGAATGGAAGAGGGGGGAATGGAAGAGGAGGAATGGAAGAGAGGGGAATGGAAGAGGCGGAATGGAAGAGGTAATGGAAGAGGAGGGATGGAAGAGGGGGGAACGCAAGAGGGGGGAACACAAGAGGGTGAACGCAACAGGGGGGAACGGAAGGGGAGAATGGAAGAGAGGGATTGGAAGAGAGGGATTGGAATAGAAGGGAATGGAAGAGGGGAATGGAAGAGAGAGTGGCAGAGGGGAGAATGGATGAGGAGGGAATGGAAGAAGGGGAACGGAAGACGGGGGGAACGCAATAGGGGGAACGCAAGAGGGGAGAAACACAACAGCGAGGAACGCAAGAGGGGGGAATGCAAGAGGGGGGAACGCAAGAGGGGAGGGTGGAATGGAAGAGAGGGGAATGGAAGAGAGGGAATGGAAGAGGAGGGAACGCAATAGGGGGAATGCAAGAGGGGGGGAACACAACAGGGGGAATGCAAGTGGAGGGGGGAATGGAAGAGAGGGGAATGGAAGAGGGGAATGGAAGAGAGGGAATGGAAGAGGAGGGAATGGAAGAGGGAGAATGGAAGAGGGGGAACGGAAGACGGGGGAACATAAGAGGGGGAACACAAGAGTGGGAACGCAACAGGGAGGGACGCAAGAGGGGGAATGCAAGAGAGGAACGGAAGGGGAGGGGGAAATGGAAGAGAGGGAATGGAAGAGAGGGGAATGGAAGAGGGGGAATGGAAGAGAGGGAATGGAAGAGAGTGGAATGGAAGAGATGGGAATAGAAGAGGGGGAATGGAAGAGGAGGAAATGGAAGAGAGGGAATGGAAGAGGGGGAACGGAAGATGGGGGAATGTAAGAGGGGGAACACATGAGGGCGAACGCAAGAGGGAGGGACGCAAGAGGGGGGAACGCAAGGGGAGGGGGGAATGGAAGAGGAAATGGAAGAGGGGAATGGAAGAGGGTGAATGGGAGAGGGGAATGGAAGAGAGGGGAATGAAAGAGATGGGAATGGAAGAGGGGGAATGGGAGAGGGGGAATGGAAGGGAGGGCATGGACGAGAGCAGAATGGAAAATGGGGAATGGGAGAGGGGGGAATGGAAGAGAGGGAATGGAAGAGAGTGGAACGGAAAACGGGGGGAATGTACGAGGGGGAACACAAGAGGGGGAACGCAACAGGGAGGGACGCAAGAGGGGGGCATGCAAGAGGGGGAATGGAAGGGGAGGGGGGAATGGAAGAGAGGGGAATGGAAGAGAGGGGAATGGAAGAGGCAAATGGAAGAGGAATGGAAGAGGGGGAATGCAAGAGGGGGGAACGCAACAAGGGGGAATGCAACAGGGAGGAACACAACAGGGGGAAAGCAAGAGGGGGAATGGAAGAGAGGGAATGGAAGAGAGGGTAATGGAAGAGGGGGAATGGGAGAGGGGGGAATGGAAGAGGGGGAATGGAAGAGGGGGAATGGAAGATAGGGGAACATAAGAGGGGGAACACAAGAGGGGAACGCAAAAGGGAGGGACGCAAAAGGGGGAACGCAACAGGGGGGGAACGCAACAGGGGGAACGCAAGGGGAGGGGGGAATGGAAGAGAGGAAATGGAAGAGGGGGAACGGAAGACGGGAACATAAGACGGGGAACGCAATAGGGGGGAACGCAAGAGGGGGAATGGAAGGGGAGAATGGAAGAGGGAGGAATGGAAGAGGAGGGAATGGAAGAGGGGGAATGGAAGAGGGGGAACCGAAGACAGGGGAACGTAAGAGGGGGACCACAAGAGGGAGAACGCAACAGGGAGGGATGCAAGAGGGGGGAATGCAAGAGGGGGAACGGAAAGGGAGGGGGAATGGGAGAGGGGGGGAATGGAAGAGAGGGGATGGAAGAGAGTGGAATGGAAGAGATGGGAATAGAAGAGGGGGAATGGGAGAGGGGGGAATGGAAGAGAGGGTGTGGAAGAGGAGGGAATGGAAGAGGTGGAACGGAAGACAGGGGAACGTAGGAGGGGGAACACAAGAGGGGGAACGCAACAGGGAGGGACGCAACAGGGGGGAACGCAACAGGGGGAATGGAAGAGAGGAAATGGAAGACAGGGGAATGGAAGAGAGGGGAATGGAAGAGGGGGAATTGGGGAGGGGGAATGGAAGAGAGGAAATGGACGAGAGCAGAATGGAAGATGGGGAATGGGAGAGGGGGGAATGGAAGAGAGGGGAATAGAAGAGGGGGAATGGGAGAGGCGGGAATGGAAGAGAGGGAATGGACGAGAGCGGAATGGAAGAGAGGGGAATGGAAGAGCGGGGAACGGAAGACGGGGGAAGTTAAGAGGGGGAACACAAGAGGGGGAACGCAACAGGGAGGGACACAAGAGGGGGGAACGCAAGAGGGGGATTGGAAGGGGAGGGGGGAATGGAAGAGAGGGAATGGAAGAGAGGGGAATGGAAGAGGCGGAATGGAAGAGGGGGAATGGAAGAGGAGGAATGGAAGAGGCGGAATGGAAGAGGTAATGGAAGAGAAGGAATGGAAGAGGGGGAAAGCAAGAGGGGGGAACGCAAGAGGGGGAATGCAACAGGGGGGAACGGAAGGGGAGGGGGGAATGGAAGAGAGGGATTGGAGGAGAGGGATTGGAAGAGAGGGGAATGGAAGAGGGGAATGGAAGAGAGAGTGGCAGAGGGGGAATGGATGAGGAGGGAATGGAAGAAGGGGAACGGAAGACGGGGGAACGCAATAGGGGGAACGCAAGAGGGGAGAACGCAACAGCGAGGAACGCAAGAGGGGGGAATGCAAGAGGGGCGAACGCAAGAGGGGAAACGGAAGGGGAGGGGGGAATGGAAGAGAGGGAATGGAAGAGGAGGGAATGGAAGAGGAGGGAATGGAAGAGGGGGAATGGAAGACGGGGGAACGCAATACGGGGAATGCAAGCGGGGGGAACGCAACAGGGAGGGACGCAAGAGGGGGGAACGCAAGAGGGGGAAATGGAAGAGAGGGAATGGAAGAGAGGGGAATGGAAGAGGGGGAATGGGAGAGGGGGAATGGAAGAGAGGGAATGGAAGAGAGTGGAATGGAAGAGATGGGAATAGAAGAGGGGGAATGGAAGAGGAGGAAATGGAAGAGAGGGAATAGAAGAGGGGGAACGGAAGACGGGGGAATGTAAGAGGGGGAACACATGAGGGGGAACGCAAGAGGGAGGGATGCAAGAGGGGGGAACGCAAGAGGGGGGAACGCAAGAGGGGGAACGCAAGGGGAGGGGGGAACGGAAGAGGAAATGGAAGAGAGGGGGAATGGAAGAGGGTGAATGGGAGAGGGGAATGGAAGAGAGCGGAATGAAAGAGATGGGAATGGAAGAGGGGGAATGGGAGAGGGGGAATGGAAGGGAGGGCATGGACGAGAGCAGAATGGAAGATGGGGAATGGGAGAGGGGGGAATGGAAGAGAGGGAATGGAAGAGAGGGAAACGGAAAATGGGGGAATGTAAGAGGGGAACACAAGAGGGGAAACGCAACAGGGAGGGACGCAAGAGGGGGGAACGCAAGAGGGGGAATGGAAGGGGAGGGGGGAATGGAAGAGGAGGGAATGGAAGAGGAATGGAAGAGGGGGAACGCAAGAGGGGGGAACGCAACAGGGGGGAATGCAACAGGGAGGAACACAACAGGGGGAACGCAAGAGGGGGAACGGAAGGGGAGGGGGGAATGGAAGAGAGGGAATGGAAGAGAGGGGAATGGAAGAGAGGGGAATGGAAGAGGGGGAATGGGAGAGGGGGGAATGGAAGAAGAGGGAATGGAAGAGGGGGGAATGGAAGATGGGGGAACATAAGAGGGGGAACACAAGAGGGGGAACACAACAGGGAGGGACGCAAGAGCGGGGAACGCAACAGGGGGAACGCAACAGGGGGAACGCAAGGGGAGGGGGGAATGGAAGAGAGGAAATGGAAGAGAGGGGAATGGAAGAGGGGGAATGGGAGAGGGGGGAATGGAAGAGAGGGAATGGAAGAGAGGGGAATGGAAGAGAGCGGAATGGAAGAGAGGGGCATGGAACTTGGAAGAGAGGGGAATGGATGAGGACTTGGATCGCAAACGGACAATGGGTATCACACATATACCGTATAAGATACAACTGACTGGTCACATATACCGTTTCTCGAACGGCCCGATTCGTTTTTCGAATGTCTTGCGATTAGAGTTTTAAGCCCTAAAACTGAGTTTTATACACGAATCGCAAGGCTCTGGTGTGCTGGGGGTCACACACCTAACGACTGAAACCGACTATAATGCCTGGTACACACCTCCCGTATACGATTCACGCGCTAAAACTGACTGCGTTTCACAACCCGACCCGTCCCGTTTCGCGACGTAAAACTGGCCGATTCATTTTTCGAATGTCTTGCGATTTGAGTTTTAAGCCCTAAAACTGAGCTTTAAGGCACGAATCGCAAGGCTCTGGTGTGCTAGGGGGTCGCACACCTAACGACTAAAACTCAAACTTAGTCGCAAAACGGACAGTTTTAGGTCATATACGGGAGGTGTGTACCAGGCATAACTCAAACTTAGTCACGAAACGGGCAGTTTTAGGTTTTATATGGGAGGTGTGTACCGGGCATTAGCTAAATGAAACTTGCCTTCGATATAGTTTATGAATAACTTCTGTTTTAATGAAGACTATAGGCTATAGCTGAGGATATCTAGAGGACAGCTATTTATAGATTAATGTATTATGACTAGTGATACATTATAGGCCTACAGACATGCAGCACAGTCGTAGACATGCAGCACAGAGATCCTGGAGAAGTTTAATGGTTTGATTGTTATTGGCAGTTGGTCTGAGAAGCGACTCCAAGACAATGTCTTGTTTGATTGGAATGTCTTTGAAAATGGTTGGAGGGTTTTGTTCTATAAAGTAAGTGGCATCTTCTGACCATGCTCCTAGCTTCTCCCTGGCCTTGTTGACATGTTGTGTTGCATAATGAATAATCTCTGGTAACTGTAAGTACGGGGTGAATCTTTTATCTACTGGTAACCGTGGTATGTTGATCAGACGCTCTGCCCTTGGAACTTTGGATCTTATAGTCATACTACTACTAAACTTTAGACTAAACTTAGTCTAAAGTACTACTACTACTAGCCTAGTAACTAGGAGTAGGACCTACCTAGTCCTAGCCTAGGTCTAGTCACTCGGATCTGATTGATTGATTGATTGGTGGTTGTTTTACGCCGTGTCAGCAGCATAGGCCATATTCACAGTGAGAAATGTTTGTTTTTTGTTCAAACCATCGCTTTTACATGTAAAAGCAGACAATCAATTATGTGCCAATAGACACTCATTAAATTAGAAAGCTCACAATCATATATTTGTGGTCAAGGGAAACAAATTCCCATAGAAAAAGAAAAGTTTTATTAATAATTGATAGAATCTATTTAGTAAACTATATGAGGTGGTACAGTCCAGCTGCCCTCAAAAAGGCTAAAATGTTTTCCTGTTTTACCTTTGTAAAAAGGTCATGCATACTGTCTGCAGTGCAGAACTGTTGGCGCAGGGCCAAAAAATCAACGCAACTTAGTCAAATGTGTTTGAGTGTCAGCGGGGACTGACACCCAATAAATTCAGGGGGAGATTCCCCCATGAGCAGAAAAGCATGTGTAAGCCACGAGTGGCCAATACGGCAGAGGCTAAGGACCGCTTGGTCCCGCCGACCTCCCACATGAGTCTGTGGTGGCTTTCCCACAGATGGTTCAATTTCTTTAAGTTTATTAATGTTTTCATCCCACTCATGTTGCTATTTGGATTTTATGTGGGTGGCTATTAGTGGTTTCAGATCAGAGTGAGGGATCAGACACGGTTCAAGATCACAGTTCAGGGCCTTCTTCGCAGCCCGATAAGCTCGTTTGTTTCCTTGTATGCCGGCATGGCCAGGCACCCAGCACAGGTGGATGTCATACCCATCAGTTGTCAGTTGGTTCATTTTATAAATGACCATTGCTAGAATAGGGTGATTCGTTTTCAGTCCAGCAACAGCCAGGAGGCAAGAGAACGAATCACTGTATATAACATAGATACTGTGGTTGGATACCTCGATACACTCCAACGCGAGAAGGAGTGCTTGGGCTTCTGCAGTGAAAATCTAGCTCTGATCGGGCAAACGTACGCCAAATTTTTCCCATCGGCAGACTGCCGCAGCAGCTACCCGGCTTTGGTCTTTCGAACCATCAGTGTATACGGAGAGGTGGTCCGCAAACTGGCCTTGAATCTCTGCATGCAGTCCTTGGTACTCAAGTAATGTGTCCCAGACTTCCTCAGTTCCGTGAGTCGGAGGATAACCGATGGCTTTCTCAACGACCACGGGGAATGTTCTGGGACTTTGGCATCCTCCAACACGTCCAAATCCATGCCCAAGGCCTCCAAATGAGGTCTCATTCAGAGCCTCACTGGCCGGATGTAATTCGGCCTGGCTTCATACCTGGATTCGTCATGTTGCTCGAATAGACAATTGTGTGCAGGATTCAATGCTAGGTATGTCAGATTCCGATAGAGGCGCTGCCGCATACGCGTCGCGTATTTCGCCTATGGCTGAGTGTTGCCGCGGTGCCCATAGGCACTGCCTAACTATGTGTTACAAATTCATTCATAACTTCTAGGCAAATGATGTGTTAGTAAATCTGTTTTTGGAAATGGACCAATCAGAGACAAGGCTTTGTTACATCATCTGATAGCCACCATTTTCTAATGTGAAAATACAGAAACAACATTTCTTCAATGTTCTAAGCTTCAAAGTCATGGTAAGTATTGTGAGTTTGGTATTGTAATTATTAGTTTTGTGAGATTAGTTTATGATCTTTCCAGTGATATAAAATTCATGAAGATACTCCATCGCGAACTAGTTTAATTAATCGTGAATACCGCGAATACCGCCGATCGCCGCGAATCGGTTTGGCAACGACCATAGCGCTCTTTCAATTAGGCATATTTTTCAACTTCAAATCGATGTAACTTTCTTGATATTTACATTAGAAAAATTATAAGACTACAAGTTTAAGGTCTCTCCAAGCTCTTTCCATTGCTATATGTTCCATTGAGATGAAATGCTTTAAAAATAAATACTTACATAGCTACAATGGGCAAAGGTCACAGTTTTCTTCAATGGTAAATTAGAACACTTATGGTCAATTAAGCTGACATTAAAAGTGGCATAACTGGGTCTCCTATTAAGATATTTTAAAAATAACAACAGATTTGAGTCCGTCTCAGCAAGGTCTGTTGAATGAGCTTCAATTTAGACTGTTGTTATTTGAAATTTTATCTGATATACGTATCAATGCATTAGTTTTTATCTTGACTACATATTGCATGGCCAGTTTGATTCTCCTGTTGTTAAGTGATGGTTCATTGGCTTCGACGTAGAGGCTCTGAACCGGAGAGGCGCGGAAGGCCCCAAGGGCCAGGCGCAGTCCCTGGTGGTGGATCGTGTCTAGCAGCCCAATATATGATTTCCTTGCGGAACCATATACTATGCTGCCATAATCCACTCGTGACCGAACCAAGGTTCTGTACACGGAGAGCAGAACATCTCTGTCCGCTCCCCACTCTGAGCTGGACAGCACCCTCAGAATATCTAGTGCTTTCAGGCATCTTGTTTTCAGGTACTTTATATATGGCACAAGGTACCTGAAAACAAGATGCCTGAAAGCGCTAGATATTCACTCGGATCTTGGACCCTGCCTTCCGGAAATCCCTGACTGAGCCTCAGCCTCAGGCTGATTGATTGAACGCGGCGCTCTCTTCCAAGTGTTATATGAACTACTGCTACTTTAAGAAATCCTAGTAACAATATGACTCGTGAAATTTAGCATCAATTGTTAGCAGAAGATGTCAGTGTAATATTATAACCTTGATCTGTTTGTACAGCCTAGAAATACAATAAACTATACAATACACTAATGTAAGATACTCTCACCATCATCGTTGCATCGGGGTCATTAGGAAATTGGCAAAATATATAAACACCACTAGCTGGTTGTTGGCATGTGTTCTAGGTGACCACACTTGCTCACTGGGGAGGAGAGCGTTTGGAACATGGGCAAGCCACGTGAAAAGAAACATTTCAAAACGGCATTTAAGAAACACAATAAGAAGGATGGCGAAAAGGAAAAGAAGCCAGTTAAAAATATGAAACCAGTGCGAATAACTAAACCACAGAAAACTGGCAAACACAAAAAACTCAAGGCGTGTGATCCATTTTACTTCGGTTCCAGAGTTGCAGATAAGTGGGTGAACGATAATTCATTAACTTAGTAACTTACTTAGTTAGATCGACGTTTTAAAGTGTTTACTAGATAAAAGATCGTCCATTAAAGATTACAATTAAATTGGTATTGATAGAGATCTCTTGAAAATACATTTCCGGTGACACCAATATCATCTCTGTGGGATCCCAACTAAGGAAGCTATGGTCCTTTTTGTTAGGTAGACTACTAGACTAACTAGTAGTAGTAGCCTAAAGGGGCTGTCACATTACGGCGTATGGCGGGAGCGTATTGAAAACCTACGTACGCCATCGGGTGCCACTTTCGGGTGTGTTTGAGCGTATGAGGAGCGTATGAAGAGCGTATGCGTAGCGTATGGGAGCGTGCTGTGACATTTTTTGACAGTATGGGCCATACGCCCTCATAGGTCGCGTTTTTTTGAGCATGCACAAAAAAATTTGGACGGACGGATTTATGAAAGCGTAATGGCGGCGTATGCATCATAGGCTTCACATACGCCGGCGTGTTGCGGCACTGGCGGCGTATGCGTAGCGTATGCGTAGCGTATGCGTAGCGTATGCGGCGTATGGCGACGTATATGATGTAAGCCGCTACGCCGCCATACGCTCCCGCCATACGCCGTAATGTGACAGGGCCTTAAGACTTATCTAAGTAGGTACGCGAAAAAACACGGCGCTTTCACGGTGTCCCACGGTGCGTGCGCGGTGGACACTAGGTACAAGATTCACCCCGTACTGCTGCAGTAGGGGTGCAAACCAACCCTATGTAAAAGGTGGCGAAAATGTGGGTCAAAGTCAAAGAATTGAGAGCCTAATTTCACAATCTAAGACTAAGAAGCAACATTTATTCTTTACATATGTATTATTGAGAGCCCGCTACCTTTGAGTTGAAAAATATAATATAATATCTAGTTTAATAAGATTTAAAAGTGAAATCGACGGCGTTCTGCGGCCGCCATCTTGTCTTTTTGCATTCTCTCCCATTTCACCAACTCTGCGCCTATATAAGTATCCATTTGATACTGGAGCCACAGTTTCTAGGTGATTGATTGATTGATTGGTGGTTGCTTTACGCCGTGTCGGCAGCATAGGCCATATTCACGGCGAGAAATGTTTGTTTTTTGTTCAAACCATCGCTTTTACATGTTAAAGCAGACAATCAATTATGTGCCAATAGACACTAATTAAATTAGAAAGCTCACAATCATATATCTGTGGTCAAGGGAAACAAATTCCCATAGAAAAAGAAAAGTTTCATTAATAATTAATAGAATCCATTTAGTAAACTATATAAGGTGGTACAGTCCAGCTGCCCTCAAAAAGGCTAAAATGTTTTCCTGTTTTACCTTAGTAAAAAGGTCATGCATACTGTCTGCAGTGTAGAACCGTTGGCGCAGGGCCAAAAAATCAACGCAACTTAGTAAAATGTGTTTGAGTGTCAGTGGGGACTGACACCCAATACATTCAGGGGGAGGTTCCCCCTTGAGCAGAAAAGCATGTGTAAGCCGACCTCCCGCATGAGTCTGTGGTGGCTTTCCCACAGATGGTTCAATTTCTTTAAGTTTATTGATGTTACTTAATTTTATTGATATATATAGAAGATTTAGAAAACATTTAATGAATAGATTACAGTAAATGTATAAGGTTAGGGTTCTGCATTTCTATTAACTTTGAATAAATAAACGTTTTGCACTGCACATACCGGCAAACTCAATGCATTGTCAATGGCCGTGAGCAATCTTCTTACAGAAAAAGTGAAATATCTCTAAAACCACACCACCTAGAAACAAATCGCTTGGTACACATATATATATATAGAAAACATGTTTACCAAAAAGATTATGTTAAATTCATACGGTTCTTACTTCATCTTCCGAATACCGGAAGTTAAGTATCCGGGGAGAGGACAAGCTCGCGCAGGCCGGAAGTAGCCTCAGTTTGAAACTTGGCAGCGAAGTGGCAACAGCGAGTTGGAGGAGGCTACTAAAGGTAAGTTTAAGGAGGATTTATATCAAGATTGTTGAATGAAAACATTATATTAATTATTATGTTGGATTGTGGATTCAATCTGAGTATGTGATGTAAAAAATATATATATATTATGAGCTAAGAGCCTGTATTGTCGTTTCAGAACGACCAGTAAGACTGCGAGACCTAGTGCTTGGACACATCTCGGCCGTTCGATCGAAGCTTCTAGGCTAGAATTGATGGAGTGGTCGCGTTACTGACGGTTGAAATACCAGAATAATGGCAAGAATGATGTCTGTTGAAGACAAGCCACAGGCTCCGCTACATTGTTTAAGCGAATCGGGGAGTGAGGCGGCGGAATCGCAGAAGCTAGCCAAAACTAAACCGCGTTAGAAAATGGCGGGAGAAAAATCTAAAACGCGCACAAAAAATGGCGATGTAGGTCAAGCTAGTGTGGTGTGTAGCGCGGCGGCTAGCATACCGGAGTTAACTCCTGACCCTGATATGTCAACATTCAAGAAAATGTACGAAGAGATGTTGGCGTTAAGAGATGAAGCGAAGGGTTTTCACAAAGATTCAGAACGCCTTTGTGAAGAGTGGGGTGTTGACCGCGAATCTGAAGTGGGTCAGGATGGCGGTCGCGAGGCATATCTGGGTTATGAGGTTGAAACCGGGGGTTATGTAGGTCATGATGGCGGTGACAGCGTGTGGGCGGATTACGAGCCAGTGGACAGTGATCAAGGAACACAAATTTGGGATGAAGACAAAGTTGATTCGATAGGTTCGTTAAATACGCGGAACAAGTGGCAGCGTTAAAATATGGTGTGCTTGCGGTAAAACCACAGGTGCCGGTTGTGTCGGAAGCTAGTACGAGCAAGGTGTCGCCGTTCGAAAGCTTTAGGATTCCTCAGCCGCCAAAGGCGCTGGACCTGCCCAAGGTGATAGTCACACCGAATAATAACAATACAGCTCAACGTGTGGAAATCAAACCTAGGCAGGAGTTTAAGTTAGATACAAGCCTGCATAAGGGAACGTTGTTGACAGAGCTTCAAGATACCTACAAGAAGGTGAAGAAGCTGGTAACCCCTCGGATTACAATTAGTGAAAGTATGGCGGGTGCGATCCAGCACTATTATGGTGGCCCGAATGAGGGTGCACAGAAACATTTGAAGACAATTAGGGAAATTTCCCGCATGTATACATGATTAGCAGATGTGCCATCCGCGAGGGTACAGGTGTTAAATGAAGAAATAAGATTCGCCGAGAACAGGAAGGAGGGTGAGAATGCACTTCTCACGGCCTCTAAAGGCATAGTGGGGGTTCTTACGGCAATTGCACCTACTATGGATATTATACTAAAAAGGGGATCGGCTGACCCGGAGTTGGATGGGCAGGCAGTGAACATGCTAAATGCTATAAAGTTAGTGGTTGCTACTCACGCACAGATGAAACTGGATCGGAAGTTAAGTGTTCGTAAGGTAGTACATTCCCAGTTGTGGTGTATGGCGACTTACCGGAGGCAACTGAGTTCTTGCTGGGTGAAAATCTAGGGGAAAGAAATAAACAACTCCTAAAATCAGTAAGAGCGTCTGATAATTGCATGAACACTAATCTGGCATACAGAGGGAAGAGAAGGAACTCCTTCGAACATCAGGGACGGTACGGCGGTCCATACAATAGGCAGTTCAGGGACGGCAGATTCAGAGCCCGAGGGGCGAGAGGAAACCATGCCTGGGGAGGTAGGCCACTACAGCCGGAGAAAAAGTTTGGTAGGACGGCTGACGATTACTCCCACAACAGTGTCCCGTCTATCCCGAGAGGGGGGCATGGCCGTGGAAACACTAACAGGGGTTTTCAGAAGTGAGGCACCCTGACCAGGTGGGTGGCTCCACAGAGCTGATTATGGGTAAGGAACCATTAAAAAGCTTTGAAGCAGGCAACATAACTAATGCTCTTAAAAACTGGTCAAAATTAACTAGTGATGAATGGATTTTGAATTGCGTAGTAGGCTTAACAATACCGTTTGAAAAGAGCCCAATACAATTAAGAGAACCGTTCCCATTTAAGATGGATAGTACGGAAAGAAAGTTTGTAAATGTAGAAGTGACTAACTTAATTTTAAAAAAGGGGGTTCTGTTGGAGGTGAGTCCAGTCCAGGACCAGTGGATCTCAAATATCTTTCTGAGACCTAAGCCTAAGGGAAAGTTCCGTATGATCCTTGACTTAACGGAATTAAATACAATAATTTATTATGAGCATTTCAAGATGTTTAATCTGAAGACAGCATTAGACCTATTGGATGTAGATATGTGGATGGCGAGTGCTGATTTAACGGATGCTTATTATTCGTTAAATATAAAGAAATCACAAAGAAAGTACTTAAGATTTCATCTAGGAAAGTGTTTACTCGAGTACCAGGTCGTGCCAAATGGTTTGGCGCCAGGGCCACGCATTTTTACTAAATTGCTCAAGCCTATCTACTGGGAGATGGGGGAAAGGGGACATGTATGTTTCCCATATTTAGATGATAGTTTTGTCATAGGACTTACGTACGGGGATTGCTTGACAGCAATCACAGATTTGGTAGTTATGTTTGAAACATTAGGGTTCACTTAACCGAGAGAAATCTGTACTGAAACCTACCTGGTGCCTAAAATTTTTGGGGTTTGATATCAACTCAGCGGAAATGACAGTTTCACTAACAAAAGACAAGGTGGAAAAGTTAACTTTAGTAATAAACCAAACCTTAGAAGATTTCCTGAGCATCAGGCAGGTGGCGGGACTAGTAGGCCTGATGGTGGCCTATTCGCCAGCAGTAGAGTACTCTGGGGCACATTTTAAACAATTAGAAAGGGATAAGATTAAAGCACTCAAAAGAAGCAAAGGTGAATTTGATGATATAATGTGGATCTCAGAGGAAGGAAAGTCAGACATTTCTTGGTGGATAAAGAATATGAGACGACCAAGAATGATAAGAAGGGAAGAACCGAAGGTCGAACTGCTGACAGATGCTTCCCTAATGGGATGGGGGGCGCATACGGAGACAAAACGAACAGGAGGGCATTGGCATCCTCAAGATCTAGCACACATTAATGTGTTGGAATTGAAGGCTATTTATTTTGGTCTGAAAAGTTTATGTAGGATAGAGAATACTCATATCACGATAAGAACAGATAATACTACAGCCCTAGCGTATATAAAAAATATGGGGGGGGGGCACAAAATCAGGAGATTGCTTAGTAGAAGCAATAAAGCTTTGGGAATGGGCAGAAGCGTCTAACAACTGGTTAACTATCACTCACATACTGGGTGTGGAGAACGTCTTGGCAGACCTACGTTCGAGAAAGTTCTTAGACCATTTGGAATGGAAGTTAAATGAGAACATTTTTAACAGGCTATGCAAACAGTGGGGTACGCCCAATGTAGATATGTTTGCGTCCAGACTTAATGCCCAGTTACCTATTCATGTGAGCTGGGAGCCAGAACCAGACAACTGGAAAACAGATGCTTTCTCTTTTGACTGGGGAAATAATTTTATTTATTGCTTCCCACCATTCAGCCTCATCCCCAGAGTTGTATGCAAACTACGAAAGGACAGGACGAGGGCGATTGTAGTCGCCCCACACTGGCCGCCGCAGCCGTGGCATCCACTTCTACAGGAGGAGTCGGTGGAACAACAGCGCTTCCCGAGGAAAGAGGGAAAGCTTTCTGGGACAGGGCCCCAAAAAATAGGAAAATCAGACATGGATTTAAGCAACATAAGATTGACGGGGTACCTCTTTTGGCCAGAACTTTACAAGGATATGAAGTAGACAACAAAACCCTCCAATATTTTAAATTTACGTGGAGAGATTCGACAAGAAAGAACTATCATGCCCACATAAATATATGGGCGTTAGAGAAAGGGGTAAAAGTCTTAAATCCCAAAATTGCTGACGCGTTACGTTATCTACGCATGTATTTCGAGACAGGTGTAGGATGCGAGGCGTTAAATGTAGCACGATGTGCACTGAGTGTAATTTTACCACATTCTCAGGGAAAAACAGTTGGTGAGCATTACTTAGTTAAGTGGTTCTGTAAAAGCTGCCATGAGCAGAGACCGCCACAACCCAGATACGATAGTTTCTGTAGTGTGGAGGTAGTACTGAATTGGATTTTTAAACTCCAAGGTAATTCTCAGTTAAGTTTAAAGATATTGTCATATAAACTTGTTGTTTTACTGTTAAGAGGCCAGACGATTTTAAATCTGAATATAGACAGAATGAAAGTTGAGGACAGTTCTATAGTGTTTAAGATGAAGACGTTACTTAAACATAACCAATTGGGTCAACCTTTTGACTCAGTGAGGTTTTACAAATATGCGGCTAATAGACGAATTTGTGTGGTTAAAACGTTTAAATGCTATGTGTTAAGGACAGAGAAAGTAAGGGGGGAAAATACACAACTCTTACTATCTTACATAGGGCCGCATGGGCCTATTTCTAGGGCAACCCTGGCTCGTTGGACTATTGAGGTGCTAAGGTTAGCAGGTATCGACACTACTAAATATAAAGGCCATAGTACCAGAGGAGCGTCAGCATCCTCGGCTAAGGCCATGGGAGCAAATTTGAATGCAATCATGCGGAATGCTTCCTGGAGGGACAGTGCTAGTTTTGCAAAGTTTTACCATGAATCGATCGAGGACCCTGGTGAGGTACAGAGGACGATCCTGAGCAGGACAGTCCGGAGAAATTAGACATTAAGTAAGGACGTTAAAGTTTAGATATGTTAAGTTAACAGATAAATACCTATGAAATTAGACTCAAGCAAGGCTGGATAATTACAGTTTAAAAAACATTTTGTCTACAGGCAGATGTAGGCTTAAGATAATGATTAAGGATGGAAAGAACAGTATGGTAGGAGTGACTTGTATTTGTTGAAAGAAACAAGAAGAAATAAAGAGCCCCAGTTGGGATCAATGAAAACAATTTATATATGTTTTTAAGAAATTGCTGAAGCAGAATGTTCGCTAACATGAAAAGTACATAGGATTTACAAATGAATTGCTAAATTACTGATGGTTACTGTAAATAAACCAGGGAAAGCACGGTGTTATTATGTTACAAAACAGATACCGATGCGAGAAAGAGCAGGGAAAACAGAAAGAATTGGAAGAAGTAAGGGGGGAAAAGAAAAGAGTCAGAAAGAAGGTCGGTACACAAAAAAACATGCTTCAAAGACTCTCCCCAGATACTTAACTTCCGGTATTCAGAAGATGAAGTAAGAATATATTAGTTATACTAGACTTACTTGTAAGGACGTATTACTAGGATTCTTACGAATCTACGAATACGAAGGTAAGGATCAGGGGCCCACCCTCCCACACCTATATGTTGAAAGGTACAACCCATTAACTCGAGTATAAAGATATAAGATCAAGGGTTGACTGGAAACTATAGGAATAGCTAGGGAGATAGGGGCCTGATCCTGGTTTTAGGTTTTTTGCTTACCTCCAACTACGAAGACTGAGGCTACTTCCGGCCTGCGCGAGCTTGTCCTCTGCCCTGATCCTTACCTTTGTATTCGTAGATTCGTAAGAATCCTAGTAATACGTCAACTTACAAGTAAGTCTAGTATAACTAATATATTAGGGTTGTGGATTTCTATTAATTTGAAGCGATTTTGGAAGACATGTTGAAATCCGTTCGCGCACTCCCGATCACAGCGATCGGGAACAACACGGCGGCGACGCATCGCGTGGATGTCAACATACCTTGCGATGCGGCCCCCGCCAAAGTCGCGCAAACCATGACACTTTCCGATTCAAAATTAACCACTTTCGACGTATAGGATCGTGATAATATTTGGTATATTGTGAGACAAGACATTAATAATTTGGGCTACATATTTTTTTATTTATCCCCAAAGTGATTTTGAACTGATTTGAGCAGCCGAAAATGAGTACAAGGCAGGGGTGGGCCTGTCAGTGTCACTATAGTGTCAGAAGGGAAGCCCTCCTCGCGATGTGGCCCACGCCAAAGTAGCGCAAACCATGACACTTTCCGATTCAAACTTAACCATTTTCGATGTATAGGATCTTGATAATATTTGGCAGAATGTGAGAAAAGACATTAATAATTTGGGCCATATATTCTTTATTTATGGCCAAAGTGATTTTGAACTGATCTGAGCATCCAAAAATGAGTGCAAATGTTTAAAATTGTGTCACGAACGAATGAATCATCAGAAATGCAAAATTCGAAAACGATGACATTCAGAAAGCTTTCCTTTATATGTGGTGATCGTGATTCCCCAATACCCCCATCCGTTAGCCAACGATAAGCGATTTTGGTAGACATGTCGAGACCCATTCGCGCACTCCCGATCAAAGCGATCGGGGACAACACGCCAGCGACGCATCGCGTGGATGTCAACATACCTATTGCCACATTGTTACAGCTTTATATGCTCTAAGACTTAAGTATTTTGACCTGCTGAAAATGTCCAAGCACTGTTGTGACAAATCTAACCAACACAAACACACAAAGTATCTAACAACAAAATTAAATCTAATTACAACCTAGAGAAGGGGTGAATTACTACCATGCTTAAATTCGAGCAAAAACTGCGTTGGTATGAATCAGTTATAACATAGTTACATAGTTTATAAGCCCTGGTTCCGGCACAGTATGTATCTATATTGGCATAGAGTTGATGAACTGGGGGGAGAATTCACCCAAATTAATATGGCATCCACTGGATTCTCCCCATGCAACGTTTAATGTATATTATTCTAATCAAATTTTTTCCCTTAAAATGTAGTGTATTATGATAGATAAGTATGTGAACAACATATTAGGCCAATTAGATTGTGCATTTATGTAATCATGTCCATAACTCAGACATCTGGTTGTTTAGCAGCCCTGTCTCCGAAAGAACGTTGCAGGAGTAACTAGGGTATACAATGACCATGTTTAAATCCTAGCAAAAACTACTTTGGTAGGCATCAACTGTAAACAGACTGGAAGTAATGATTTCAACCTGCAGTGTTTATTAACATAGATGATAGAATTTATGAATGGGGAGAGAATGCCCCCATACCAATATGGTGGCCAATGGATCCTCTCCATTCAACTTTTAAGTTTAATTAATTACACGATTTGATCAATTCTGCATTAAAAGTAGTGGGCTATGAAGTATTTGAGCAATATATTTAGCATAATACTATATTAATAGATTGGGAATTCATGTAGTTATTTCTATAATCCAGCTACCAGCAGCTTTCTATATGGTTATTCTGTAGCCTTGTACACGATACCGGTGTAAAGATTTCAAATTCCCCCCTGATTCAAGTTCCCCCCCCTGAATTTGAAAACGTTTTCAAGTTCCCTCCCTCGTTTTAACTTCCCCCCCCCCCCCCCCCCTGGGGAACTTGAAAACGTGCGTAAAACTACACCAACCACCCAGCCTCCCCAAGCCCTCTCAGAGGACTGTGGTTGGGCTCCTTAGGCTGCCTTTTTCCTTCCTCCCCCTAGCCCCCCAATTCCAGGCCGTAATCGATTAACATGACCCGGGCGACTCGGCTCACCCGAGTCGTCAGAATTTCAAATAAAACACTGCAAGTGGAGTCAACAAATACACGTGCCGTGTGCAAAAAGATCCGATCCCAGTAACCCACCTCTTGGCTGGGGTTTGCGAGGAGTGATGACGTCACATCTGAGCTGGTACCTGTAGGATAACCGCTACCAGTACAACTCCTGCGTGTTGTTCTAATGATTTTTTTTTTAATAACCCAGATTGTCATCTTCTACAATCATAAAATACTTTAAATCCTATTTTGCTGTACATATATCGGTTATTGAAAAAACCCTATTAAGCTTTAGATTAAGCCACCAGTTTGTCCACCCAGAGCGTATTCGTTTATTCAACCCGAGTCTGTAGGATGTGTGCATGCGCCACAAAGTGGCTCGGGTGACCGAGTTGATTAATCGAATACGCCCTCTCTGATCACTACCCATCGAAAGCCAACTCCCGACCACATGGGATTGCTTTCAGCGGTGCCCATTCAGTGCTGCAGATTTGCAGCCTTCAGCGCACCAATGCGACTCAAAACTCCCCAAAAACAAACACAGACATACAAAAATCTCTTATTTTGTGAAATTTCGTGAAATATTAGATTTTTCGTTAACTTTGATTTTTTTTCCGTTAAATTCGTTATTTTTCTGGAAATTGTGTCGAAATTTTTTGTTTTCCATGAAATTTTCGATCTGTTTAACTTTTCAATTTGTTGTGCTTTTTTGAATAATTAAACAAATATAGGATTTTTGTGTGAAATTCTTTATTTTCGTGAAATATACATTTTTTGGTGATTTTTTTACGTGAAATTGTTCGATTAACAACAAATCTTTTGGGGGAAATTTTGGTGACTACTATTACTATTTTTCATAAATTTTCGATCTTTTAAAACTTTTACATTTTTGGGGAATTTTCTTTATTTTTAAACAATTTTAAATTCCCGGAGGGGGGAATTTGAAAATAAGGGGAGGAATCTGAAAACGTTTTTAATTTCCCCGGAGGGAAGTTAAAAACGTTTTCAGATTCCCGGGGGGGAACTTGGGAAGGGGGGAAGTTGAAATCGTTGTACCGGTAAGGGAGTAACTAATGTTCATGGGGACACCCCGCCGTGAATATGGCCTATGCTGCCGACACGGCGTAAAGAAACCACCAATCAATCAATCAATCGGGAACTCCTGTGATGGAGCATAGGCTCTGAATGATGGTGTTAGTTGGTTGTTTCTTGTGGTTTTACATCCTGGCAACATCTAAGATCATATCAGGATATGGTGTTAGTGTATATGACGTAGGTGAAACAATTGCTCTTTTAGTTTTGACTTTAGTTTAGTATTTTGTCATCATAGGAAACTCGAAGGAGCCAACTTGAAACCTAAGAATGCAGAGCAAGAATCGTCAACTGCAGAGAAGTATTTTAAAGAGATGATGGATTTGGCGCGAACAGTACCAAAGAGCAAGTTGAAAGGAAAAAAGAATCCATTCGAAAGAGGTAACGTGCAGTAGACATTTTAAATATGCTATATGTGCGATAAAGGTTATACATATAAATTTTACAGATGTCAATGATAACCACTCTGGAACAAATAACCATGACCTATTTTTAACTCAATAGTAAATCTGTTATGGGGAAACAATTAAAATATTGATCGTTTAGAAAGAAAGTTCATTTTCTTAGCTTTAACCACTGCTTATCGTGAACGTACCAAATTGTGTTCCATGTCATCCACTTATATTAGCTATATGATTGTAAACACATTAGAATATTATTATTATCTAGATTGTACACAAGTTACATTTGGTAATACTATTATTATTATTCTGAAAACATGATGGGTGCGCATTTTGATGATTAGCATAGATGTGTTGATTTAAGTATGCAGTTTTCAGGGTTTTTATACACCTGGAAAATAGAGTGATGTATTCAAGTTCTTGGATACCCTTTAAAACCATCTTGGGGATCTGAAAAACCCTTGAAAACGAAAGTTTTATGTCAAATAAACTATAAATGCCCAAAGGGTGATTGAATTTATTTTCTAAACGAAAGTCTGTCACTTTTAGCTCTGTATGTTCCTCGATTTTTGTCAAAGTTGACCTGGAAAGTGCTTAAAGAATCCTTGATTTTTGTACTTCCTTCCAGTGTGTGAACCATGTTTATTTTCCATTTGCAGGGCCCGTGGAAGATCGTCGCGGAATGAAGCGAAAAGTGAAGAAAGCTCCGAGGTTTATTCAGGGAAAGCATGAGAGTGAAGGCCAGTTCCTGAGGCGGGTAGATTTGACAGCGAAGCAAGCTATCGCACAAGCACAGTTTGAGCAGAAATTCAACGTAAGCTATTCAATGGTCTATCCAGTTTGGTGGTATTTTGTTTTGATAATTTTGTTAAGATTCTCAGTTATCAAAATTGGTTTGCCTTAATTTGTATACTTTATAATGGCAAATTAAATACATGTTGTAATATCACATAATGTAACGAGCCCTATTTAACTTTGTTCTTGTAGCTAATCTAACTAATAGGTAGATTACAGCATGCCAGTTCAGACTTAAGTTCCTTGTTAGGGAGGGGTACCATAATATACCATCTGTTTTGGTATGAGAGCTACACAGGTTGCTTAATTATGGCGCTATCACACTACGACTTGAAGCGGCAGCGTGGGGACAACGTGAAATGTATCGAAAATCCCGACGTGGTATGCAAATATGGGCCCAAGTTGGACGTCACCGCAGCGTAGCCGACGTGGTCTAACATAGGTCTAGCGTTGTCGCAACGAGAGAGGACGTTCCATTCCCCTGTGAGTGGTTGGGTTCCCCCTTCTTCCATTCCCTCTCTTCCATTCCCTCTTCCATTCCTCTTCTTTCCCCCTTCTTCCGTTCCCCGTCTTCCATTCCCCTTCTTGCATTCCCTCCTCTTGCATTCCGCCTCTTCCATTCCCCATGCAAGAGGGGCATGGAAGAGAGGAAATGGAAGAGGGGAAGGGAAGAGGGAAGGGAAGAGGGGGGAATGGAAGAGCGGGGGAACCTAACCACTCACTCAGTCTAATGATATACGGTGAATCTAATGATACATAATGAGTCTAATGATACAATGTGAGTCTAATGATACACGGTGAGTCTAATGATACATGGTGGGTCTAATGATACATGGTGAGTATAATGATACATGGTGAGTATAATGAAACATGATGTATCTAATGATACATGGTGAGTCTAATGATACAGGGTGAGTCTAATGATACGACGTAGCCATAACGAACGCCTAACGTCGTCGTAACGTGACACGAACGTCATACCATCACGTCGAGCTACGTCAAAAGTTTTCAACATGTCCAAAACCTTGATGTGCCCCGACGTGACTCTAACGTCACCACAAAGTAATTTGACGTCCATCAACGTAATGACGAAAAGTCACCCATGTAGGACACACATTGGCTTTTACGTCGTAGTGTGACAGCACCATAATATCCGTCGTACCAGACTGCATTACATGCCTTCAAATTTTGTTGTTTTTACGTCCTAGCAACAGCTGTAGTCATGTCGTGTGATGGTCATCGACTAGTAATAGTAGACTCCAACTTCTGACAGTGACACCAGAACCCGATATCCCACTCAGTCACATTATCCTGACACGGAGAAAACCAGTGATTGTCCTAGCTTAGGAATGCCAAGCACCAAGCTAAGTAGCGACGCGTATCAATTGTATAAGTCATTGATTTAACTCGGCAAGGGTTTGAACCCACGATCTCCCGCAATGGAAGTCAAGGCTCTACTGATTCGGCCATTCAAAATCAACAACATATAAGGAGGAATAAAGGAGGAAAATAAAATCAACAACAACAAAAAAACCCAAAAAACAAAAACAAAAATACATAAAAACACAGCAACTGCTAACAAAGGAAAGGAAAACAAGGTGGCAGATAGCCAGCAAGGTAGACGCACAAAGGAGGAAAAATTAAAGCATGCAGAAACGGCTGTTAAAAAATGGCGGGAAACGACCAAAACCCCGAATATGTCACAAAAACAGCTGTAAACGTAAGTCAGCAGCTAAGCAAGGAGGATATAGTGAAACTGGTAATCCAGACAGTAAAAGAGGAACTCACACGAGACAGCCAAAAAAAAATGAAGACGAAAACAACACGGGAAAAGACATGGGTGCAATCGGAAACGGAAACAACAAAATGAAACCAAATGGCAATGACGATGACAATAAATATGAGAGCAGGCTACAGACACTCCAAATGGCATATAGCACTCTACAAATAGAGTGCTCATGGTACAAAGCAGAGTATGAAAAACTCAAAACAAAAGAAAACAACACCAATGCCAACAAAACCACCAATGATGCAAGGAAAACACCCACTGAAATAAACAAAATGGCCACCGACCCTGCCCCAAAACCAACACAGAAAGATGAAAGCAAAAAGCTCAGCGTTGTCGTGCACGGTATCCCTGAAAGAGAGGACGAAAACATGGAGAAAACAATCACAGACATGCTGAGCGAAGCGGACTGCGACTTTGGATGGACGGTAGTGACTAAAGCGTACAGTCTAGGGAAGAAACAAAAACAAAAAGACAAAACACTGAAAAAAAGTGAGGCAGACATGGAGCAGACAGAAGGCAAAAGCCAAAACAAGAAGCCTGAAGAGGCATCCCCACAGAGCAACGAAAAAAACCTAGATAGGCCAAGGAGCATCAGACTCCAACTAGGAAAAGAACTCTTCCAAAAAAAGAAAACTCTACAAACCAAAAAAGACTATAACAAAGTATCAATCAGGACAGAAGCAGAAATGCTGAGTGAAAAGACAGTACAACAAATGTACACACTGGCCGTTGAAAACAAAAGCAAAAATGAGAAAATAGAAACGGTCAAGATGAGAGGGTGCAATATCGAGATAAATCCTTCCAAGGGCACAACTCCCCCTTCAGCAACCTATACGCATGCAAGATCACAGGCAAAGAAGGAAAGAAATACACATCAGCCGAACAATACTACTGTTCTATCATGGCCAAATTTCATGAAAAACATGACCTAATGAGGCTGATAGACAATGCAGAAAATCCATACACGATAAAGGCTATGGCCAAGAAAATATGGAGATCGCCAGAATGGTGCAAAAAGTCCTGGAAGACATCCTATGTGCGAAATTCACTCAAAATGAGAAATTAAAGAAAAAATTAATCAATGCTCCAGGCAATGCATTCAGAGAGTGCACAAAGTGCCCATACTGGGGTTCAGGTAGGTTCCTGGACAGTGCCAGTGAAGGGGAAACAGTCAAATATGGATACAAGAATAGAATGGGAGAAATCCTACAAAAAGTCATGGTAAGCCTCACAAACGCTAAAGAATAGAAACCAAAATTAATAAGCAAAATAAAGTAAATATAAAATAAACACAGTAAACCCAAGCAAGCAAAACAACAAAATAACTTATTAATTATGTATGAAACTATATATAACAAAACAGGGCATATGTACTGTATGCACCAGCCCATACGCCCATAAAACAATCTAAACAAAGTTAAAAACTCGCGAAATCTAACAAACGCCGAACCTAAAGGTAAAGAAAGATGGTAGATGAAATTGAATGCAGGCTGGGAAGGGGCATGCACTTTGCCCACCTAAACTGCCAGAGTGCATCCAATAAAATAGACACAATAAAAATGCACCTAAAAAATGAAAATCTTGATGATTTAACACTGTCAGAAACATGGTTCACTGAGAGACATCAAGACAACACCCTCAACATAGAAGGATATAGGCTTGTACGTAATGACAGACAGCAAATTAACATAGCTAACCTAACAAAAAATGGTGGAGGGGTTGCAATCTACTGCAAAACCTCAAAAAATCTAGACACTGAGGCCCTAAAAATAGCAAACAACTCAAATGAACACCTGGAGCTACTATGGTGCCTAATAAAAAATGAGAAGCAGGCTAACATAGGCATAGCAAGCCTCTACAGACCACCATCCGGGGATATTGAAACATTCCTTCAAACTCTAGAGAAAAGTATAAATACAGTGAGAAAACTAACAAATGCAGAAATCTTTGTGCTGGGGGACTTCAACATAAACTACAGTAGCAATGACAAAAATAAACTAATGCTACAAACCACTATCAAAATCCTAGGGCTACAGCAACTTATTACAGACAGCACAAGACTAGGAATCAATAGCTCAACAATTGACCTAATACTAACCAACTCAAACCATGCCACAAAATGGGGCACTAGAAGCTGGGGTATAAGTGACCATGAGCTAATATATGTAACGAGGAAAAAACTCAAAAGCACAAGCCAATATATATATATAAGATGGGCAGATCCCTAAAAAACTACTCAAAAGAAACACTACAAAACCACCTATATGAAAATATAGACCTCACAACAGACAGAGATGACCCTGATATCTACTGGAATAACATTGTCACAGAAATAAAACAATCATTAGATGAGATGTGTCCCATAAAGAAACTAAAAATACAAAGAAACCAAGACCCGTGGGTAGACAGGGAACTGTTAACGCATATTGCAACAAAACGAAAGCTAGGTGACAAAGTGAAACATACTAAAGACCCAGAGGATAAAAGAGCCTATAATACTGCCAGAAACAACTCCCTCAAAGCAGTAAGGACAGCAGAAAAGAAATATATAGTAAAACAAGACAAGGACTGGGGAAGCAATGCAAATAAGTTCTGGAAAAATGTAAGCTTACTATTCCCCAAAAATAAGATAGAAGAACGGATAAGCTTCTAGGATAAGGATGGAAATATGCACACAGATAGTGATGCAGCAAACAAACTAAATACACACTTTGCCACGGTTGGACAAAGGTTATCAAAGAAATTCACAAGAATCTGGGGAAAACAAGTCAGAAAATATCCAGGATGAAATCCCCACCTGCAAAACTGACCTAAAAGAACTAACACAGCTAATAGATGAAAACAAACCAAGTGGAATAGATGGAATCCCCACAAAAATACTAAAAGAGGCACTCCAAGCTATCCCAGATACCATGGTCGACCTGTTCAACTTATCATTTGAGCAGGGACACTTCATCACAGCATGGAAGATGGCAAGCATCACCCCCATATACAAAAGTGGTGACAAACAAAACATGGGGAACTACAGACCAATATCAATCTGGCAAACACCAGGCAAGCTAATTGAAAAAATATTCCACAGGCACATAAATGCGCACCTGGAAAAAACCAATATACTAAACAAGAGGCAAGGAGGTTTCAGAAAACTCCACTCCACATCAAAAACAATAGCAAACCTAACAAGTGATGTGCTGGCATCATTGAACCAAAAGAAATTAGTTGGAGCAGCGTTCATCGACTTCAGCAAAGCCTTTGACACTGTAGACCACAGCATATTAATAAGAAAATTAAACAACATGGGCATTAAATCCAAATCAATAAACTGGATAAAATCCTACCTAAACAACAGGCAGCAAAAAACTGAAGTAAATGGTACACTCTCAGACCAACAAACTATCACCTGTGGTGTACCCCAAGGATCAGTCCTGGGACCACTACTATTTATACTATACATAAATGACCTAGAAAAATGGCTGTCCAGCTATATGCAGATGACACTGTCATATATGCAGAAGGAAGCACAGTAGAGGAGGTAGCAACCAAACTGAACAACCTCCTGCTAAAACTGGACAGCTGGTGTGAATCCAATAAAATAACCATCAATGCAAATAAATCTAAAACAGCACTCTTCTCACATACAGCAATCACAGGAAGAAACCTACAATGCACACTGGGAAACCAAACACTGGAAAGTGTAAATCACTACAAATACCTAGGCCTAGAACTGGATAGCCAGCTAAACTACAATCTGTGTTTAACAAAAATCATACAAAAAGTAAATCACAAACTATGGCTATTTGCTAAACTAAGAAACTATATGACACAAGATATGTCAATGAAAATCTTCAACGGCATGGTACTCCCCTACTTTGACTATGGGGATGTAATCTACATGGGTGCTAAAAAAGAGCTACTTAAAAAATTGTAGATACTACAAAATAGGGCCCTGAAAATATGCCTGAAAGTAGACAAACTACACCCCACTTATGACCTACACAAAAGAACTAAAGTAAAGCTACTAGAAAACAGAAGGATAATCCACCTAAAAACATTAGCATATGGATATAGCCAAGACATTAAGCGTCTAACCCAACCACTAAGGGACACCAGAGCAAGCAAGGCACCACTACTAAGACAGACCAGAAGCCAGATCAAAGCCCATGAAAGGAGCACACTGGAAATGGCCGCCAAGGCATGGAATGCACAAACGGTGAAAGAAAGACAAATCCCTGACCTAAGAACGTACAAAAAATATCTGTGCAAAATAAAAACTGGGAACCCCAACTGAACTGCACCACAGGGGGGCAGGTGATATGTCACGGCCCACCAACTGGACAGCCCAGGGCGGGTTAACCGGAAATATAAAAGCCAGATAACATATCCAACAACAATATAAATCAAATCAATTTCAAACAAACATAACTCAACCACCTATTACGTACAAGCCTATGGACATGTAAATAAAATAGGCTAGTATAGAATTAAGTAGAAAAAAAGCGGAAAACTCTTCCCAAGAAAACCCCAAAAAACACTAACATAGAACCTTAAGAAAACAACTAACATGGGAATAGGAATAGAACAAAAATACAATGCCAAGAGGGCCCAAAAAAACTAACATAGGCTACTAAACGTACCAACATACTATCTATCTGCTACTGAAATGCAGACAATCAAATAACTTATCAGCAGCTACTGTTTGGTAAGACAACACCAACACTACAGCTGGCCAGCATTGAAAACAAGCCTGGGTACTCAGGCTTACATGCTATGGACAGAATAAATACAGCCTCAATTTTTTTTTTTAAATAAAAAATTTAAATTCAATTCGGTGTGTCGTCAAGTAATAATTATAGGTGTTTTTATTAATGAGTCAAGTAATAATTATAGGTGTTTTAACTAGTTCCTCTGAGTGTCGGAGTCGGAGTAGTAGGCGTGGGGGAGAGAGGAAAACCCTCTTGACTATTTCTTCTTTTCTAGGTTCAACTGAATGCAAGCGGGAAGATTATCAAGGAAAGAAGCAAAGGCGCGGAGAAGAACACGAAGTAAGTTATTATTAGACGTTTGCTATTTCTGTTATATCATTCTGGTCTCGTCCTGATAACACTTTAGTGTAAATTTTATTTTGTTCAACCAAATAATATGGGCATGATCGTTCTTAAAATGCTCAACATTTATTTTTATTTGTACATCTTTTGATTCAGACGATTGCAAGAGAAGAAACAACGTAAGAAGGAAAATAAACAACAGCGAAATGAGGATAAGCAAACTGGCTTCGAGAAATATAAAGGTACAACACAGTAAGCTTGTAAAGTTTGACACACAACACACCAGTGTATAGCTAAGGGTGCACTTTCCAACCTATTCTTTTAAGAACGAGATATGGGACATTCCATGAACTGATATGTTTTTGTTTGTTGTTATATTAGTTATTTTTGTGCTTGGGGGTCGTCAAACAAACAAACAAATGTTACATTAGTTAATTAAGCAAGAGAAATTTTTATCATGAACAATTGGTCTTCCTCATTTCATTACTTATTGTCATACTCATTGCATTGTCTTGTAATGCTGAAGATCAGGCTACATAGCGACAACTATAATTAAAAGAAATAACTGGTTTAAATCGGCCATGGTTTTAACAGTGAGTTAGAATCCGACTACCTGTCAAAACGGGAAGTGATGAACTATCTGATCTGATCTGATCTGATCTATAAAATAACCTTGTTTGTGTTGAATGTGTTAAGAAAATATAATTTGACGCAAATTAAGAACATTTATATGTTGCAAATTCGGTCTGAACGCTTAAATATTACAAACCTGGGCTTCTCTTAGATTTATTTAGTGGAGAGGTAGCCTGTGCTGCAACATATTGTCTTGGGAGGGTGGTGGAAATGGGAAATATTGCGCCTAGAGCAGAATTCGAACCCACACCTTGCATTCCGGGCTAGTGTGCTAAGCAGTAAACCAAATAGGCTCCCTGTTCACGCCCACCTGTCTATGTGGTTTCTTGTCTGAGAGGTCAGTGCAGACTGATACACCCAATAACAGCTGTTGTTTGTGTTTGCCTTTCAGATGTCGTTAAATTTGGAGAGGTTGCCATGGAGCCTCCGAAATTGGGTGCAAAACCTCGGAAAGCTCCAACTGATGGTGGTTTCAAAGTAGGTTCTGCTGATGTTTCTTTATTGCTATATGCTATATCTCTCTTGGGTGGGGGTGGGGGGGCGGGGAGGGGTGTGAGCCAGGACAACAGTTGGATAAAGTGGTTTGTTTCCTGTCCAATATCAGGAGATGATGAAGGCCGACTAATCTATAATGGAAAATAATTTACATTTATGGCTAGTAAAGAACGTACAGACTCGACGAGCTGCGTAGAATAACTGCTTTATTTCCGTATGCCTCACTGCCTCACTTGTTTGTTGACATACCTGGTATCCCTCTGTTTCTTTCTTGAAGCTGGCGGGCGGGCGGTCACTGTTGCTAAGTAATATAATGCGTGAGAATGAGAGTTCCGGTCAGAACGTAGCGAAGACCACGCGCCAACTCGGTGAGACCACCAAGCGGAAGTTACTGTCGCCCGCTCAGCGCGTCGCCATGGATACCGAGCGCGACCATGCAATCAAGCTGTACAGAGAGATGAAGGCAAAGAAGATGGCCAAGCAGGGCTTGTAACATTAGTGGGCACTGTGGGTGTGACGTTAAGAAGTATCCGGGTACCTGGTTTGGGACATATGTATCAGGGGTTCTGGGGTTGGTTCATTCAAAAAGCGTTGTGGGTATGACGTTAAGAAGTATCTGGGTACATGGGTTCAGATATTGTTATGTATTGGGGGTTCTGGGGTTGGTTCATTCAGAAGTGCTGCGGGTATGACGTTAAGAAGTATCCGGGTCCATGGGTTGGGACATTTATGTATTGGGGGTTCTGGGTTTAGTTCAATCAGAAGCGCTGTGTGATGTTAAGAAGTATCCTGGTGCATGGGTTGTGATTATTTGCAGGTTGCTGGGTTCAGGAGTATTGGGGTTAACCTTAAGGACTACTGGATTGAGATTGAGGGCTGTTCAAAATACATTACTAGTTCTGTTTGGTTAATTGTGTAATAAACCTTTATTGTAAAGCAGTGTCTTGTTGGCTTATCTTATGTTTATAGCTATAGAATAGATTCTTTAATGCTTGAAAAATAATCAATATCTAGTAGCTACTGCTGAAAAATCCAGGTCAGTCAAACGCAATAAATACCCCCTGATTTGTGTTATAATTACCATGCTCTACATGTGGAAAGTCATCACACCCCTTAGAAAATTATGGTTTTATAAGTTGGAGATAAAATTGATGTTTTATTAAACATAGCAAATGATATAACTAGCATACGTGATATTTTGGAGTTAAAATCTTCCATTGCAACACCAATATAAAGTACAACCCCAAAAGCATTAGATTCAACACGAGTGAGTACGTCTAACTTCCGTTTTATTTAGAATTATTTTAATTGCATGACTACCAGGTACACGGTCAGACAGTAATAAAGAATGTCAATAATACAAAGTGGAATTTTTGTTCAAAAGAACGAATTTAGTTCTAAAACAAACAATACTGCCCACATGGTACATTCTATATCCATCAAGTCAATAGAAGTATAGTGCATGTACCTAAATTTAAAGTTGCAGTCTAATGGTTTTGAATTTCTGTATTTTTTCTTTCTGAAATAAATATATTAGATCTACTTTACATTAGTTCAAAGTTACTTTTATTTTAAATGGTAAACTTTTGAGATATTTTGAGTGCAAACATGGAAAATTAGATTTGGCATAGACTTCTGCAGTAATAGATTCTGTTAAATTGACTCAGTATTGCCTTCTATGCAGAAACAAATGCTTAATAAGTGCATCAGTATCTAAGTTGGATATGTAAAATCAAATCTAGATAATTGGTTTGGTTTTGAAAATTGGATATTTCATCGGACTATGCAACTTTAAACTATACTTCAATTTCCTTCAGCTATCATTTTACCAGAAATTACTCGGAATGTATGACAACTATCCAAATTGGCCCTACGCACAGGGGGAGAACTTGTGAATGCAACACTTCCAATTAGCGCTTTGTATTGCACTATCTCGTTAATACTAAATGTAAGATATGTTAATAGTTAAATGCTTGTCAGATATCATTCAACAAATTGATTGGACTATTTGAAATGTTTGATTCTTCTTGGAGAATATACTTCTACTGTAGTTGTTATAGTTTAATTTGTTTGTTAATATCATTTGTTTGTTAATATCACACGCGAACTGATTAGAGAAAAGATCTGAAATCTCCATACAGATAACTAGTTTGGTCGCTTCACAGCTGGTTCCTGGAGTTGGGACGAGTTCAACAGCTTTCATTGTTTCAATGTAAACAGCACAAAATTGGATTTCTAGATTTTCTTTTTAATATACCGCAATACACATTCCTTCTTTATCAAACACCACTGGGGTGACAATAGTTTTTCCACTCAAGATTGCAACAGAAAGGTTGGTGGGGTTCCAAGATTGTGGACATTAATTTCTTGTTATTTAACTAGAATTCTTGTCTTTTTTTTTTATAAAAATCAACAAATCATTCATGTGTCAGTCACACTTAGTGGGATGCCATTTTTCATCATTTGTGAGTACTCATGGCTTTAACACCTTTAGAAAATAAATAAATAAAGTACTTACATAGAAAGCCAGTCTAGCTATACATTCATATTTCCAGTCACCGTACACCATAACAAGAGCCAACTCCATAGTCTACAACAGTCAATTACCCAGCACTTCAGTTCCATTAGAAGTGTGAAGTCCTATATATTGTAGAAAATAGTGAGAATAATTTTAATTTTAAAAAGTGACATTATCCTAGTTGATAACTATTATTCTACTTTAGATCTAACCCTCAACGCAAACCAATCGATTACTGAGCAATCATTATTTTTCACAAGCACCAGGTGTATGTGTGTGTTTGCGTTTTTGTGTGTTTTAAAAAGAGACTCCAGTTGAGCAGTTAGTCATATGTACTGATCTCAAAACCTGGGCTAAAAAATAAGACCAAGAAACTAAAAACGAAACAAAAACTAAGCAGCAAATTCAGGTAGAAATGTAATACGAGTGTAATGCTCCAATAGGACAATTGAGACCTGTATAAAACGTGTAGGTAGACATTGTAAAACGCACCCGAGTAAGAATTAGATGAAAAACAAAAAAAGCTTGTCTCAGGCTAAATGTTTGTCATGTCTTAGCTAAATAATGTATTTGTATATCTATCACAGCTAGGGATACTCCAGGTGAAACCGAGGCTATCAAATACTTCCGTATACCGAGGAGTCTACACCAAAAGATTCTCCTACATGCAATGCTGCATCATAGTTGCCTCAGCTTTTAATTTATATCCCCGTGACCCAGATAAATAATGACTTCTTTTTTAATTTGTAAAAATGATCATTATTTAAAGTACTAACATTAGGGATCAGAAATTTCCAATGTTCGGTGTATTTTTCATTTTGTTTTGGTCATCCCCCCCCATAACCGAATATTTTACCCGAAGTCCGGTTTCCGTGTAGCTTTTGTGTTTAAACAAAATATTTTAAAGCTGCATAGTCCGATGTTTTTGAGTGTCTGTCCTTTTCTTTTTAGATAAATATATTAGGTTGGTCGCTACAATCTACCTTACTTCAATTGCTAACATTGAAGTGCAAACATGCCAAATTAATATTGGTATCTCTGTCAAAACTCTTCACATAGGCTTCAGCAACAGTCTCTTATTAAATTGACCCTTCTATGCAATCGCAAATTTCTTTTAAAATGCGCCACTATCTGAGTTAGATATGTAGAATCAAATGCAGAAAACTATTTTGGTTTCGAAAAATCTATGTTTTCATGGGACTATGCAGCTTGATGACTTACTTAATAAGCCATCGAAAAGATATTTGTATCTACTTACAAAAGAATGTAGTTGGAGCAATATTGACCAGTGAATACTCTTTACAAGCTCATATTGGTTACTACACACCACAACTGTTCTAATTAACAAGGGAAAAAGCAGTAACAGCGGTGAGCAGTGCCACACACAAACACCATATTAAATTGTACATTTGTATAACAGTGAGTAAGTACTTGTGATCACACATCGACCAATAAGAAAATAAATTCAAAAATCCATTAACGAATCCGCGAATACACAGACTCACTTAGCACAATCAGTCATTTGCATGAACAAAACAGTGAGAAGATAAGACGAATAAAGCAGGGGAGGAGCCATATTGTGATCGTACATCAAAGTTCAAAATCACAGGGGAAAAATCCCTTACTCCCCACTTTCGAACAATTCTATAGATCTAACGAGTCGTCATAGCATAAGAATTTAGATAAAATATAAACTAAAATTTTATGACGGATTTCATCACATGTTATTTGTTAACAATGCGACGTGAGCACATCAAGTAAGCAACAACGGAAGGTGCAAAACATCAACGCTGGTCCAAGTAAATCCCTGCACTCACCGTAACGCCATGATTAGAACTCATAGACACACTTGCCGGTTAGTTTATTTAACGTCTATCTACATCTTCCCAGCCTGTCATCGATTAGAGACGCGAGTGTCCTACTTGGAAATGTGTCGTTAAAAGTCGCCCGGAATACCTCACCGAGATACAAGTGAACTGCGAATAGTTCTAATCTCCAAGCACACGGTTGCTTAGTTTTTCAGTTCATGCAACCGAACATGTACGGAGAGAATACGGAGGTCTGTAATGTATTAATGACATCATGGGGGGGCTTCCCTCATCACATGACCTAGAGGGGTTACCCACAGCCAGGGGAACTACCAAGATGGCAGCCACATAAAGTTCTCAATTCAACTTTCAAGTTGATTAATCTACGTGATGTAATATATTATTCACACCAAAAGTAACTGGTTCTGATAAATAAGTATTTGAACGATAAATTTGACAATTCAGTTGCCAAATTCCTACATTTTTCTCCAGGGTTGTCTAGAAGCCCTGTCGGTGCTGCTTGACTAACTACAACACAACAAGAGCAACACTCTCCACCTACCCAGTTGCACAAACTTAAAAACCAGGCAATGGTGTGCTTGGAGAGTCTTTGTTAGAGTCTGGTTCCTACTCAGCGGCCTATTCACACAATTCACGCCGCGGCCATGTTGAAACCAGACCGAGGCCACAAACGCGTCTGCAAGGTGCCGCTGTATGAAAAGTAATGTGAATACGTTCTCGTTCGCCAATACCTCTCGAAATCACTCAAATTTGAGGGTATTCATTTTTTAAACTACCATATTCATCTTTGCATACCTGTTTTCTATCTATTGTCCAATTTTCACAAAGATTGGGTGACCCTTGCATGGTGATTTTCCCATTCTTTAACTACAATGTGACTGTCAACTTTAAGTCTGCATAGTTCTGGTGGTATCATGTAATGCAGTGCTGTCAGCGTAGTTATCTGTGCAACACAGTTAAACAACTAGTCTTAGTAATTACAAATTAATAAAAACTTTAAAAGGGTAAAAATATATTAAGAAAGTTATGGAATTTTGAATTTAAGAAAATATTGGCAGCCCAGGTGAGCGACTTTGTTGACATTGCCTACTGAAATGCATCTGATCATCACTCAATCTTCATGAAAACTGACCAATAAATAGAAAAAAAAGGTATGCAAAAATGAATACAATACTTTCAAAAGTGAATATCTTCAAATTTTACTCCTTTAATTTCTGTAGTAGTTCATACACATTGGCACACAGCAGTGTCTTATGGCCTTTTCCAATACCGACACGTACTCAGACTCGTTCTGATGCCGAATTAGGTCACATGTGAATAGTGTGAATACTGGGCCCGTTTTAAAAAAGGAAAAGGAAAAAAAGGCACCCTACCTCAGAAAGCTGAAAATCATGTCATGTTTGTGTTCATATAAATCTGCACGAAGAGGATCACTCTCGCGTAAGAAACAAGACATGTATTGGACAGGAATTTCCTGACATAACCTGTTTTCATAAATAGGTCACATGGGGTTTCCGACTTAACCTCTATGTATAATTAACATTTTCCACCAGCTACACATTTAATGATCCAATTCTTCTCAAAATATCATTCCCTTTCACCCCCAGGTGTGGACAATTATTTTATTTAGTTATTAACTAACTCGAAGAATTATTTTACTTAGTTATTACGTAACCGGAAGTCCCCCAAGGGAAAGCTCAGAAAGGGTGAATATAAACTAACCACGGACAACCAGGTGATATATGAACTTAGATAGTCGCTAAAACACAATACCCTGACCAATTGATCATTTTGGCAACTAATGGTACTTTTTGTCTTAATGTAGACACCACTACTAGCTTAGTTTTTTGTTTGTTTTCTTTTTTCTTTATTCCGTTCTACAGCGCGTGATTCGACCTTTTCGATTGCATTGGCTATTAATTACAAATATACTGCAGCGTCTGCACCACCACCACCACCACCACCACGCCATATCTATGCCTGTTTCACAAACAGAACATGTGTCGAGAGCTGCATAAACGCACCTCATCAGGTCTAGTGTTATTATCCTATACCAATGTGTTCATCAAACCACTATACAAGGGGTAAATTCACATGTATCCAGACAGTGCCTGACAGCCTGTTCGTAACACATGGTTGGACCACGTGACAGTAGTTCCTTATTCCTAGAGACAAAAGATGTAGTCTCTTCACGGTTGACACTTCAATGCGTTAAGATTAAATAAACACGTACCATAAAACTGTTATTGATGATCTGTATGATAAATAGATAATTACATTCGACCACGACAAACCATAATATTACTATCTTGGGCTTGCCAATAGGTGTATTCTGAGTTACTGCCCGTTTGTCCACGAGGAAGGACTGAAGGACTGAAGCTGCGACTCGGCGTGTTTACATGCCCGGAAGTGGGGTGCCTTCCTCCCAGCTCTGTACTTCAAAGTTGTATAGTCCGATGGTTTTGAGTTTCGACAATTCTTCTGAGATAAACATATTACATGGATTGTTACAATCTACTTTACTTTAGCTTGTGGTAACTTTTATTTTCAATAGTTAAACTTTGGAGACATTTGAAGCACAAACATCCACAATTTTAGGAAGCATGCCAAAACTCTGTCACCATAGGCTTATGCAGTAACAAGTTCTATTAAATTGACTCAGTATGCTCTTCTATGTGGCAACAAATATTTAATAAGTGTAACAGTATCTAAGTTAGATATGTAGAATCAAATCTAGGTGAGTGTTTTGGTTCTGAAAATGTGATGCTTCATCGGACTATGCAATTATAAAACTCATTTTGAATCCATAAACACATGGTTCCTAATACCCAAGCTTAGTGGGGTTCTTGCCAGACTTGTTTTTCTAATTGAACTGCAGTGAATTTGTATTAGTAAATATTCTGCATTTAATAAAACACCACTTGCTGTATGTACATGTAGCAGTGCAGTAGTGTACTTCAAATCTCACCAAAACATAGCCAGGGGCCTGGCTAGCTAGTGGCTGAGTGGGCACCCAACTTTGGTGTCTCTGAAATAGTATATTTGGTGGGTGAACAACATCCACGTGGCGATGCGCTTGCGTGACCTTCAGCCACCAGGTGGATCAGTAAAATGTAGTAAATTAACTCGTATCATACTCTCATGTGACTCGACAACGTTTGTTTGTTGTTGTTTTACGTCCACAATGTGGCATATCCTACACACCATCGTAACGCATTTCTTGGGTTCAAAAAGCATCTACTCCAACAAGTTTCAAACACTGACTTACGTCTAGTACAGAAATACGATCTTTTTTCCCCTTTTTTTTCTTCTTTGTGGGTGTGTGTATTGTTGCTAAAAACAGTTTTGTCACTTTTTAGCTAAGCAACTAAGAATAAACCCGTTTCTAATAGATACACAACAGATGTGTGCTGCATACAAGTGAGTGTATTCAATGCCTTCTGAGACGAATACACACAAAAAGGATTATTCGAAAACTACAACCTTTGGAGGAAAACTATGAGCGTCCTTGTTTCTTTTTTTTTCTAAATAAATTTGGGGTGGATGAAGAAGAGCTACAAAACACGGATACAAGATTTGTAACATCGATTAAAAATATAAAACGGTTCCTATTTTGATTGTACTCAATATTTGATGTAAGTGAGAGTAAACTAGACCATGAAACCGACTATGTCTATGGCGCCCACCCTTCCAGTTTGTTGACAGGTACTCTAAACCTACACCAATACTCGCATAACCAACTCCCAGCAAGCACCTTCAGCTCAGCAACAGACACATATTAGGGTGCTCACAATTTTCAAACCAATCAGATTTAGGACCCCCCACCCACCCTCCTCAATCCCACAGCCTCGTCTTAAGACCAATATTGACCGAACCTTAAAACCTACCACTACGGTAAATGTAATAAAACCGCAACAAGAAAATTGCATGCCAATGGCTATTTAAGGCTAAAACTTGGAACAAATTAAAGACCTATTACTGTGACAAATGCAACGGAAATGTAACTAGAAACTTGCATTACAACGCAATACCTTATACCAGTACACCAGATTGTTAGCAATTCCTATGCAACAGTCAAGTCAGGACTGGTCTTAAAAAGGGAGTTATTTTCTTGGGTCAACTAAATGAAATAGCTGGTTTTGAAGACTTCTGTGAGCACCATAGATGTCTAACTTCAATGATTACAGTCATGCAATAATGTGTTTTAAAGCATAAAATAGTATTTGTATGCCTCTCAGAAACTCATACATGTCAGTAATCAATCTTCTATACTTGAGCAATGCTTCCCATTTTACTTCTCTACCCTACTTCGGCGATGAGTATGTAGCATACTATTTGTGGCAAATACCCATAGGAAGCTGCCATCAGATGACTATCCTGGCAACAGCTCTGACACTGCGCCAGTGAGTAAACATCACTGAGGCACTCAGTCGAGTCGTCTTGGAATTTAGAGGAGATCACGTCAGGAAATCCTACACGAGGATTCAGGTAGCATTAGCAGCTGCACAGAAGTATCTTCTAAAATGAAGACTTTATTAATTTCTTCTATCACCACTAAATCTATCTTCTTTCACAACAACGACAGATTTATTCTGTTAAACACAGAAACAGATAGATAAATACATTAGGTGTTAGGATAATCAATTACATGCCTGTTTGCATTGTCTCCTCAATTTCTCGAGTGTGAATATGTGTGTGTGGGCGCACGCACATGGTATATTATGCTGATTCTGAGCTAACCAGGCCATACTCTATCCTACTAATATCAAGCGCCAGGCTAGGTAGCGAGCGACAAGTATCAATTTTGTAAGTCATTGGTTAGACTCGGCCGGGATTCCAATTCCCAACCTTCCACACGGGAAGTCTGCGCTCTTATCAATTCGGACATGTCTATCTGTATATGTATGCATACACAAAACCTTATTTTCTCCCCATTTCTGTGGGGAAGACACACATGTTTACCGTCTCTGTATTGTGAGCACTCAAGAGTCCCTGAGAGGCATGCTGTTCGGCCTGCTGTAATGACAATGTCTGAAGCGAGGCCTGTCTGCTGGTTACCACCTGCTGGAGTTGACACCGATCGAGTAGAGGTGTCAGTATTTGAGCGTCTTACGCTTGTACCGCAGGGTTCCGCTATGGAAGATGGCGCTCTGTGTAGTCCCCTACTGCAATGTACCGCCTATTTGTGTACATCCGCCCAATGCCATTAAAAATAAACAGTGTGCCAATAGAGCCTGTACTGTCACACCAAGGGAATTAAAAATGTAATAACAAGAGCTGCTCCAAGTGTGCCTCCAGAATCGAACACAGATTACTGCAATTATTTAAAATTAAAATGTAACCGGCTTGGCCGACTGTAATTCAGTACCCTGTGTTGCATACTGGTCAGTAGCCAATGGGAGGTCATCGAATAGTTGCTACTCATATACACTGGTACTTGCCATGCAAGGTCAGTGGCTGATTGGAAGTCAGAAAATATTTACTGTTCATAGGAATTGGTACTTGCCACGCGAGTTCAGTAGCCAATAGGAGGCCAGTGATATTCGCTGTTCATATGCAGTGGTACCTGGCAAACATTCCTGAACATACAGGATTATGTTAGCCGAGGATATTATCATGCACAATTTTGTTGTTGTATTTGGTTGAGTGTTTAACAGTGCAAAAGTAATTGACAAAAATGTCAACCAGCATGATGATGTTAGACATCAGAGTCGGACAGCAGCGGTGGACTCGCAGAGACACAGGGGTTACTGAATTTAGCCGCCATCCGGTTTCTTCGTGGGGTGCCCGGATAGGCAAGCGGGCTGCCTAATGGGGAACCGCTCGAATTGGAAGCTGTCCTTGAACCAGGACGCGAGCTTGCAACTCGTGAGCAACTCTGTCTACCAGTTGGGTGGTCAGCCGTATAGTGACCGGCATGGCAGTCACTGGCAGCGGGGGAGTTGAGCTGGAGTGGGGTGGTGCTATGAGCTGCTGTGGTCGGTGCGGGTTTCACTGGCTTGATCACAACCACAAGACTACATGGTGGGACCGAAGCGCAATCGACTGCATTTTTACATTTTAGTGGTGGTGATGATGACGGTGGTGGTAGTGATGGCGGTGGTGGGACCGAAAGACAATCCTCCACCACTGACTGTGCCAGTTTGTTGCGAACCGTGAGGAGCCCACAAACTTCACCTCCGCTACGCTTTCTGACCACTTCCGGTTGTTTGCAGTTATTCATTGCCACGTCGCAGTGGTAGAGTCCGTGCGGCGCATTAATGGTCCCTTTGTTGAGCAATGAAGTAGGCTTGACCTTCACATTGTTGACCTTGGGCACGGGCAGAACAAAGCCAGTCTTCAGATGGTAGGCTGCGTTCTCCAACTCCGGACTGGAATTCGATTTTGAAGCTCCTTCGATGTTGCCGCAAATATCTGAAGGAATATTATATATGGGATGTATAACGAATTATGCAAGTATAAAGATATGTAAGGGTTGATTATTACTTATTTGTTATACTCCGTAAGACCAACACTGTACAGGTGGCTCCACCTACCCACCTCTCCTCCACCGGATATATATGACGTGCATAGTCAGGGAATGATTGATTGATTGATAGTTGTTTTACACCGTGTCGGCAGGAAAAGCAATATTCACAGCAAGAAGTGTTTAACCTTTTTCTTCTTATTTTACATTGGTAAAAACATCATGCATACCATCTGCATTGTACAATTCTTAGTGCAAGATCATGAAATCAACAGTCTAATAATATGTCTGAGTGTCAGTCAATACATTCCGGAGAAGGATCCCTCCACCCTTGAGAAGGAAAGAGTGTGTAGGCTATGAATGACCAATGTCGCAGCGGCTGAGGACTACTTGGTCCCGCTGACCACCCCTCCCACCCCCATATGGGTCTGTGGCGGTTTCCAAACAGATGGAACGAATTCATGCAATTGTGCCAGGGAATGGACATGGGCTAGAAGTAGGTCACCTGATGGAGCAGACGACTCCAGCGACACGCACTCCACCCCGGCAGCGTCCTTGTCGAACACCATGGCGGGGTGCACCTGAACCAAGTCTCGCACGGATGAGAATCCCATGCCCGAAACCAGAGGGACAGATCCGTATGTGTCTGCGTAGGCGGCCAGCAGGTGATCCAGCGGCAGCTTGGGGCCCTTGATCTCCAGAATGGCGCACATGTTCCTGGCGATGGTCTCTGCTGAGAGCCTGCGAATGGTGATCTTCCCGGCCTCGACTTCGTCCTGGGTCACCTGGTGAAAAGGGGGGTGGGTTGGGGAAGGACATGTTTGTTTGTTGTTGTTCTACGTCATAGCAACATCTAAGGTCATATCAAGACGGATACCGACTTGTGACAGTGCGCACTCATGGCGACTTTATAGTGCTGCCCCAATGGAAGACCAGGCCACCAGCACCATGACCTGATATCCCACTCAGTCACATTATCCTGACACTGAGCCAACCAGTCCTTGCCCTATCCTAATAATGCAGAGCGCCAGGCTAGGAAGCAACAAGTATCAATTTCTAAGTGATTGGTTTGACTCGACCAGGGTTCGAACCTACGATCTACCAACACGGGAGACGGACGCTCTAACTCATTCGGCCATCCCGTCTGGTGGGAAGGACATGAGTGAGGTGCTATAATTGTTTGTTTGTTGGGGTTTTACATCTTAGCAATATCCATGGTCAGATCAGGATGGGTACTGACCTGTGACAGTGCACTCATGGCGACTTTATAGTGCTGCCCCAATGGGAGACTAAGGCACAGGCACCAGGACCCATGTTATCCTGATACTATGCCATCCATTTCATGTCCTATCATATTAATGCCAAGTGACAATTCTATAAGTCATTGCTTTAAGTCGGCAGGAGTTCAAACTGCGGACCTCCCGCACCGTACTACATGTTTGTGGTTAAAGTTGCATGGTCCGATGGTTTTGAATTTCTGTCATTTTTCTGAGACAAGTATACGAATTTGTAACTTTTATTTTATAGGGCTAACCTTTGAGATATTTGAAATGCAAACACGTTAGATATGTAGAATCTAGATAATTGCTTTGGTTTTTAAAATTTGAGGGTTTATCTGACTATGCAGCTTTAAATACAACTCAACTCAACCTACCTCTGCCAGGCCGTGCAGAATGGTGTGAAGCTCCTTCGGGTCCAACCTCTCCCCGTATAGGGAGCGGTAGCGCTCCACGAAGTCGGAGCCCATCATGACGGGGTCTGGGTAGGCGGCGAGCACCTGCCGGGCACTGCCCACCTTCAGCTGGTGGTCGTAGTCCTCCGCCAGGCGGATCATATCGTGGCCACCTTTCCTTTCAATCTGTCATTAGTTTCAAACAACAGGTGTTTTTTGCTCGAGAACACAAAGGGGTTGTTGGTTGTAGGTTGTTGGAGTTTAACGTCCTGGCAACATCTAAGGTCATATCAAGACAGGTACTGGCTTGTGACAGTGTGCACTCATGGTGACTTTATAGTGCTGCTCCACTGCGAAATCAGGTCGCTGGCACCATGATCCAATATCCCCCTCAGTCACAATATCCTGACACTAAGCTAACCAGTCCTTTCCCTATCCTATTAACACTAAGCGCAAGGCTAGTAAGCGACAAGTATCAATTTTAAAGTCATTGGTTTGACTCGACTAAGAACCAAACTCCCGACCTTCTGCACGCTAGGCCCTCGCTCTACCGATTAGGCCACCGTGTCCGGTCAATAAAGGGGAGCGGGAGGGGGTAATAACAACAAAAAGTAACAAAATAAATGTGTGTAACACTGCTTATCCAATACTTTTCTAATACAAATGCGATTGTTTTCAAACAAAATGTATTAATTGCTCGATAACACAATAAAGGGAGGGGGGGGGGGTAATAATAAAAAAAAAAGTAACAAAAATAAATGAATGTGAAACTGCTTATCCAATACTTTTTCAAACACAAAATGTATTTAAAGCTGCATAGTCCGATGGGACTTTTTTCATTAGTCACTGATTAAGCAGGGGGAAAAGTGCTTATCCAATACTTTTCGAACACAAAATGTATTTATAGCTGCATAGTCCGATGGTTCATTTTTCATTAGTCACCGATTAAGCAGTGGAAAAATACTTTTCTAACACAAAATGTATTTAAAATTTAATCGTCCTGTGGTGTTTTTTCATTACTAATTTATTAAGCAGTGGAAAAACTGCCTATCCAACTCTTTTCGAACACCAAATGTACTTACAGTTGCATAGTCCGATGGTTACCCCCCCCCCCCCATCCCCCCATTAATCTTTGATTAAGCAGTGGACATTTTAACTGGTGACTTCATAGTGCTGCCCCACTATTAGATCAGGCTGCTGGCACCATGACCTGATATCCTACTTAGGTCAAATTATCCTGATACTGACCTAACTAGTCCTTGCCCTATCATAGTAACGCCGAGAACTAGGCTAGAAAGTGACAAGAATCAATTTGGTAAGTCATTGGTTTTGACTCTGCCGGGATTCGAACTCCCGACAATCCGACGAAATTAATTGTGGCGTGCAAGTCAATAAATACCCTCGTCCCTACAGGCGTTGACATTGACAGGTTCTATTTCTTCTATGCAGCAAAAAATGTGTACCGTTATCTAAATTAGACATGTCGAATCAAATTTACATGTGTTTGGGTTAAGAAAATTTGAGGCTTTCATCAAATTATGCAGCTTTAACTGACCAACATCAGGTGTTCATGTTAATCATTAGTTAGATTGCATTACACCAGGCACGACTCTTATTATTTCATTGTTTTTCCAAATTTCTGATATGAGGCATTAACCTGAAGAGAAAATACTGCCAAGTGTATCCACCCAAGAGGAATGTGACTTAAGGTTGGTTGGTTATTGGAGGTTTACGCCCTGGCAACATCTAAGGTAATATCAAGACGGGGTGACATAAGGTTGCTCATGACTGGCAAACATTGTGTTGCCAGAGTATCCACAATTTGAATCATCAAATTGCTGTTTAGTGTGCCTTATGTAAGTCAGTTACACTGAACAATATAAATGAAATATGTAACTGCTCAAAACTCCAACAATGCAACAAGAAAAGAATTAGCAAGTCTTGTACTCAGTTGAACCGTACCAACCAGCTGTCACATCAGTTTTCAACCCCATTTAACTTATAACTTGCACATGTTAGAAAATGATCCCAACATTTTTGTTGGGTAAATTATGAGTAGCTACCCTCACGCCCGTAAACCAGTAGCGCTGAAAATACAATCATTATTTCACTAGAAAAATATCATAAGAATTATACGCATATTATGAAATATGGAATACTAGTGATATTTATTGTGCTTCTCTGCCATACACATGTAGTCTTTATAACGGGATGGACAGCTTGTTTGTTGCTTACGTCACAGCAACATCTAGATATATCAGGATGGACACTGACTTGTGGCAGTGCACATTCATGGTGACTTTATGGTGCTGTCCCACTGAGAGACCAGGCTACTGGCACCATGTCCCGTTTATCCACTCAGCTACATTATCCTGATACTGAACTAACCAGTCCTTGCCCTATCTAGTAATGGTGAATGTCAGGCTAGGTAGCGAAAAATAACAATTTTTTAAGTCATTGGCTTGACTCGACCGGAAATCAAAGTCCTGACCTTCCACAGAGGAAGCATGCACTCTACTGATTCGGCCAGTGCGTCTCGTAATATTATAAATTATTCAACAAGGACAAATAAAAGAGAGAAAGACAGGTACGGGGAGGTTACCTTGGCAATGTCGGGAATGAGATGGATCAGCTCCCGGACAGATGCGACCTGGTAGTCGGAGAGCATCATCTGGACCCCCGAGTGGTAGGAATGGTAGGCAGACAAGAAGCGTGGCAGTGCCAGACCCTTGTCCGTGGCACTCTGCGCCTTCAGCAGCCCGATGACGCTCCGAGCAAGGTCCAGCAGGATCTCCTCCTGGGTCAGCTCCACCGTCTGCACGCCGTCCTTGTGGCACACCTGGACGCGTAGACACAGACAGGACACCGGATCAGGCACGACATTTGGATGGGCACCATTTAGGTCCTCATGCAGGACATGGGAGAGAGCATCATGTAGGGTCTCATAAAAGGCATCATGCACAGCATCAGACAGGGCATTTGGAAGGGCACCCGACAGAGCATCAGAAATGGCATTTGGAAGGGCCTCATACAGGCCATTTCGAAAGGCATCAGACAGATGACGCTGCATTCTAAGTACCTAAGAGAGGGTGTTCAAGGTTTGTTTTGTTTGTTGGAGTTTAATGTCCTGGCAACATCGAAGGTCATATTAGGATGGGTATTGACTTGCAAAATGCTTGCTGAAGGGTAAATATTAAAATCGGAATAACAGGATATAGGATATAATCCGATAATTTAAAATAAGATCAAATCTAACTTCCACTGTTCCAGTAATTTTCCCATGAGAATTGCATTATCTACTTGTACAAATTAACTGAGTCTAGAGATCTGTAACTTACTTATAAAAGGACGTGGAAAATTACTGTAGATCTAATTTTGAATTGAGTGATTGAACAGTACAGTAGGACCTGACTTTAACGGACAACTTTGCATGCAGATCCAAACATGTCCTGACGTAGCATTTGTCCTGTCATCGGAAGGACAGACCAATCAGACAAATAACAATTTGCACATTGACAAATTGTTTGTATATAGTGATAGTTCGCAGACCTTACGGGTAGCTGAAGACAGGTACTACTGCAATAATGAAAGAAGTGCAGTAATCACTTACAAGGATGACGTTTCCCGGTAGATCTGATAGGAGGTCTTCGATATAACAAACGTCATAGTCCGAAACGTTGAAGGCCTTCTGAAAGACGTTACCTGTACAAGGAGGATGGGTGAAATATTGGCCATTTTACTGAAGTGTTAAGAAGCAGGGATGAAAGTGGTCTCTGCCAAAAAAAAGTGGAAATCTATGGTGAGGTTATGGTGAAGTTATTTGAGATTATGGTGAGGTTATCTGAATCGTGACGTTCGCGGAAATATACAAAATATATGGGTTGTTCTCAGAAACTGCTACCACTTTTGTCACATGGAATTCGAACTAATCAATTGTCATTTTCATCCCGATTCTTTGACATTTTGTATAACGTTATTCTGCAAAAATATATTGAAAAAACCTGGAGATCTTTCATCCCTGAGAATGATTGGTTGGTTGTTGGAGTGTTACGTCCTGACAACATCTAAGGTCAATCAGGACGCATACCGACTTGTGACAGTGCACTCATGGTGACTTTATAATGCTGCTCCACTAGGAAATCAGGCCGCCGGCACCATGACCCGATATCCCACTCAGTCACATTATCCTGACACTGAGCTAACCAGCCCTTGCCACATCCTATTAATGCCGAGCACCAGGCTAGGAAGCAACAAGTATCAATTTTAATGTTATTGGTTTGACTCGACCGGGAACCAAACTCCTGACCTTCCGCACGCGAGGCCAGTGCTCTACCGATTGGGCCACCGCGCCCGGTCCCTTGAGAATAAGGCTGGTAATACTCACAGAAGGCATTGGGCAGCTGGTCAGTCGCCACGGTCCACTGCGGCTGAGACCTGAGCACTGTCCTCAGGTCCGAAACGAACCGTCGAAGCTGAACCGCATGAGTCAGCGATACCTCCAGCCAACTCCCCCACCCGAAAATCTGCAAAGTCACCGCATCAGGGGTAAAGCAGCCATCTTTGACAAAGCGTGCCATTATTATCACAATGTGAAAATGTTCCAATAGTGAGCTGGGATACTGAGATATAAAAGGGAGCATATCATATCAAGTACAAGTCTTGCTACCCAAGGCAATTTTATAAATATGAAACTGTCACCTGTAATGTGATTACGGGCATCCCCATGAGCATTGGCAGGATTAAGATTAAGATTAAGATTAAAGTGTTTGCGCCATATGCCAAGGCCAAGTAGGAGACTCCACCATCAGGGCCCACTACATGTGGTGAGAACGCTCTGTTCAGTTTTGTCATGTGTAGCAATAAATTTAAATGTGCTGGTGTTAGGTGGGCGTATCCATGAATGTGAGGTGCATCTGGTATTGCTGTTAACACTATGTCAAGCTGCCTTTTGAACGATTGTACACTGCAGTTTGATAGGTTTCTTATGTAAGCTTGCATTGCACTGAAGAGCTCAACGGAAGGATCGAGGTTATTTACTCAAATTGAAATTCTCCTGCTAATAAATGAATATACATATCAAATGAAAATGCTTTTGTTAAAAAAATATATATACATATATTTTTTAATCAAGGATCCACAGTTCATACAAAGTTTACAACATTTTCAGTCATACAAAGAGCACTACTTTTGCAGACCGCCTCCAACCGCACAAAGTAATATACATCAACATATAATCACCGAACATGACAGTGGTTTATGCTATATCAACATTTCATTAAATCATGAAAGTTGTACTTTAGTAACATCCCTCCCCAACCGTATGCTTTGTATGACAAAATATTGAAAACGTTGGATGATCCCCTAAATAAGCATTCACTAAATGCGCATGCGCCTACCCGAACGACATGCGGAAGAGCCTCCATGAGTCCGTGGAGGCTGCTGTGGCCGTAGTCAGTGAAGCAGCATGGCTTGTGGCACAGGCTGTGGTAGCGTGGGGGGAACTCGGACATGGCCAGTGTACATCGGGGCACTGACGACAACACAGTGGTCACCTCTTCTGCCAGCTGCAGCATCATGGGCGACAGGTGTGGCACCACTGCTGCAACACATCCACAAATGGAAGGTTTTTGGTCCATAAAATGATACAGTCGAAATATATAAAGTATGTTTGTTGGAGTTTTACATCTCCAACAACATCTAAGGTCATATCAGGACGAGCACTGGCTTGTGACAGTGCACACTCATGGCGACTTTATAGTGCTGCCCCACTGGGAGACCAGGCCACTTGTACCATGACCCAATTTCTCACTCGATCACATTATCCTGATACTGAGCTAACCAGTCCTTACCCTATTCTAACAATACCGAGTGCCAGGCTAGGTAGTGATAAGTATCAATTTTGTAAGTCATTGGATTGAGTCGACAAGTATTCAAACTCTCGACCTTCCACACAGTGAGCCTGTGCTCTATCGATTCGGCCACCGCACTTTATTGAAAGATATGATTTTACATATGCACAGGCATTGTGCAAATGCGAATGGGTGGGCGGAGTAATTTCAAATGGATCGGCCATTGCCTTGGATAAAATCCTTTATTGACAAAATAAAACCTAGTGTCAGTCTCAGCAATGTCTTTCGGTCATAAGATAGGTTGATTAATAAAATATGAATAAAATAAAGCAGATACATAATCAATAATCACTCAGTAAATTAGTGCACATCTACAGTTATTTTTCCAATTGTTTGTTTGTTTGTTGTTTACGTTCTAGCAACATCTAAGGTCATATCAGGACGGGTACCGACTTGTGACTGCGCACTCATGGCGACTTTATAGTGCTGTCCCACTGGGAAACCAGGCCACCGGCACCATGACCTGGTATCCCACTCAGTCACATTATCCTGACACTGAGCACACCAGTAATTGCCATGTCCTAATAATGCCAAGCGCCTGGCTAGGAAGCGACAAGTATCAATTTTTAAGTCATTGGTTTGACTCGACCAGGGTTCGAACCCACGACCCCACGATCTACCAGCACAGGAGACAGACACTCTACCTCATTTGGCCATCCCGTCTGGTCTTTTTCTAATTGCTACACAACTATATTTCATAGACGTCATACGGGACTAGTGTCAGTCGGACAATCAGAAAGCTCCACTGTATCAAAGTAACAGAGGTAGGCAGTCAGTGATGCGCAGTCGTTTAAAGGCATATCCCAATAAAAGCATCAAATTTTCTAAACCAAAACATTTATCTAGATTTGGTTCTACAGCTCTAATTTAGACAAGCATTTGTTGCTACATAGAAGGGAACACTAAGTCAATTTAATAGAACATGTTGCAGACGCCAAGCAACATCTAAGGTTTTATCCAGACGGTTTCTGACATGTGGTGACTGAGAGGGATACCGTCCCGCTGGCACAATGGCCCGATATCCCACTCAGTCACATTATCATGACACCAAGCCAGGCAGCCCTTGCCATAGCCTAATAATGCCGAGGTTCGCGAGTATTCAATTGTTGATGTCTTTGGCTTGACTTGACCCGAGGACTGATCCCAAGACCTCTCGTACGTGAAGCGGGCGCCATAGCCACTGAACCATCCCGTCCGGTTACACCAAATGGCACTGACCTGTGGTTGTGTTGCTGGCCCACTGGACTTGTCTGACGGCTGAGTGCGGGGTGGTGATGCAGACACCAGGGATGGACGAGATCAGATGCTCCATGGGCACCTCACCAGGGGGCGGGGCGGGGAACTCGGACAGGTAGCACACCATGAAACTGAAGAGAAGCAAGAAGCAAGAAGTGAAGATAAGTCAGGGAAGTCAAGGTACTATCCCATTAACTGTGATTTACAAAGAAAGAAAGAAAGAAAGAAAGCAAGAAAGAATGAAAGAAAGAATGAAAGAAAGAAAGAAAGAAAGAAAGAAAGAAAGACAGAAAGAAAGAAAGAAAGAAAGAAAGAAAGAAAGAAAGAAAGAAAAAGAACTGTTTGGGACGGTCCACAGATATCGATGGTATTTTTATTTGGGGGGATTGTTGTATACATTTATATTTTAATAATAATAAAAATTGTTGTATATATTTATATTTTAATAATAATAAAAATTGTTGTATATATTTATATTTTATTAATAATAATAAAACACAGGTCCGTAACAGATATCCACGTTTGACTGTGCACTCATGGCGGCTTTATAGTGCTGCCCCACAGGGAGACCAAGCTGCCAGCACCATGATCCGATATCCCACACAGTCCCATATTCCACATACAGTGCTAACCAGTCCTTGTCCTATCCTAGGGAACTAGGAAAGTCAGTGAGGCGGCTCCGAGGAGCCCTCCACTAAAATGGAAGAGAGGGCTCGAGGGGCTGCGGAGGGGGCGAGGCGGGGCACGTATGCGTGCACCGCCTCAGAGGTCCATGCCCCTTGGGCCATGATGTCCGGGAAGGGCACGCCGGCTCGGTGGCAGGCCTGGGCGGCGCCTCGCCGGAGGCTGTGAAGGGTGTAGGCCTCAGCGGCGGGCACACCTCGGGCGCGGAGGGCACCTGGGAGGAGGGCGGTAAGTGTCCGAGGGTCGAGTGGTCGGCCCGAGGGCATGATGAAAGCTGGGGCGTCGGGTGGGGCCGGCCCTCTGGCAGCACACAGGTGGGGGCAACACGGTGCCTGCGTGCAGTGGCAGCACACATAGTGGTGGCACAGGGTGGTAGCAGGTGGCAGCAACACGTTGATATCCAACAGCGGCAGCACAGAGGGGTAGGAGGCCAAGCGGCAGCAGCACAGTGGCAGCAGAGACGGGGGCAGCAGAAGAGGTGGAGCGCGCAGTGGTAGCAAAGCCGGGAGGAAGGCGGAGGCAGCAGATGCGGTGGCAGCAGATGCGGTGGCAGCACACGCGGGGGTAGCTGCGGTGGAAGGAGCCAGGGAGGCAGCACGCACGAGGCACCACAGGGGGCGGCGGCACATGCGGTGGCAGCAGAGGGGAGCCAGTAGGGATGGGGCCAGCAGAGGCGATGGTAGCGCAGACAGCGCCAGCAGAGAGTAGCCGGGTGCAGGAGGGTGCTGGCGTGGGTGACATGGGTGACCAGGGTGACCTGGGGGCATGGGTGACCAGGGTGACGGCGGGTCGGCAAGACTCCGCCAGCAGTCTGAGGCATGACTGCGGTGAGGGTGTCGGCAGGGGGTGCTGGAGGTAGTTCGGGATGACCACCAGGCGACGGGGTTGGCGTGGGTGACATGGGTGACATGGGTGACCAGGGTGGCGGCGGGTCTGGCATGACTCCGCCAGCAGTCTGATGCGTGACTGCGGTGAGAGCGTAGGCAGGGTGGCTGAAGATAGTTCCAGGGTGCCATGGCTGGGTGACACGGGTGACCAGGGTGACCTGGGGGCATGGGTGACCTGGTTGGCGGCGGGTCGGAGGCAAGACTCCGCCAGCAGTCTGAGGCGTGACTGCGGTGAGGGTGTCGGCAGAGTGGCTGTAGGTGGTTCCAGGATAACCATCAGGCGACGGGGTTGGCGTGGGTGACATGGGTGACCAGGGTCACCTGGGTGGTGGCGGGTCTGAGGCATGACTCCGCCAGCAGTCTGCGGCGTGACTTCGGTGAGGGCGTAGGCAGGGTGGCTGGAGATAGTTCCAGGGTGCCATTGGGTGGGTGACATGGGTGACGGCGGGTCGGAGGCATGATTTCGCCAGCAGTCTGAGGTATGACTGCGGTGAGAGTGTCAGCAGGGTGGCTGGGGATAGTTCCAGTGGTCCAGAGGGGGGCCTGAAGGAAGGGGGAGCGGGCGGCCAAAAATTTAGGTATGCCCGCGTCCCTGAAGGGGGGGGGGGGGGGTTTGAGAGGTCTCGACAGTGTAGATCGGCCAGGATAGTGTAGAGGGCCAAGGGCAGTGCCGATCGGCCAATGAGGCAAGGATAGGTCTGGGGAGGCACCAACCATGTGTAGAGGCGTGGCGAGAGGGATCGTCCTGCGGGCCGTCGTGCAGGATGGTGTAGTGTACGGTAGTGGTGAGGGGCCGTCGTGCAGGATGGCGTAGTGCACGATAATGGTGAGAGGCCGTCGTACAGGGTGGTGTACGGCATGGTAGGGGTGAGAGGCCGTCGTGCGGGATGGTGTAGAGCACGGTAGTGGTGAGAGCCCGTCTTGCAGGAAGGTGTAGTGCACGGTCAGGGATAGTGCAGATGCGCCGGGGAGGCACTAACCGTGTGTAGAGGCGTGGCGAGAGGGATCGTCCTGCAGGATGGTGTAGTGCACGGTGGTGGTGAGGGGCCGTCATGCAGGATGGTGTAGTGCACGCTAGTGGAGTGAGGCCGTCGAGCAGGGTGGTGTAGTGCGCGGAAGTGGTGGGAGGCCGTCGTGCAGAGCACGGTAGTGGTGAGACGCCGTCGTGCAGGATGGTGTAGTGCACGGTAGTGGTGAGAGCCCGTCGTGCATGGTGGTGTAGTGCCCGGTAGCAGTGAGAGGCCGTCATGCAGGAAGGTGTAGTGCACGGTCAGGGATAGTGCAGATGGGCCAACGATAGTGTAGAGGCGCGTAGAGGCATGGTGAGAGGCGAGCCGTGGAGATTAGTGTAGTGCACGGTAGTGTTGAGAGTTTGTCATGCAGGATAGTGTAGGTCGGCCATCGATAGTGTAGATAGCCTTGGTGAAGAAGGCCAAAAGTAGAAAAATGGGAGGAGCAGCAGGAGGGGAGGCTGGAGGGCGAGTGGCTGCAGGCGGCCCAGCGGGCTGGATATAAGGGGGAAGAAGCGCGGGAAATGCTGTAATGACCAACGATCGGAGCAGGGAAGAGGGGGGGGGGGGGGAGGGTCCCCTTCCCCACCGCGCATCAAACACAATGCAAGCATTACGACCAATGTCGAGTGCCAGGCTAGGTAGCGACAAGTATCAATTTTATAAGTCATTGGTTTCACTTAGCTGGGATTCAAATAGCCAACCTTCCACATGAGAAGCCTGTTCTCCACAGATTCGGCCACCGCGTCCAGTCATCACAATACCAAAGTTGAGGCACAGCTACTGCCGCTTTTTCTCTCCCGAAGATTTATACTGCCTATCATGGATAAGTCTGAATAGACTTGTTTTCACCATTAGACAGTTTTGTCGATAGAAAGCCCATATTTTTACATAACCTCCCACAACACATAGACATGGTATGAGAACAACTGGTCTTTGATGACGCTGTAAGTTATACACAGCAGTAGAAATCCAAATTGGCAGAGGTGATGGCATGGGGAATCAAACCACCAACCTTCAGATTAGGAGTCTGAATTGGAAAAAGGTCAGACACTCTAACCACTCCACCACAAAGAACACATCCTACATTGCACACCTAATTTCAGCCTGCAGACACCAGCACACACAGCTCACCTTTTCAGTGGCATCGAGCCGTTGTGGCCAAGCAGCAGCGTGTGGACCTGCGCAGCAAACGCCTTGCGGTGGAGGTGGACAGCGGGTAAGTAGTGCTGCACACGCGCTTGAGGGCTTCCCGGCGGGCAGTGTAGGGCGCACAAGTCCAACTCACCCACCTACAAAGGTTTGTGGAAAACCATTGCTAAATCAGCACACTTACACGGGAAAACCCCAACATCTCAATTTCTTACCTCTATATAAACTAAGAGGAAAAGAAACACCGTTATTTATTGGTTTCCATACCTCCTACACTTTCCTTTAATCTCTAACTTCTAAGTGAATAAATTTCTTTTTTTAATTAGACCATATCAAAATATTATTTGAATTAAAGAGTCCATTCATATACTTTTTATGTATACATGAGGGATTGAAATCGCTTTTTAAAAATTTATTTGTCAATATAAAGCTTTGTTAAAATGGAAAAGCCATTTTTCGTAAATCCTCTTCTATTCTCATACAATTACTAGTGTTAAACCTATGAGGAAGTGCGTCTACTTTCAAGGAAACCATATCGTCAATAAAATAAATAAAGATTTTAACAGAAAAAAAACGAAAATGCCAGAATCTTTTATCCATGATGTATTCCTACATATTTACAACTAGATCTTACTCCAATACTAACAACTTAAATATTTGAATAATTAATAAGTGTCTCCCCCCGCACACCTCTTTCGAAACAGAAGCTGTCGCTGGTGTATTGGGCGTGGTCTTGCGGAGTGAAGTAGGCGTGGCCTGTGGGGAGGCAATGTGCTGTGGCGTGCCGTGTGGGGGCGCTGTCTTCAGGGAGGGCGGCGAGGAGGAGGGCCACCTAGCGGGCTTGCTGACGTCACCGCTGCTGTTCCTGTGCAGCGCAACTGGTGGTAGGAGTTGGACGGCTTGCCCGGTCTGCTCGTCGTTTATGACAACCACCTCGCCAGACATCTGCTGCACCTCTGACAAATTTATCTTACTGCCTGGGTATCTGCATATAAAATAGGAGAATCATTCCACGAATGCGTATGTACTATGGGATGGGGTGGAGGGGGGTGTAGGAAATGAGAAACATTGCACCTAAAGCAGGATTCGGAACCACGCCTCTTGCATTCCGGACTAGTGTGCTAACCATTAGACCACTTAGGCTTCCTGATGTCATCACCCTATTCATGCGCAGCTGTCTTCATAATATTGTGCCTAGTCCGGATTCAAACTCACTTGCATTGTCCATGTTGCCAGTAACATGCATAATTCAAAGCCTTAGATACCAAATGCAGTATAGCATTCGATAAACCTGACCATAGTTGACTTCCGCATGCTATACTCAATTGAAATTATTCATCACTGTATCACCGAGCTGGATAGACCTTGGTTGACTAAATACAGCAAGATTTGAAGAATCGTTGAGATGCCGAAAGTGAACACGTCACGTGTTCGTGGGAGCGACCGGTTCTCAAAGGAATTGCTTGCTTCTGCAGGTCGTAGGAGCAGCATCTCAAAAGGGGTTATCAACTGGTGTGGAGCTGCTCAAGAATATGCTCGAATAGGAGTGTTTCTGGACTGTATAAGATTATTAGGACACTGGAAATCTAATAGTATATTTAATTATGTGAATAAAGAACTTGTTAGTAAAGGAGCATCTACTCTCCTGTCCCAATTTGGCTGAGAGTTAGATGGTCGATATCCTGTAATGTCTTATAGTATGAATCAGTTTTTGTTGTGTGCCTGGTCTGATTTGAGAGTATGACCGTGATCTGCCCATAGCTGCTGTCTCCTGTCTTCAATTTCAAGAAGAATATTTAATAACAAACTAATTAATGAAGATAATTACTTAGAGTATATATCTACCACCGTAACCTGCAAATAAGTAATATTAATAGTCAGGCTTGTTTAACTCTTCTGGATTGTACTATCATAGAAGATAGAATAGAATAATCAGGCTAAGAGGTCATCTGTACTGACTGACTAGAGCTTGTCTAATGTGTTAGCTAGTGATAGGAATATCAATGGCAACTGTGAAATTTATAAACCTGATTAATAAATGTATTGGCCCAAAAAATGAGTTCCCTGTGTCTGGTTTTGAATTACGCGCTATGTGCTAACCATTATACCACCTAGGTTGCCTGATGTCATCACCATATCTACACCTGTCTAGGTGGATCTTTGCATGAGATATCAGTTCAGACTACCAGATATACATCAGCATGATGTGAAGCGCTGATGATTGATTGAATCGTGGTTGTTTTACGCTATGTTGTCAGCAAAGGCCATATTCACGGCGAGAAGTGTTCGACTTGTATTCGGTCCATTTTCGATTATTCATCATTTTTACACAGAGTGATGCGAAACAAAAGAAAAGAATGAGCATGATTCTGTATGTTATGCAAACATTATGCACATATGTAAATCTGAATTGCTGTGTCATATTTGATTGGTGCGTAACTATATACATATTGAGTACAAATAGGACCATATAAATATTGAATCCAAAAAGGATTCGAATGCCATATTCCTAACCAGCCAAGACAAACCAAATGACATAAAAACATTATTTGTCACGTATTTGTCGCCAACAACAGTGGAATGAAGAAGGCCAATTGTGCGTTAAAATTTCCCCCACTTAAATAATCAGATGGAGCAAAATGAGTTGAACACCCACCTTGCGTTTTCGTAGGTAATCGGATTCCAAATCGTGGATTCAAACCATGGTCTAGTTAAACCAATGGCTTAAAAATTGACACTTGACGCCTGCTTAATCCGTACCCCTCAAATTTTTTTTAAATCATGGAATAGAACCAAAACAAACCACCCATATGTCCACCGACACTGCTTACCGTTTCTCATACAAATTGACGAATTTGATCCACTTGAGGGTGTGGCCGGGGATTCCCTTGAGCAGCTCGACCACGTTGGTCCTTAGCTTGGCGGTGGGCGGCTGGTGGATGAGAGAGACGTGGATTCGCTTACAGCCGATCTTTGTGGCGCGGTGAAGCCTGGCTATGGCCCGCTCCGCCGCCTTCAGCGTAGACACCCGAACGATCCCGACAACGGAACCATCCGCCAAGTAGTCAATGGTGATGTCTTCGACCTAGATGTAATAATAATAGCAATTACAATAATGATGATAATGATAATGATGATAATAATAGCAGGTCCCAGGGTCCGTACACAGGTGAAGATATGGAATTCAAGGCTATTTCAAGGCTGTTTTAGATAGGAAATCAAGACTATTTTCATTTGGATTTCAGGAAAAAAAAAAAAACAATGGCAAATGGAGATTTCGGACTAATTTAAATCAGTGGGGACAGTTTAATGGAATCCAAGGATTTTCAAAACTAATTATCCAAAATAGGTTAAATTGAAGGCTTTTCAAGGCCTTGAAATGGAGTAAATGAAGTTCAAGACTTTTCCAAGACTTTGCACATTAAATATGTACAGGACACTTAATTTATTAGTTGGGATAAATAGGATACGCACAGGTGCTGATTTACCTTTTTTCGTTTTTGTAAATTTAGTTTATTCATTGAATAGTCTTCGTCTGCGCCGTGACACTGGCCTTCCAGACATATGATAATACAGTTAATTACAATATATGTATATGTATATGTAGTCTGATATTGTTATCAGCAGCTAGCTCAAGTCAGGAAGCATTAAAAACCCATGAAAGGTTCACTTTGAATTTACCAAATAAACAATGGTTATACCCTTTCAATTTACCATCGGTTGATCCCTATGTATAAATAGAATTCTACATAAATAGGTCTCAGTTCAAAGAACTCACCTTTGCATGCCTCTGAAAACATTTCTTCAATTCGTCTTTAATCTCAGGCTCTTCCTTTTTACTGTCCAGATTAGTTACTCGGAGGTGGAAGTCTGCAGGTGGTTCACAGCGATGACTAGGTGTGGTGTCCGCGGCCACATCCGAGCCGCCATGCCTGCGGAACGTTGGTGAGCTCTGCACATAGGACGGCTCTGAAGTTGTTCCCGCAGAGAAGCGGTTGCCAGAGTCTGACAAAGAAGGGCTGCTCTGGTTGCTACGGTTACTCGAGTTTGAACGTGACCGAGAGAACCGACGCCCAGGGCCCCCGCCACCAGCACGAAAGCCACGCCCGCGAGCGTCTCTGAAAGGTGAGTTTGGCTGTGACGAATAAGCCGATTGATGGGGATTGAAGTATGTACGCGGGCTGTCATTAAGTCCCCGTTCCGGTGTTCTCTGACGCATCGAGTGTGGTGGATCGGAAAAGGTGCGAGTGTGCTGCGCTGGCTTTTTATACGCGTAGCTTGGAGTGTAGGAATGATGGCGCTCACGGGTCTGAATATTCGCTGGGGACCCTGCTGCGCCTCCGGCTGCTACCGGCACCGCCTTCAGTTGCTGCTGGTTCCATGGCAGGTTCTCCATCTCGGGGTCAGGGTCATCCTGGAGATGGCACTGAGCGGGAGGTGGAGTGGCAGGAGCAAACTTCCCATGCCCGTTACAGAACTCAGGCGCTATTGGTATACAAGCGACATGTTGAAGACTATTCGCTTGGGCGCCACTCAATGCAGGTGTGGAAGACTCGAGAGTGTCCATATCAAACTGACTGTGGAGATCCGAGTAAGGCTTAGATGGCAAGGCCATCTTTCTTGATGGCAAACCTTGCGGTACTGGAGCTTCGAAGGACTGCATGAAATGAGCCCGGCCAGGACTACGCTGGCGGTACGGGCTCGACTTGGGGCTTCCCTGGGGGCTACTCTGTGGGCTGTTGCCAGAGCCATCGGAGGAGTGGTAATCAGCTTTGGACCCGCGCTTTTTGCGGAGTTTCTTCTTGGCGCGTGGTGACTGGTAGCCATTGTTGTTGTTGTTGAACTGCTGCTCCGAGTAGATGCTGGCAGGAGTCGGGGCTATCTCTACGCTTATCTTGGCACCAAATACGTCTTCTCCATCCATCCGTCCTCCCGCTCTGCAAAGTCGATTTGATCAGATCTATTATATAATTACCCCCAACACACACACACACACAACTTGAGGTGATGATGATGATGGGGCGGGAAAGAGAAGGGACAAATAATGTACTTTTTAATCAGATTTGTGCAACAAATATTATAGTATGTGATAACCTCCATGATTTTTCAAGATTAGTTGAGTGAGTGGCATGAGTTACAACTTCGCAACATTAACGGTCATATCAAGGCGAGAGCCAATTTGAGACAGTAGGCACTGTAAAGGTATTATGGTGCTGATCCGCCCACCACCGGCACTTACAGTGCTTTCAAAAAGTTGTGAAATAGGAACTGGAATTGTAAATGTAGAAGTCACAAGGGCCGTGCCTTTGCCAGTGAATAAACACTGACAGTTGAGTGGTGTACATAGTGAGCTGCACTCACGGTAGAAAGTACAGGTTGCAGGTCAGCATGTAGATGACACTTAGAGGCATGCGTCGGCTCAACCAGGACTTGCACTGTACCGTCCCACTACACCTAGCTTAATGCCAGGCAAGATAGCGACAAGCGCCATTTTACTTTGAAATTGTTTAGTTTAAGTTCTTCTCACAAGGGAAGTGGATATTCTACCGCTGACCATCCAGTCCATTCTCAAATACATATGGCGCACCATGATTTTCAAACATTATAGTGCCTAATGATTTGCAACATAATTCAAATTCGTTTAGTCTGGCTTGAGATGTGCAGCTGCAAATAACACTGAGAGCAGTTCATTATCCAATTGAAAAGATGGAAATGGACATTTTGCTGAAATTCCATCAAGGCGTAGTGTCACATGTGACATGAATTGTACATGTTGCTAGTAACATGGGTAATTCATAACATTGGAAACCATTTTAGTGTTGCCTAATGCAAAGTACCTACCAGATACAAGTATAGCATTCAGAGGTTCCTGACACCTTGGGGACAGCTGGTAAGGTATCCAAGCATTAATGCGTCTCTACGGTGAAATACGGCTAACGCTTGAACCAAATCCGAACTCCCAGACATTCACTAACGGAGCGTGATACAGAGCAGACCTATAGACTCAGCTTGATATCGTCATTACTTCAGAAATAACTTTACCACCCACCCTCCCTACACTATTTAACCCTGTTTATGTCATAGGGCTGAGTGTCTGGTTTGTCTCTGTATTGAGGTTCGAACCTGGTGAATTAATTTCTAAATTGAAAGAATAAAGTTCAATTAATGTGTAAGAATTTCCGAATCTGATAATACAATGAACCACTGTCTGTAGCATTTAAAATATAACTGTAATATGGGTCCTCGTATACGAGTACGGTGTATTAGATATATATATATATATATATATATATATATATATATATATATATATATATATATATATATATAGTATAGTTATACGAGTCTTACCTTGGTACAGATGATGGATAACTGTTGTTTTACCGAGGTATAAGCCTCGGATAGATGTGGGCTAGGGAGAGGTAAGCACGTCCGGTACCAGCAATCTTAACCTACTTATTGAGGATAAAAATGACTTTCAAACAATGGATACTATTACTTTACCGAAAAGGTACACCAACGGAATAGATGTGGCAGGGTGTGGCGGGAGGGCCCTAGCCCACATCTATCCGAGGCTTATACCTCGGTAAAACAACAGTTATCCATCATCTGTACCAAGGTAAGACTCGTATAACTATACTATTTTACCTCGGTAAACAGCCTCAGGCTAGCCTCAGGCTAGGGAGACCTTTACATAATTCATTTTTATCCTTAATATCATTCTTTCTTATTATTATAACATTCTAAATTTTTGTTCTCACCTATTCTTGTTAGTTGGCGAGAAGACACTTTGCAACGCCGGTAGGCTTTTCTAGTCGTTTATTATAATGTTTTGCAAACGACTTACCCGTCTTCCAGCCTGCATGCGCTAGTATTCTTTTCACAGAAATACCAAGCACCCGTGCCTTGGAGACCATGGCTCCTCTAGTTGAGTGGGAAGAGTATTTACTCGTATCCACTCCAGCCAATTTCAACACCGTAATTGTCCATCTGGCAAGTGTGTCTCGTGAAATCGCCTTATGTGGCTTTATAAAGCTCACTAATAGTTGTTGTGATGCACGTAAATCCTTTGTCTTGTATATATAAGCCCGTATGGCCGACACAACACATAATTTCCGATCATTCGGAAAACAGTCTAAGTGAACCGTTGATAAAGGGTCACCTAACGTGTTCGATTTAAGCAATTTTTCTAAATCAAACGTAGCTTGTTCCTTGTCTATTTCTAATCCAGTTAAGGATAAAGCAACAATCGTCTGTCCTCTGTGTCCGGTTACTAACAATAACAGGACCGCGACCTTAAAACCTAACTGTTTTATCTCTAACCACGAGTTGTGAGGCCAAGCCTGAAACAACTTAAATACTATAGAAACATCCCAAAACCGACTATACTTTGGTTTTGGAGGATTCCTTTGATAAATTGAACGAAGTAAATAACAAAGAACATAATGTTTTCCAACTGTTTCGCCATCAATTCTAGGTAATATAATTGATAACGCACACCTCGCCGCATTAATCGATCCAAAGGAAAGTCCTTCATCCTCTAGAGAACGAAGAAACCGAGCTACTTGTGAAATCTTTGGATTTGTTGGCTTAACTTTCATTAACAAACAATGTACACCCCATTTCTTTAAATAGGTTGTATACATTTTGACAGTTCCTGGCCTCCAGGCATCCGATACTATCCTATCCTCAGTAATTCTGTCCAATCCAAATTGCTGTAGCTGCTTCCTTAGAAAAGGAATGCCAATAGGGGCGTCGTTGACACGTCGCCGTGAACCACTAGCGGTCCGTGGTGCGTCAGATTCCCGAGTTTTCTTGGGAATCGTATATGATCTTTTGCCAGTTGTGAAACTGCTGGCAGCCAAGGTTGCGTGTCCCAATCGGGCACCACCAGTATCGCATGTGTCCCTTCCAAGCCGATTTTTCTCACTACTCGGCTGATAATGCTAAATGGTGGGAAAATATAAAAATAATTATTTTCCCAGGTAATAGCAAACGCATCTACTTTCCAAGCATCCGGTTCAGGATGCCAAGAAACATAACAGGGTAACTTGTTATTATTTCGTGATGCAAATAAGTCAACTTCAGGTGTACCCCATTTTTCACAAACGAAGTTAAACAAAGGTGTAGAGAGAGACCACTCTAAATGGTCATGGAAATTTCTACTTTTATAATCTGCAAGTGTATTTTGTGACCCTGGAATATGCGCTACAGTCAGCCAGACTTGTTGAGCCTGTGCCCAGTTCCAAATCAGTTTAGATAACTGATTGCAAGACTTTGATTTGGTTCCACCCATGTTACGAATATATGCCATGGCAGTAGTATTATCAGTTAGTATTCTAACCTGTGATTTATTTATCTTTACTAAACTACGTAAGCCCAGATAAATAGCACGCAATTCTAGTGCATTAATATAATCAGATTTTTCATCATCAAGCCATCTACCTCCTGTTGTGACCCCATCTCGATGAGCTCCCCAACCTTCTAACGAAGCATCAGTAGTAATTACTGTATTAGGTTCCGCCATGCGGATTGGATTTGGTGAACTTGCTATATGTTGCATCCACCATCCAATATCCTGTAACCCTTCTTGCGAAATAAACATCTTTCGCTCAAAATTGCCTTTAGTTCGTGTTAACGCTAAATTTTTATCTATTTCTAGCGACTTAATATGGGCCTTCCCATATAACACAGCAGGTGCATATGATGTCATTATGCCAATAAGAACAGCAACCTGTCTAATTTTTGGCTTTGATAACTTAATAAGCTGAGTCGCTGTAGTCATAAACTTAATTAGTTTTTGTTCTGTTATCGACACTGTAAGGGACTGTGTATCCAGAATAAACCCTAAACATTTGAGTTGTTTTGTTGGTTTAAACACTGACTTTTGTCGATGTACATAAAACCCCAATTTAGTGAGTAATGCACATAAATCCAAAACTGCATTCACACAACCAATTTGTGTTGATGCTATAATAAAAGAATCATCTATGTATGGAAACATTATGTGACCCTTCCTCGCCATTACCGAGAAAACAGGTTTAAGCAATTTAGTAAATAAACGAGGCGCACAAGCTAAGCCATTCGGCATGCAGGTAAACTCATAGAGTTGGTTATCCCAAATAAATCGAAGAAATTTTCGGTATTGTTCCATTATGGGAAGCGTATAATATGCATCTTGTAAATCAACACTAGCCATCCACGCATCTGGTGTAATCAGATCTCGTGCCGTATCTGGAGAGAACATTTTAAAATGTCGATATTCCACCCTTTTATTAAGGATTGTTAAATCCAGGATCATTCGAACATCACCATTAGGCTTCGGTCTCGAGGAAATGTTTGAAATAAACTGTCCTGAACAGTGTGTCACTTTTTGTATAATTCCTTTCTCAAAGAATTTATGTACCTGTTTAGTTAGTGCCTCTCGTTCAACTGGTTGAATGTTATATGGAAAAGGTATTATACTTTGTACAGGAATTTGTGTAAAGGGAATGTGAACACCCCTAACTATTTTTAAAATTTCTTGGTCACTAGTAATTTTGTGCCACTCAGAAATATGATTACTAATATTACCAGCCACAAAGTTGCTTACAGTTTGTGTGTTTTTAGAGGCTGCAGGGACTTGTAAAGTTTGTGTTTGGACCTCTACTTGGACCCGCCCCTGGGGAAAGGTCTCGACGAGTTGAACCCTCGGCCTATTGGCCGTGCGGTGTTGTCGGTCCAGCCTGGGCGAGCGCCCCGGCCCCGAAACCCTTGACCGAAGCTTGAACTCGGTCTGGTTCCTCTGGTGAACCGTCGTGGACGAAAATCCCCTCGTGACTTTTTGAAACGAGGAGCTTCCTGTTTCTTCTTGCCATCCATGTTTTTGCCACTCTTGGCTGCAGTCTCTACCTCTTTATAGAGGTATTGTAGTTGACCGCCAAACATCTTGGTGTTATCTAAGGGTTTCCCTTTAATTGGCTCTGGAGCAAGATAAAGCGTAAACTCCTTCCCCTCATTATCGGTAACCTTCTTAGAGCGAGCCACTTCCTTGCCAGCATCTGTGCAAACTGACTTGAAGACATTTTCATATCTTCGATACGACAGGTAATTACCTGCCGCCGCTAACACTGCAATGCCTTTGTCCATTGTCTTAGCCAAAGACAAGAACTTATTTTCAGTCTGCATCCTATTAGCCACAGGAACAATAGCTGTTAGGGTAGCCAACACTGCCTTATGCACTGTGTGCAACACATCCTCAAACTTCTTACGGTCATCCGTCATATTGACATCCCGATCCATTTCTTTAATGATGGAGTTGGGAACACCCTTTATGCCTGTTAACTCATCTCCTAACTTGGAGATAACCTCCGCCAGTTTAAACGTGCGGAAATGACCATTCACGGTCTCGCGCATAAGCGTAGTGGTTTTAACCCGCTTAGCCTTTGGCTTCTCCACCTTCTTAGCCACTTTAATGCCAATGTCCGCATAGACACCTTCATATATGGTGTCTGAGTCTGATTCCGTAGAAGTAGACTCAGTGGACGAATCAGAAGAAGAATATTTCCTCTTCCGCTTCTTCTTTTTGGACTTAGTCTTCCGCTTTTTGCGAAAACCAGTCTCTGCCCGCTCCTTGGTGAATTCATCACCCGAAGAAATCACCTGTTTCTTCTTCTTCCTCCGTTTAGGAGAAGGAGGAGGAGGAGCCTTAAGCTCCACCGCTGAGTCTGTGTCCAAGAAATCCTCATACGAATCCTCTTGGACACTCGGCCTACGCCGCTTCCGAGACACGGGCGATTTGGAAGTCAAGATGTGGCTTTCCAACCGTGCAAAGCGAGCCTCCCAATCTGGAAGCGCAGGCACATCAGGCACTGCGTCCTCGTCCGGGTCGGAGAGGATATGCGCCCGGGGCTGTGTCGACGGCCCTGCCGACAACACAGGTGAGGAGTCGTACTCCTCGTCCACTCCACTCGGAACACGCCCCTCGGCTGCTGCTGCACCGCGCTTACTCCGCTTCGTGGCCATCAGGAACTGTAAACAAAGATTTTTGGTCAGTCCTGGTATATATATTTGTCACAATTTGGTTGTTTCAAACTCAATTGGACATCTGGTGGTGTTAGAGAACGTGTTTATACCGTTATAACACAGGCGTAATAAGCTAAATTTGTGCGTGGATTGTGGGTCAAACCCAAATCTTTACGCGGGGTCGGGACCAGTGTATCGGCCCGCCCATCCCTCTGTTCCGCACACTTCTCCCACCTGTGACTACTACGTCAACAAGTTGGAGAAAATGCTACGAAACTCGGAGAAACGCCTGAAAAAGTTTTGTCTAGGGGAGTCTATAAAAGAAACCCAGGAACATCTCCAACATTACTCTCTATTAGAGTACGAGAGAATTTCCACATGAGATAGGGCGAAACCCACATCTCTACCCATAGTCACACGGTGACCCGGGTGTTGACAGAACCACTAATGACCGGTTTGGTTCCTTCGAGAAACCCACTCGAGTGTTCTATCCTTGGTTGTTTATAACCAAATAACTCGTCCAAATTGGACCAACGAAAGTCTAAACTTTCCATATTGATGCTCTAATGCATCATAATTAAGCTAACCACAGTTTTTATTATACTTACTGCGTATTTGCTTGTATGTAGACTAATTTTGCCGGAGCAACCCAACGACACGTTATCCAGTCGTGAGTTGTATATGCTAATTGCTGGTACCGGACGTGCTTACCTCTCCCTAGCCTGAGGCTAGCCTGAGGCTGTTTACCGAGGTAAAATATATATATATATATATATAAAATGAAAAAACCAACAAAAAACCAAGAACAATGCGTATCAAATATGTACTTAATTTTATATCTGTTAAAGCGCTATAGCCTATATAAGGGAAGGCGGGGGTCCTATTATCCGAATCAGATATCTTTTCTCGGTTGTGTAATCATGTTGTACAATCTAAATGCTTCAAGTAGGCGATGGGCGTTTTCACATTACAGGTTAATGGAATCACAGCTTTATTGTGCCATGACAATGCTCCCTACGGGACGGTCCATAAATGTCAATGGTTTTCACAATCTTAACAATAAATATAAAAAGATTAATATTTTAAGTACAATAGAACATAGAAATGCATAATAAACAGTAAAAAAGTAACATGCACACAATTATGGTAAATAGTATAGTTATACGAATCTTACCTGGGTACAGATGATGGATAACTGTTGTTTTCCCGAGGTACAAGCCTCAGATAGTCGTGGGCTCGGGAGAAGGAAGGACATCCGGGTCCAGCAATCTTTACCTACTTATTCAGGATAAAAATGATCTTAAACTTCTATGGATACTTCAATGTTTTCGTCTTGGCACAAGCAAACGTAATAGTCGTGGCAGGGTTGGGTGGGTGGGCCCTAGCCCATGACTATCGGAGGCTTGTACCTCGGGAAAACAACAGTTATCCATCATCTGTACCCAGGTAAGATTTGTATAACTATACTATTTTACCTCGGTACTAAGCCTCAGGCTACTCATAGCCGAGGGAGACTTTTACGTAACTTCATTTTTATCCTTATTATTTCAATTTAGTATACATTAGTATAATGAAAATATATACTTGTAATCTTCTCACCTGTCGTGTTAACCAGTGAGTAAGCGTGTCGCTAGGCCGCTTGACTTTTCTAGTCATTTGTTGTAATGTTTTGCAAACGATCTAGCTGTCTTCCAGCCTGTGTGTGCTAGGATCCTCTTAACGGAGATCCCCAGCTGTCGTGCCTTCGAGACCATGGCTCCTCTTGTCGAATGGGAAGCGTATCGTCCCGTATCGACCCCTGCGGCCTTAAGCACTGTTATAGTCCGTCTTGCGAGAGGGTATCTTGAAATGGCCTTGTGTGGTTTAATAAAACTCACCAAAAGTTGTCTTGAATTTCTAATTCCTTTTGTCTTGGATATATAAGCTCGTATGGCTGACACTACACAAAGTCGTCGGTCATCCAGGAAGCTATTCAAATGCACTGTGGACAGTAGGTCCCCTGTGCGGTTTGATTTCAGTAATTGTTCTAAATCAAACGTCGCCTCCGTTATCTCCAATCCATCTAGAGACAATGCTACTATGGTTTGTCCCCTATGTCCGGTGACTAGCAGTAATAGAACTGCTAACTTAAAACCTAGCTCCTTAATGCCTAAATGATAATTACTAGGCCAGGATTTAAATAACTTAAAGACTATTGACACATCCCAAAATCGATTATATTTTGGTTTTGGTGGATTTCTCTCATACACAGATCTCATGAACCAGTGAATAACTTGGTGTTTACCAACTGTTTGTCCATCTACTCTCGGGAGTACAATTGACAATGCACACCTAGCAGCGTTAATCGCTCCAAATCCTAAGCCCTCATCCTCTTACATCCGCAAAAAACTACTTGTGCTATAGTAGGCTTTAAAGGCTTAACCTTCTTAATTAAACAATGCAGTCCCCACTTCTTCAAATAGCTAGAATATAATTTCACTGTTCCTTTCCTCCAAGGATGGGAAAGCAGCCTCTGTTGAGTAATTTGATCTAATCCAAACTGCTCCAAATAACTTTTCAAAAAAGGAATGCCAGAAGCGATGTTGTTGATCCGTCTCCGTGAATCGTGAGCGGTCCTTGATGTTGTAGATTTCAGTGTGCTCTTGGGAATCTGAGAGTGTCTCTCGCTCCCAATGCCACTGCTGCTAGTCATGGCTGTGTGTCCCATGCGGGCACGATCAGAATTTTGTATGTCCGATCCATGCTGATCTTCCTGGCCACTCTGCTGATAATGCTGAATGGTGGGAAAATATAATAAAAATTATTTTCCCAATTCAATGAAAATGCATCCACTTGCCAAGCATTCGGCTCTGGATGCCAAGATACATATTTAGATATTTTGTAGTTCTTTCTTGATGCAAACAAGTCTACCTGTGGCCTTCCCCATTTCTGACATATCTTTTCAAAAATAGTGTCATTCAACGACCACTCCAAATGATCATGGAAATGTTGACTCTTTCTGTCTGCTAATGTGTTCTGACTAACTGGGATATGGGCTACAGTTAGCCAAACGTCATGCTCTTGCGCCCAATTCCAAATTAATTTCGCTATTTTATTACACCGTTTGGACTTAGTCCCTCCCATGTTACGAATGTATGCCATTGCAGTAGTATTATCTGTCAGAATTCTGACATGAAATTTTGGTAAGCGGATTAAACTGCATAACCCCAAATAAACCGATCTTAGTTCCAGACCATTAATATGGTCTGAAATTTCTTCCTCTAGCCATCGGTCTCCAGTTGCCAAACTTTCACGATGGGCACCCCATCCGTCTAAAGACGCATCTGTCGTAACTACAGTGTTGGATAGACTTTTTCTTTCAAAATTCCCTTTAGTACGGGTTCATGCTAAAATCTTATCTATATAGAATAGCAGGGGCATAGGCTATCATGATGCCGATTAAAACGGCGATCTGGCTAATCTTTGGCCTCATTAATTGTAACAAATGGTCTGCTGTATGTATAAACTTGTCTAGTTTCTGTTTTGTTAGCGATACTGTCACTTGGTCTGTGTTTAACAGAAAACCTAAACATTTTAATTCTGTAGTTGGAGTAAATACTGACTTCTCCTCATGGATGTAAATTCCTAATCTAGTGAATGTTGCACATAGATCATCTCCTGCATTTTGACAGGCTGTCCTTGACTGTGCTACAATACATGAATCGTCAATATATGGGAACATAATATGTCCTTTACGAGCCATCAGCGAGAAAATTGGTTTGAGCAGCTTAGTAATGAGGCTGTCACATTACGACGTTTCTCGCCAACGTGTGTGATTTTTTGCCGTAACGTTGGTATATGTCAGGAAGCGTTAGGCGTGCGTTGGTATTCGTTGATGGATGGCGACGGTCGGTGGCGCGTATCATCGCACGTCCAAAGTTTTGTGCTTGCACAAAACTTTGGATGTGCGACAACGCGCGGGTGCCTATGTTAGGGGCGCGTCGAAATACGTTAAACGGGCTGGAAGATCGTTATGCGAACAGTAGGCACACGCCGCACGCGTGCGGCTCGTTCCCACACGTTGCGCCAAACAGTTGCTTTTTGTTATTTTACGTCCTACCAACATCTAAGGTCATATCAGGACGGCGCGCAAAACTTTTACCACAATGTCGGCCGCACGCTACCAATACGTTGCGCTGACGCCGAAAAGTTTGACGTCTCTCGACGATTAAAAGTGATTTTGCGCGTTGGCGGCGTGCCGTCGAGATACGTCGTAATGTGACAGCACCATAAACAAGCGAGGGCACAAGCTAAACCCTTCGGCATACAAGTAAACTCATAAAGTTGTTCCTTCCAAACAAATCGCAAATATTTTCTATCTGCTTCATAAATTGGAATTGTGTAATATGCATCTCTCAGATCCACACTAGCTATCCAGGAACCCTTTCTTATCAAATCTCTTGCTGTTTCGAGAGAAAACATCTTAAAATGTTTATATTCAACCAACTTGTTAAGTCTTGTTAGATCTAAAATCATTCTAACATCCCCATTGGGTTTAGGTCGCGAAAAAATATTTGAAATAAATTCGCCTCTATCATGGTTCACCTTTTGTATTATGCCTTTCTGACAGAAATGCCACACCTGTTTATCTAGTGCCTCTCTCTCATTGCCATCAAACCGATAGGGAAAAGGAATTGTTTCCTGTACCTGTAAACGGGTAAAGGGAATACATATCCCCTCCACAATACTCAACACTGTTAAATTATCAGTAATTAAGTTCCATTCTTGCACACAATTTTTAACATTTCAAGCCTTAAAGGTGTTTCGGTGGCCGTAGAGGTTTACGTAGCAACCTCTACTTGTTCCCTGGTCGGGGGAACGGCTCTTGAATGGCCGGTCCCCGTCGTTCCAGCCAAATGTCTGGCGCTGTCCTCAGCCTCTGGGCTGGAAGCCATAGGTCGGGCCGGACCGTCCGCCTCTGCCAGTCGCGAAAATCCATGCGGCCTTTTCGCAAGCGGTTGTTGCCATCAGTGGTTTTCCTTTAAGCATCCATGTGCTTACCACACTTCGACCCAGTTTCTACCTCTTTAAAGAGGTACTGGAGCTGCCCACCAAACATTCCCCTTCACTGGCCTGGGCGGGAGGAAAAGAGTATACTCTTTTCCGTCAGTATCGACCACTTTCTTGGATCTTGCTACCTCCTTGCCCACATCAGTACAGACGGCTTTGAAGACGTTTTCAAACCATCTGTAGGACAAGAAATTACTTGCCGCGGTCAGCATAGCTATGCCCATGTCCATTGCTCTGGCCAAAGACGAGAAGTTGTTCTCAGTCTGCATGCGATTGGCCACTGGAGCAATCGCTGTCAGGGCCCCAAGGACCGCTTTGTGTATCGTGTGGAGGACACCCTCAAACTTCTTACGGTCCTCATTTAGATGGACATCTCTGTCCATCTCTTTGATGATGGAATCCGGGATTCCCTTGATTCCTGTGAGCTTTTCACCTAGCTTGGTGATAACCTATGCGGGCTTAAAGGTGTTAAAGTAACCTTTTATGGTCTCCCGAATCATGGTGGTGGTTATGACTTTCTTAGCCCTTTCCACCTGGCACTTCTTCCTCACTTTCCCACCGATCTTAGCGTACACTCCTGTACGCTCGGTGTCTGAATCCGACTCGGTAGATGACGAGTCGGACGAGGAATCGGACTGGTGTGCTCAGTGTCAGGATAATGTGACTGAGTGGGAAACCAGGTCATGGTGCCGGCGGCCTGATTTCCCAGTGGGACAGCACTATAATTTTGTTTGTTTGTTGTTTTATGTCCTAGCAACATCTAAGGTCATATCAGCAGTACGGGTCCCGACTTGTGACAGTACACACTCATGGCAATTTTATAGTGCTGCCCCACTGGGAAATCAGGCCGCCGGCACCATGACCCAATATCCCACTCAGTCACATCCTGACACCGAGCTAACCAGCCCTTGCCCTATCCTACTAATGCCGAGCACCAGGCTAGGAAACGACAAGTATAAATTTTTAAGTCATTGGTTTGACTCCACCGGGAACCGAGCTCGTGAACTCCCGATCTTCCGCATGCGAGGCCTGTGCTCTACCAATTCGGCCACCGCGCCCGGTGACAGCACTATAAAGTCGCCATGAGTGCGCACTGTCACAAGTCAGTACCCTTCCTGATATGACCTTAGATGTTGCTAGGATGTAAAACAACAACAAACAAACAAACAAACATCATCTTCGTGTGCCTCTTCTTTGCTTTCTTCCTCTTGACAACCTTATTTCTTTTGTGAACTCATCACCAGATAAACTCACTGCCTTCTTATTCTTCTTCTTCTTAAGGGGAAGTGGCTCTGGTGATGAGTCCACTTCCGAAAACTCGTCATCACTGACATCCTCCCAGTCTGAGTCTTTCTGTGGAGGAGGAGGCCTGTTCCTACCACGAGGCCTGGCAGGGCGAAACTCCTGTAGTTTTGACTCCAGAAGCGTCGTCATGCATGCCTCCCAGTCCAACGGCACTGCATCAATGTGTCAGGCGCACTGTCAACATCCTGCTCGGACATCGTAGTCTGTAACAATCAAAAGAAAGTTACTATAAACCCCATTTTATTCTAACTGTCACAACAGGTTAACAAAAACCACATCTGTGCATCTAGTGGTATTGGATTACGTATTTACACCATTCCAACACAGGCATGAGCAAGCTAAAGTGTATATTCGTAGGTAAGTGATATCGAAACCAAAACCAAACGAGGGGTAGGGACCAGTGTATCGGTAGCCTCCCACACTCTCTGTTCCATACACTTCTCCCCACTGCGGCTACTGCGCCAGCAAGTTGGAGAAAATGCTACGAAACTCGGAGGTACGCCTAAAAAATGTGGGGAGTCCATAAAAGAAACCCAAGATTAATTCCCAACGAGAATCCATAAAAGAAACCGAGGAAAAATCCAAACGAGATGTGGCTCCAGCCAACATCGCTCTCCGTTCGGCAATGGGCGGCATGTAGAACAAAGGAAAAAATGGCGCTTTGTTCTATCGGTGTTCCACAAATTGTAAAAACCCATAAAAGTAACTATAACATCTCAAAGTTCTAATAACTTCGTCAAAACGTGCCACAAGGTATCATAACCAAAGTGCACCACTTTCAATATCAATACTTACAGTTAGTACGTTGTCGTAGATCAAAAACTGCCGAAGCAACTCAACGAATGTCCTCCCATCGTAAATTGATTATGCTAATTGCTGGACCCGGATGTGCTTCCTTCTCCCTCGGCTACGAGTAGCCTGAGGCTTAGTACCGAGGTAAAATATATATATATATAAAAAAACCTATAAAAGAACTTAAACATTAATAAAAACAAATCCAGCAAAATAAGCATTGTAGTGGTCTGCACTGACCTCTCAGGCAAGTAACCACATAGACAGGTAGACGTGGGTAGTGTGGTGATATCAGGGAGCCTAGGTGGTGTAATAGTTAGCACACTGGCCCAGAATGCAAAGAGATGTGGGTTCGAGTCCTGCTCTAGGGGCAATATTTCCCATTTTCATCACCCCCACGACACTGGTGCCGTGACCAGGATCATGTACAAGCTACGCGCTGTATAGTTGTTGAACCTACCCTGTGTATGTATGTGTAAGTGCATTACCTGTATGTATGTAATTGTAAGCATTAAAACACTTACAATTCCAGGGGGACGAGTGTAGTAGTCTGCACTGACCTCTCAGGCAAGTAATCACATTGACAGGTAGGCGTGGGTAGTGTGTTGATATCAGGGAGCCTAGGTGGTGTAATGGTTAACACACTGGCCCGGAATGCAAAGAGATGTGGGTTCGAGTCCCGCTCTAGGCACAATATTTTTCATCACCCCCCATGACACTGGTTGCCGTGACCATGATCCGGTACAAGCTTTGCGCTGTATGGTTGTTGAACCTACCCTGTGTATGTATGTGTTAGTGCATTGCCTGTATGTATGTAATTGTAAGCATTAAAACACTTACAATTCCAGGGGGACGAGTGTAGTGGTCTGCACTGACCTATCAGGCAAGTAACCACATAGACAGGTAGACGTGGGTAATGTGGTGATATCAGGGAGCCTAGGTGGTGTAATGGTTAGCACACTGGCCCAGAATGCAAAGAGATGTGGGTTCGAGTCCCGCTCTAGGCACAATATTTCCCATTTTCATCACCCCCACGACAGTATGAAAAATAAATTTATAATAATTATAATTTTTAATTTAATAACGGGTTATGGATGGAATCAATAGTATCTAGGATTAGGTTCGAACCCCCATCTTTCACTCACCATAACATAAAAACATTGATCAAATGCTACAAAGTACTGATGCTGTAGCCTGAAAAGGTTTGAACCCCTTCTAAACATTGTTTGGATTGTGAATAATATGGATAATCATGAACCATCTACAGTGCTTTCAAAATGAGCCGCCGCATGCTGCTAGCGTCGCCTACAAGCTCACCTGCGATATGTACTTTTCTCTACAACTTAGACTATACTCCATAGGCATGGGTGCGCTGTGGTGCCAGAGGCACCACATCTGGAACCTCTACTTTTACAATTCCAACTTCTATCTCACAGCTTTTTGAAAGCACTGGTCTAGAGTGGGTACTGCGGCAGCTCACCTCTCAGCCAGCTCCAGGTCCTTGAAGCGTATCCGGGCATTGGGTGGGCTGACGTTGAGCACCTTACCACCACAGTTCTCTGACAGCTGGTGCAGCCGCAGAGACAGCACCTTCTTATCGCGAGAACAGGGGAGTCCGTGTACCACACAATCATGCTCGGCAGACTGAAATTAGCCAACATCACCCATATGCAAATATATTTATAGACGGTTGAGCATAATTGTGTGGGTTTTTATTTCAAAATAGTGAAATATTAGTACATAAGTCAGACGTATTTTGTGTAATGCATGAATAATGCTTGTCTTGGGTGTTTTTAGACTAAAGAATTAGAGATGAGAGTTTCTCTGATAAAAAAAAACACAGTGGAAATCTGTCATGCCACAAATTTTCCGCCGCAGTGAAGTGGCTGCTTTTTCATCCTTGCTTTTTTCTTCACACCAGAAAACTCGTTTTTTTTTTAACAATCTAAATAGAGTAAATTCTTCTTTTTTTAAACACATACTTAATTCCCACCCGTTAACAATTTTTTATTTTATTAAAAAAAGATCTTGAGTGGGAGGGCCCACTGGATGACTGTAATATTTAAATAGCAGTCCCCTTTCTTTACTCCATAAAACCGCAACACCAAATGCACTCTTACTCCCTAGAGTTGATTTACCTAACAGGGATGAAAGTGGTCTCCGGTGAAAAAACGCGGAAATCAAACCGAAATTATTACCAGGGCGGCGGATTTTCGACCATACAATTATCACAATTATCACTGTCAGGGAATCACATAAAAATGCCGGAAGTCAGATTTCAACTATCCTTGTTGTGGCTATATTATCACCCATACCTACTTTTGCCTTGATTGGGTTTATGTTCTAGCAACATCAAAGGTCATATAACAACGGGATTCGACTTACCAATTGTTGTCATATACATTCTGATTCCATGGCATTTTGTTTATCGTTAATCGATCAATATAAAAAACCGCGGACATCAGCGAAATCACCGGAGATCTTTCATCCCTGTACCCTAAGCAACTAGTGACATTTTCTGCTGCCTCTACCTTCTACATACCTTTGATGTAGATGGTCTGCTTGGCAGCTTGTCGGTGAATTGTGTGTAGGGGAAGCGCTGTTGGACACACTGTCGGAGGCCCTCATTGATGCGGTTAGGGTGAATCAGAATAGTGTCCAACTGATGGCGGTGTTTAATATCCGAAAGTAAACCCTCAAAGTTCACATCTCCTGCAACCGTAAATTCAACTTCAACAACTATCACCAATCATTTTTGTTTCAATATGCATATTCAGATATATCATTATTTTTATTCAGAGCCGAGGCAATGGTCTTCCGGCCTTAGGTATATAAATAAATATAGTTCCATTGACAAAGCCTCTTTTAAAGATAGCTACAGTCTAGTGCCACACTGCAACAAGGGTATTCCGAGTTCACATGATCCTTCAGGAAGCACTGAAGCTGCGACCCGGCAAGCCCAGTCGCAGCTTCAGGTTACATGGTGGAAAGTGGGGGAGGTGCTGAATACACACATAAACTGTTATTTTATCAAACATAAAATATTTGCTAGGACAATTTCACTGCAATCTGCATAGAAAGCAATATATGGCAGCACTTTAACAAAGTTTGGTCATCAGGAGGCATGTGGCAATAAGATGAGTTGTGGGCCTATAGTGAAGGATAGGGTTGGGAGTGGCACTAACCCTAACTTTCGGTGTGTAAGCTGAAGCTGTGACCCGGCTTGCTGGGTCACCGCTTCAGCCCTTCCTGAAGGACTAGCAAAACTAGGAAAACCTATATTTACTTTGTTGTTGTTTTACGTCCTAGCAACATGTAAGATAATATCAGGATGGGCACCGTCTTGTGACAGGGCACACTCATAGCGACTATGCAGTGCTGCCCCACTGGAAGACCAGGCCACCAGCATCATGACATGATATCCCACAGAGTCACAATACCCGGATGCTGTGCAAACCAGTTCTTGTCTTATCCTATTAATGGCATGTGCCAGGCTAGTTACGACAAGTATCAATAATTTAAGTCATTGGTTTGACTCGGCTGGGATTCAAACTCCCGACCTTTCGCGCGGGAAGGCAGCGCTCTACCGATTCTCCCACCGCATCCGGTGTATTTACTACTTGTATCACACATTATTAAAGCTGTTACCCGAGATGAGCACGACAGTTGCTGGTGGTTTGTGAGTTTCAACGAAGTATCGCATCCGTTGACGCAACTTCTCATCTGCAGCATTCTTATTTGTAGCATCAACATGAATTATAGTGACCTAAGATGAAACCAACAGCCATTTTAAAAGTATTTAGAGATGAGAAAAATACAATCTATGCTATGACGTAAAACCAGGTTTGGTGCGCACATATTACATTCTTGTTTTAGGAGCATAGTACTGCAGTTATGGGTTACAGGGGATTGTTCTGGAGAACCATTGCAAATATGTTGTAGGAGGCACAGACATATTTAAATTGTAATGCTTAAATAGCCATCAAACTCACTGGGGAAAAAATATTAAAATATGTATAATATATCTGGACATTGAGACAGGAAACACCAGTTCCCATTCGATCACCAAAGTTAAGCAGCGTTGAGCCATGTCAGTGCTTGGATGAAAAAATAAGGTGCCATAGAAATCGTGATATAGGTCTTAGCCTCCAAAATGACAGGCGGATAAGTAAATGTATTATTGTCCATTACCTGTGCACTATTAAGTTCCTTCATAAGTTCCTTATTTTCTTTGCTTGCATCACAGACACACATGAACTCGGCCTCTTTATCATATTCAACATTGTAGAGCTTCTTGCGTATGCGGCCCACAAGTTCGCGGGCAGAGCCTCCCTTGGGCACGCGACAGTTCTCGATGTCCCAGAAGACCCCGAAGGACCGGCGCTCACCTCCTGCCGTCGCCATGAATCTTTGTACTGGAAAATGATAAGCTCTAATAACATATCCTTCAAAATTGTAAGCTCTAACATGCAAAAACAAACATTTTAATACTTTTTTTTCTTTGCTACCTCCCCCAGTTCCTTGGCTTTGGATATTATAAGATCAGTTATGGTATTCATGGGAATCAGTATTTATACAAAGCAAACTAACAAGAAAGAGGAAAGGTTAGTGGTTGTTGGGCTTTTACATCCTTGCAACATCTAAGGTCATACCAGGATGGGTAATGTAATGAACGTGTTGACACCATGAGCTGTGTGATGGAACTGTTTATTTACAAACCCCTTTCCCGGCATCCTTTAGTCATGACGTCATCCTGACTTCTGACATGGATACATAACATCTCCTTTTCATAGGTATACTTAAAAATTAACATGAATGACCTTATGTCTCTTCCTTATAAACTTAAGTGACTAAGCGTTTCTTAATTTATTACATCTGCCCCCCCCCCTTGTGAACGTCTTACAGTATCTTATCGTATGTGTGTTTCATGCTTAATTAGAGTTATGCCCCAACATACATGTTCGTGCTCTGCGAAAGACCACGGAACGTATGAGTATACATCTAGACATTTATGCAATAAATGTCTAGATGCATTGACCTTATTATTACTTTTATTATTATGGAACTTTGTTAAGCCTAAAATATTATATACTTATCTGTAACACTAGCCATGTATTGTGTACGGGTATTTTTATATATACATGGACATTACGAAACATATACATTAAATTATTAGGACTATACTATGTTAAGCCTAAAATATTACTTACTGATTTGTAACATTAGTCATATCTTGTGTACGGTAAGATAGACATATATATATATTACTAACATCTTACATTAAATTATTATGACTATACCTGCTCTTATATGGCAACAAATAATTTCATGTCAAGTATAATTATGTTACCCTCAAGTCTAATGCACAACAGAGCTATGAATAACCCAATCTGTTTGTTGGGTTAATTCGTCTACCGTATCTCGTTATGTATGCAGTCGTCTTGTCGTTCGCTTTGTTATTTTCGCCTTGTGCATGTTGCCTGTCTGATTTCCATCGCATGGGTGTATTTATGTTTGATGTATGTGTTTTATCCGTGGGACATTTATAAATGAATTTTCGGTTTCGGCGCAATGTTATTGTCACTGTTAATGATTTCATAATTCATAACAAAAGACTGGACTGGGAGTAAATTTATAATTTATTTACATCTTCAAGCTTATTCGTAGCAAATAGGTTTGTACATCAATCATTTGTAAGTATACAGAAGTATTATACCACTTGTCAGTTTAAGTCATATCATAAGAACACACAGGTTATGTTATTAAACACACACACTCAAAGTTCCGGGTTCAATTCAACCGAAAAACCTCTAACACTCAGCCCTAGTAGCCATATCGTAAGTACAAGAGGGAGGGAGGGTGGGGAAAAACCGTCTTCAAGGTGTTTACTGTATGAGTGCCAGGACCAGCCTAGGTATTTCCACCTCTATATATACTAAGGGTTTCCTTGGAGATTGTTGTTGACATTTGATTTGAGTGCTTGGAGACATGAATGTTTCTTGACTACCGGACCTAGCAACACAGATGCAGTCCTTGGATCACAGATTGAATTGAGTGGATATGGCAACGCATACAAGTTTTGTTTACATCACTTGGCAACACCAGTTTGAAAGTCAGAGATCTTCTATGTTGTGGGTTCAGTCATTCCAACAGAGTTCTTTGGCATTTTTAATACAGAACAAGAAATATGAATTAAATCTTAGTTTTTAACATTAATGATGATTTAAATAACATACATAGATAGATCTTGGAATTCTGATTCTTTGAGATTGTCCATTTAATAGTTGGAGATCAATTTGAATTTTATTTAAGTTCAAGTTTACAAGTTTCAGTAGATACATATCAGCAAGGCATTTGATTTTTTAGAAACTAGGAGACCATTATCTCTAGAATATGAGTTAACCCAGTTACTGATGATTTATGTAACATACATATATAGAACTGGGATTTCTAATTCTTTGAGATTGTCCATTAATAGTTGGAGATTTGAATTTTATTTGGGTTCATGTTTATAAATTTCATTAGATACATATTAGTAAGGTATTTGATTTCTTTTTGAAAGTATGAGACCATTATCTCTAGAATAAGAGTTAACCCAGTTTATCTATTATAATGCTTTAGAAGCTCAATCTAGTTAGTAGATAGAACTTAACTTCAGTTTGAACCCATTTGTCAGTTTACAACAGAACAAAGAAGGAATAAATCCTAGTCTAAAATTACTGATGAATTATATAACATGCAGATATAACTGGGAGTTCTAATTCTTTGAGATTGTCCATTTAAACGTTGGAGATCAATTTAAAATCATTTAAGTTCTTGTTTAAGAAATTTTAGTAGATACATATCTACAAGGTAATTGATTTCATTTGAAACTATGAAACCACTATCTACAGAATATGAGTTAACCCAGTTTATCTATTATTTTTACTTAGAAGCTCAATCTAATTAGTAGATAGAACTTCATCTAAGTTTTCACCCATTTGTGAGTTTACAAGAGAACAATAGAGATGAATAAAATCCTAGTCTAGAATTTACTGAAGAGTTATATAACATGCATATATAGAACTGGGAATTCAAATTCATTGAGAAATCCACTAGCAGTTGGAGATCAACTTATATTAATTAATTTCATAGTTTATGACATTTTTTATATTATTCCTTTTATATGTTATCATAACAGTATCTCCAGAATATGAGCTTAACCAGTTATCCATTAGATTACTTGTAAGCCCAAACCAGTTAATTGGAATACGTCACACCATGTAATAGAATTACTTGGTTAGCCAAATGAAATAACTGGTTTTTTCTAAATTAAGGTTAATAACTTTTTGTTTTTGATTATTTCTTTGCCTGTCAGCATAGTGTACAGAATAATAAGATCTAAGCTGTGAGTTATGCCAGTTCTTATGTTTTAACTTGTTCTGTTTTTGGCAACCAAGTAATTCAGTAGATGTGAGGTGACCAATTGTTATGAATTACTCATGTTACTACATAACATGCACAATCCCTTGGCCCAGGTGTGTGTGTGTTAATGATGTTACCGGACCTCCATTCATCCTTGTGGTTCTTATATCTAATTTTGTCCCCGGGCCTAAGTGTGTTCAATGATTTCCCTGCTTGTTTGTCAAAGTACTTTCTTTGTTGTAATTGTCGATGTTGCAACAACTTCAGTTTAGAATTTTGTATTTGTGGTTTAAGCTGATAGTCCAGCACCGGTATTCGTGTTCGCAATTTCCGAGACATCAGTAATTGTGCAGGAGAGGCACCAATGTCTTGTAATGTAGTGTTCCTGTAGTTTAGGAGGCCGATATTTATGTCTCTACTATCCTTAACAGCCTTCTTTATCATGATTTTAATAGTTTGTACATACCGTTCTACCTGGCCATTGCTTTGAGCATGCATAAGGTTTGTGTATACAGGCGTAAAACCATAGGCACAAGAGAACCGTGTATAATCAATACCCTTGAATTGTGGCCCATTATCGGATACCACATATTTAGGTATACCGTACCTGGCATCTATATTGAGTGCATCTATAACTGCTCTGCTAGTGGTCCTGTGTATAATCAATAATAAGTATGTAATTTATGTCGTTTACATAAAATAAATCTACTCCTACTTTATGGAACGGGATGTCCACTATTGGGTGACTTATTAGGGGTTCTTTGTGCTGTGCATTCCTAAATTCCTGGCAAATTTTACATCTCGAAATTTTGTCTTCTAGTTGACTGGTCATGCCAGGCCAAAAAACTGTATCCCTTACAAATTGCTTGCATTTTATTATTCCTACATGTGATTCATGAAGCTTGTTTAATATATCTGCCTGCAACGATTTAGGAATTACTATTTGATTACCTTTCAACACTATATCCTCGGAGGATGTTATGTCTTGATTATAAGTATAAAATGGTCTTATATTAGGTGCTACCCCTTTCTTGCCACTCGACCAACCATTAACAGTTAAACGTATTATTTCTTGTAGTGTGTAGTCCGTTTTGGTGGCTGATTTGATGCGCTGTACGATATCGGTGTCGATATCCACCGAAACGTCCTTATCGAACAGATCGTTCGGTTCTATATTGGATGTGTGTGCTCTGGATAGGGTATCTGCAAAATAGAGGGTGGATCCCTTAGTATAAACTACCGTTAAATCATAATTCTGCAGCCTCATCCTCATGCGCTGCATCCTAGCCGATAATTCATGTATAAGTTTGAGCATAATCAACACCAATGGTTTCTAGTCTGTTTGTACGATAATTTCATTACCATATATATATTCATGAAATTTCTTGCACCCAAAACATATATCGAGGAGTTCCTTTTCTATAACAGCATAACTTATGAGTTTTATCTAAAGCTTTTGAAGCCATGGCAATGGGTTAATCATTCTGGAATACAGTGGCTCCCAAACCATATTTAGAAGCATCCACCTGTAACACTATTTGATCAGCTCTGTTAAAATATTTCAGAATAGGTGCAACGCTCAATAACTGCTTTAGTTCTTTAAATGCTGTTATCTGTGGTTTGTCCCAATGCCATGCCACATCTTTTTGAATTACAGTCCTCAGAGGCTTAGTGATCTGTGCCTTGTTTCCATATCCAATCATGCCTAAAAATCTTTGTACAGCAGGTTTATCTGTGGGGTTGGGCATGTCTAAAATGGCTTGTACCCGTTCTTTATTGGGCTTTAAACCGTCAGCAGTAATTAGGTGACCTACATAATTAACACTGGATTCGCATATTTTTGATTTACATGGATTTAACTTAAAATGCTGGCACGCGATAACACTGCTTCCAACCGCTCATTATGTTCATCTACTGTCTTACCATGTATCAAGATATCGTCTGAAATGACATGCACTCCTGGTAGGTTTTGCAACATTTCATTCATTTCCTGTATAAATATGTCCCCTCCCACCGTCTTTCTCCCAAAAGGTAATCTGGTGTACCGGAAACTACCCCAGGGATTGTTAAATGTGCAAAGTTTGGAACTATTATCATCCAGTTGTATTTGCCAGTAACCACTATTCGCGTCCAACACTGAAAAATACTTTGCCAGGTGGATCTGAGCTACGACTTCGTCTACCGTACGTACAGGATATGGTCCACTCAGGATCGCTTTATTTAATTTGGTCGGGTCTAAACAAACCCTAATCTTTCCCAGTTTTCGTACAATGGTAATAGAGCTTACCCACGGGGTTGGCTCGACTGCTTTAACTATGACACCTAACTAAGTCTAACATTCGTTTCAATTCTTTTTTAACGTCGTCGGTAATTGCTAAAGATATCCTATGTGGGGGATCTATCACAGGGGGTCATCATCATCATCATCATGCTGTCGGTCGCGATGCGACAAAGACTGCTTTCATTACTTGACTGCCGCTCTCCAATTTTATGAAAGCTGCCTGCAAAAGTGTTGATGTGCTGCTGGCTTTTGCAAGTTACCAGCGGCACTCTCTCGGGGAGCAAATAGAGGTTTCACACCGGCAAGAACATGTCCAGACAGGCGCAAAACTATTTGTCCCTGCAGTGCCTGGTCGAGGGATGTTGGGAGTTCCCTACACCAACCGCCCTTAATGCTGCCAAAGTGACATCAAACTCCCTGAAGTATTGCAATACCTGCATCACAGGGGGTGCATTGACATTAATATGAATTCTAGCATTGACCATTATTAAGCCTAACCCATCAAATACATCTGAATACTTATTTACCATATTCTGTGCTGATGTCGTACTCAAATCACTCTGGACAGCATCGATGCGAGCCAATAGACCTAATGTTACACATGCCTCCTTTCCAAGGATGGCACTCCCTGCATCAGTCACTTGGAATTTCAATTCCATTCCATTAACGTCCAGATGTGTCTCCCCTGCCGGTAGTATACGTTCCCCGTTGTATGTAACAAGTTGGCATCCTGACGGCTGTAAACTGACATCCTTCAGTTCACGGTACACTTCCAATGGCAAGATGTTCGCCTCCGAACCAGTGTCCAATTTGAACGAGACTTCACAGCTTCCAAGGTTAATGTTTGTATACCAGAGTCCAGTTCTGTGTTCAGCATCTGTGTACACAGCTCCTACGAACAAATCGTAATCCTGACCTACATCGTCCTGCGTGTAGGCAACGTTATTTGGGTCAACGTTAATTTCGTTGATCGGTGCGGTGCAAGTGTGTTGAGCCCTGCAAACCTTCAGAAAGTGTCCGATCTTGTGACACCCGGCACATTCCTTTCCACGGGCTGGACAATTACCTCTCGGATGATTATATCCACAACAAACGCACTGGAATAATTGTGATCGCGGTTGTTGTGATCGTGGTTGTTGATACATCGCTGATGTTTGTCTTTTCCACGGCGGTGGGCGTGTCTGCGTCATGCTCTGACATCCGCTGGCGGTTGCTATGCTGTCGACGCTATCTTCACATTTGATATCGGCACGAGACAACTGTGTAGCCTTATTTTCACTTAAATGGCACAACTGTACACACTGATCTAGAGACAATGTTGGAGTTTGTAATAACCTATTGCGTAATGCATTATCCTTAACTCCACAAACTATCCTGTCGCATAATAACGAATCTTCTATATTGTCATAACAACAATGTGTTACATTCGACTTCAGCTCACGAATATATGTGTCCATGTTCTCACTCGTCTGGTTGAAGGAATTAAATTGATACCTAACAACTGTAATGTTCGACTTGCCTTCACAATAGTCATTAAAAGCTGCGATCAATGGGCCAATTTTGTCTCTATCCGTTGCTTCTATCTTTAACGTCTTGTTTATCTTTTGGGCGTCGCCACCAGCAACACGCAGGAAAATGCAGCACTGTACCTTCTCGGATTTAGATGCCGCACCCGACGCCATCACATAAATCTCATATGAGTGTAACCACGATCTCCAATTCATGGCAATGTTATCATCCACATTCAGTGCACTAGGGGGTTTCAATCCCGTTAATGCCATAACGTTCTGTTCGTCCTACGAATCTGACACCATGTAATGAATGTGTTGACACCGTGAGCTGTGTGATGGAACTGTTTATTTACAAACCCCTTTCCCGGCATCCTTTAGTCATGACGTCATCGTGACCTCTGACATGGATACATAACACCGACTTGTGACAGTGTGCACTCATTGGTGACTTTATAGTGTTGCCTCACTGGGAGACCGGGCCCCCAGCGCCATGACCTGATATCCCACTCAGTCACATTATCCTGACACAGAGCAAACCAGTCCTTGTCCTATCTTAATAATGCTAAGGGCCCGAGTGGGAAGCGACAAGTATCAATTTTTAAGTCATTGGTTTAACTCGACCAGGGTTCAAACCCATGGGTTCGAATCCCACGACCTACCAAAACGGGAGACGGACGCTCAACTCATTCGGCCATTCTGCCTGGTCAAGAGGAAAGCACAATGGTTTTAAAACATTGCTGAGGAGGTAGCATTTATAATATATGAATTCTAAGTGTTTTGCTTCGAAGTTCTTTAGTACTAGTTTGATTGATTGGTGGTTGCTTTACGCCGTGTCGGCAGCATAGGCCATATTCACGGCGAAAAATGTTTGTTTTTTGTTCAAACCATCGCTTTTACATGTAAAAGCAGACAATCAATTATGTGCCAATAGACACTCATTAAATTAGAAAGCTCACAATCATATATTTGTGGTCAAGGGAAACAAATTCCCATAGAAAAAGAAAAGTGTTATTAATAATTGATAGAATCTATTTAGTAAACTATATGAGGTGGTACAGTCCAGCTGCCCTCAAAAAGGCTCAAATGTTTTCCTGTTTTACCTTAGTAAAAAGGTCATGCATACTGTCTGCAGTGTAAAACTGTTGGCACAGGGCCAAAAAATCAACGCAACTTAGTAAAATGTGTTTGAGTGTCAGCAGGGACTGACACCCAATACATTCAGGGGGAGGTTCCCCCATGAGCAGAAAAGCATGTGTAAGCCACGAGTGGCCAATACCGCAGCGGCTAAGGACCACTTGGTCCCGCCGACTTCCCGCATGAGTCTGTGGTGGTTTTCCCACAGATGGTTCAATTTCTTTAAGTTTATTAATGTTTTCACCCCACTCATGTTGCCATTTGGATTTTATGTGGGTGGCTATTAGTGGTTTCAGATCAGAGTGAGGGATCAGACACGGTTCAAGATCACAGTTCAGGGCCTTCTTCGCAGCCCGATCAGCTCGTTCGTTTCCTTGTATGCCGGCATGGCGAGGCACCCAGCACAGGTGGATGTCATACCCATCCGTTGTCAGTTGGTTCATTTTATAAATGACCATTGCTAGAATAGGGTGATTCGTTTTCAGTCTATTTTAGTACTAGTAGTCTGCACTGATTTCTTAAGCAAGCAGCCACATAAACAGGTAGGCATGGAGAGGGTGATTGCATCAGAGAGCCCACACAGTTGAATGGTTAGGATGCTAGCCTTAAAATGGCCAGAAGTGTGGGTTCAAATAACTAGACACAATGTTCCCCATTTACAAAGCCACCCATCACGACACTTTAAACTGTAATGCCCCTATCTCACCACTTACCTCATATATTCCTCGTTTATCTATGCAAATATCCCAGAAGACCAGTGTAGCTTAGCATTGAAAACAAAATAGTGACTAAATTACCGCCTCATCCCCTGAACAAATCAATCTAATAACTAATTTAACCCAAATAACACATCAAACAATGAACGAGCGCGTGAATTACACAAAACAAGAACTAGGACGACAGTGATCCAAGCAAACTTGTTCTATAACTTTCTTAAAATTAATTAAACAAAAATAAATAACGATTTTGTCTTCTTTTAAAAGTTGAGAACATTTGAAACGTGTTTTTCATAATAGGTGTCGTCAAATTCACATAAGAACAGCTAGCATTGAATATTACAATGAAAGAGGCTAAAAGGTATATTTAATTTTTATCAAACATATTGGGACGGAATCTGCAGATTGTTTCGATCTACACGTCTTTACACTGAACAATCATTTACTTTACTATTAGTATCACAATTTATTCCACAATATATAGCTTTTACCCGTTTATATGGCACGCATGCACACATACAATGAGGAACATTATCATACCTCCTCATATTTCATCCTTTGGTGCTGAGTTTGTAAGATACCAATAACAGGATCTTTATCGGCGTCCACTACATTGTTGTGAACCTGTAAATGTCAAATCATGGAAAACATTTCATTCATACGTACACAAATAACTATAAGTCTAGTTATAATATAAATCTAAATTAAATTCATCCATAGAAATTTCTCGATAATGTATATTCCCTTTACTCAATATTAAGGTATCCGCCATGTGTTTTAAACATATTATTGATGGCAGTAACATTATTGTAATTAAACCGCTTGCATCAAACTTCTTATATTTGAAATAAACTATTAAAACTGCCTTTTCCCCCCTAAACCTTTTCTTTCTTTTTAACACGTTAAAGACAATATAGACATTGCAATATAAACGCACTCATGACATGACCTTTTTGAAACAGGGATTCCTTTGCCGAACAAATAAATTGTAGTGCTGACATATCTATTCCAACATAAGTGCATTAATGTAGCTATGTGTGAATTGTGGCGAACCACTGTTATTGCCGGTGCCTGGGTGGAGTGTTGTGTGTCAATTTCTCATCAAATTGCAATAACCTTCTTAATATTTAAGCCTACCTTTAACAAATATATATATAATGACCATATCAAAGCTCTTGTCATATGAATTGAGCAGTACAAGTTGATAGTTATAGGATTAATCTGACCAGTTATAGGATTAATCTGACCATTGGCATTGCTTAACTGTTAGTATTACACTTTTTAATTAGTGTGGGGAAAGTGTAGTGTCATGTAATTTTCTGTAAATGTACATTATTGTTATATATATCCATTCAATGTAGCGATGTTACTTATATGTGAGAGATGTAAGGGAAGCGACGTCAAAGTCAGTCACTCACTGTCACTGGTGCTTCGTGGTTTATTATTACAATTTCAATAAGGGCATGGCTTGGCGGCAAGTACGGGGTGAATGTTTTATCTACTACTCATTTAGTCATTATCCAGGCTTGCCTTGGCAAGGCAGTTTTTAGGGTGTTTACGGGCGTTGCGATGGCTGGGAAAACGGCGCACTGAGGGAAAATTGTGGACTTTCTGTACTTATTTCTTCCTTACTTTGCTCGTACAGATCAGATTTGCTTCAAATATGTCTTAAAATGAAGACAACTAATGCCTCTTAAAATTCCCCATGTTCCAAAAGCCAAAAGTGTATTTTAAAATACCGCTAGTACAAGCTGAAAAAGTTGATGCACTTCATAGGCCTGTATTGGTGCTAGTCCCAGTCATTTTGGGAATCACCAGCGCACCATGCTAAATTTAGGTCAGTGTTTTGTCATTCCTGGATTGTTAACCAATCAGATTTGTCTAAACTCATTTGCTTCTTCTAGCGAAGACTATGATGTCGTAGTGGCAGTTTCCCACTTTCAGATGGAATTACATGTGGTGTTCTCTGTGGCGGAGTGGTTAGAGTGTCTGACTTTTTTCTAGGTCGGACTCCTAATCTGAAGGTCGGTGGTTCGATTCCCCGTGCCCCCAGCTCTGCCAATTTGGATTTCCACCGCTGTGTATAACTTACAGCGACATCAAAGGCCAGTTGCTCTCATACCATGTCTATGTGGTCTGGGAGGTTAAAAATCCCTTGGGTCGGTAAAAGTGTAGGCTCGGGCTTTCTATCGACAAACTGTCTAATGGTGAAAACAAGCCTATTCAGGCTTATCCATGATAGGCAGTATAAATCTTCAACAACAAAAAAACAAAAAAAATTACTGGTTAAAAGGTTATGTGAAAAACTGTAAACAAACTATTTTAAAGTATGAAAATGGATTTAGACACCTTAGTGGGTATGTGATCCTATTAAAGTAACTTCTTAGGAGTATTTTGTTCTTTATTGCATTAGAAAATACTACATATTAGCTCCAGGCTTTTACTTTAACTGAGCAGTGTGTAGCTATTTTGTGGCAACATTTTGGTGGCCATCTTGGATTTATGCCTGCCATCTTGAATTTAGATCATTCCATTCAAAGGTAGAATTGACAGGGATTCTAAAAATATATATACTTTGTTATAGGTAACTCTGGTATTTTAAAAGCTATAAATCATTTATTGCCAGATTTCATGTGTTGCAAAGTGATGTCTAGGATGTCAATTTGGCCAATTATATTTTAACTTGTGGCAGCCATATTGGATTTGTATTTAATCAATGTAAGCTCCTAATTAATCCTAGTATTAAGGATTTACATTACCCATGGTTCATAGTACTTAATATAGGGCTATAAAGCATTTATTACCAGATTTAGACATAAAAATAACCAACATGACCACTTGTTATCACCCAGTATCAGTGACTGAGTGAGTTTCCTGTTGTCAATTTCCATGAAAATGGACAAACTTAGGTGACGTTTTGGTTTGAATGAATAAAGATAGAAAGGTGAGGTTTGGTCTATTGCATTTTTCAGAAAATGTTCAATCAGATTAGGCTATTTGGGAGTGGCCATACCAAATACATCTATTTGCTGTTAAACACCTAGATAAAGTATTCACCCCGTACTTGCAGTACACGGGTGAATACCAACCCTATATAAAAGCTGTTGAAAATGTGGGGAAATGAAATGAGAGCCTATATTCTTTATATTTCTTCATATTTCCCCGCTACCGTTGAGTTGAAAAATATAATAAAACATCTAGTTTAATAGAATTTTAAAAGTGAAATCGACGGCGTTCTATCTATCACTGCCATATTGTCTTTTTGCATACTCTGCCATTTCACCAACTCTGTGCCAATATAAGTAGCCATTTGATATTGGAGCCAGGCATTCTACTTCCTGTTCCATACTAAAGCTATTTTCGCCAGTATTTAGGCTATGCTGTCGTTCACCCGTGTACTACAACGTACATTACGGTACAAGTACGGGGTGAATCTTTTATCTATTAAACACCTACAGTGTTGAACATGCTCGGAAATTGTTGTGATGAAACACCCATCAAAACAAATTGAAGTGTTGTGATTCCTTTCTGTTTTCGTCATCATTCAAGATATATTATCATTGGTTTTCACTTGTTAATGTTTTATTTTTGGCGAAAACTATATATTTAACCGGAAAGGGGAATAAAATATGCACACTAAGACTAAGTTTTGTAGTAATTTAAAAACTGTAGGTGTTTATCTTGAAGCAAGTTGAACATGATGTTCAAGATGTTGGCTGTCCAGACTGTCTTAGTGTCTACACTAACTTGACTAAGCGCTTTCCATTCACTGTCAGAGGGTCATTATTAATGGAAATACTTACTAGAAATGCAATGCACATGCTATTCAGACCATCCTCTTGAATTCTAAATACCAAATTATCCACAAACGTAGCAAATATTATTCCGAAACACTTTTCCTCTTCTTGAAAGAAGCAGTCTCATTGGTAAATGAAATTTAACCAAACTAACATAAGTATCTATCAAGACGACATCAAGCATTGACATGTGACCACGAAAACTTTGAACTACTTTCGATTGACGTCATGAGAAAGTCCAAGCTCCAATTATGTTCTTCATTTCGCGACATTTAGAATTCATGTTCTCTTCTCTGAATATTCAAAATAAATTTATTACTTTTGTATATAGCGTAAGAAAATAAGTATATATGGCTAAATATATAGAATGGCACGTGGTTTGCGTAGCGATATGACCATGTAAACACAAGGGAAAACGTGCCTACTCGAGAAAAGCAGAGTACAATGTAGCAGCGTAATTTAGTTGACGTCTATATGGAGTATGATATTTACGGGAAGTGACGTAATGTGCATACTTCCGGTAGAGAAGAACATAGGACTAAGTCAAAATATTGTTATTTACCTTTTTATAACTTTAGTGTTTAATCAACATCAAAAGAATAGCTTTTCCTATTCATATATACTAATTGAAAATGCAAAATCAGTCTATAATTAAAAAGAGCAATATTCACACGTTTGGGTTTCAGCGTATGAATACAAAAACTTCCTGTCGGCCATCTTGCCACTCACTGAACTTCCTGAGATGGGAACCGTTGAGTGCATTTATTGAACTTCGTTTCTCATTCATCTGAACATTAAATTCAGTTGTTCAACTTATTTTCCTGAACTATTGGATCAGCAGGAACCATATATATTTCACTGTCACGTGAGTGGACGTCTGTCATCGATCATCTGTTGATCGACGGCGAAGGTTCGGTATTGGTCGTTTTCAGTTGACTGTTTTGGATTTGACAGTCATTGAGTCAACGGTAGGCTAACACTTTTTTTGTTGTCCCTTTTTTTTTTTTTTTTTTAAACTAGCATATCGAAAACGTGATTGATGAAAATTGTATGTGGATTGGCATTGGTCATATTGATTGCCTGTAATTCAGTGTCTACATTCTGGTATACACTCCGGATTATATTTCACACGCATTGCCATTGGGATTGACATACACACGCAGTGGGTGTGTCTACCTACCATCAGACATGGATGATGAACGCAACTTCGCAACTCCAGAGGATGAAATAGATTACTGGAAAGATCTGGCCAAGGCTTACAAACAGAGGTGAGTTTGGTTACTATTACATAGTGTATTAGTTCATTGACCCGCAGACTTACTAAATGCTGACTAGATTGTTCTGTAAATAATGTACGATTGGTCCATTTGATTAATATTATATAATTATAATTATTATATATTATACTAATATATAAGTATATTCTATACTATAGTTTATTAATTGGTATAAAAAGTATAATATTAATCAACAACAGTCAAGTATGTTTACTTCAACGATACAACGTCTTTGTGTCGTTGAAATAAAAATACTTGACTGTTGTTTATTAATATTATACTAGACAAGTAATCTTTGACTTTGTCAAAGATTACTTGTTAACTACCCATTTCTATTTACCAACAGTGGACAGTTATTAAAGTTGCATGGTCCGATGAAATATTTATTTTTCAAAAACTTAAACATGTATCTTAATTTGATTATATATATCCATCTTAGATATTGGTACATTAACAATAACAAGTGTTTTGGTACAACATATATAGAATAATCAGTGAATTTACTACCTCATCCTACTTTGAGAAACCCATCACACAAGGAAGCCATTAATCAATTAGGTCAATCTTGTGGCCAGTAAGTAGCATTGACCCTCATTCCAAGTACCTAGTCAGGTTCCAGAATGTCCAGTGGTAGTATTGCTGGTACCATAGCCTGGGTTGATATAAAGTCACATGGAATTTTGTATTAAATAATTATTACAGATCTGAATAAGAGTGATGTAATAATTATTAGGTATGTTGACATCCATGCGCTGCGTCGCCGCCGTGTTGTCCCCGATCGCTGTGATCGGGATAGCGCAAACGGTTCTAGACAGCTCTATCAAAATCGCTTCTCAATGGCTTACGGTTGGGGGGATTGGGTAATCATGATCACCATATATAAAGGAAAGATTTGTGAATGTCAACGTTTTCGAATTTTGCATTTCTGTTGATTCGTTCCTTTGTGACATAATGTCAAACATTTGCTTACTTTTCACATGTTCAAATCAGTTCAAAATCACTTTGGACGTAAATAAAAAACATATAGACGCAATTATTAATGTCTTTTCTCACTATATACCAAATATTATCACGCTCCTATATGTCGAACATGGTTAATTTTGAATGGGAAAGTGCCATGGGTTGCCCGACTTTGGCGCAGAGCCCATGCACTGGTAGGTATGTGCACGTCCGCGCGCTACGCGACGGCCGTTTTCTGTTGTCACACCCATTCCCTTTGATTCAGTCTAACTACAGGACAAAAAAACATGCGATTTTAAATTTAAAAAAAATCACAACTTTCTTAATACTAGGCCAATATGCATGATCTTTGTGTTATTTAAAAGCATTTGTTTGGCTCTTTACAATGGTATGAGTATCATTTCTATATGGTAATTTAATTTTTTTTTCCAACATACCTATAATTATGTATATTATTATCCGTGAACAATACATTTGATAATCATGCAAGTGAGATGCTAGAATAGCTGTACAGAAATAACGACACACACTTAGGTCAAACAAAGAAGTAACACAACACATGCAACTATAAAGAAACAACACATGAAGCTAACTGAGTGGATTTTTTTCGTTTTTATAAATGCTTGTTAAAGTTGCCTTACATGCCAAAGATGTTATCAAATAAATATTGACTGAATACTGATGCAATTGTTATTATTATTATTATTATCCTCTTCTCATAACGATCAATTTGATATATTTATCTAAAAAATAAGACAAACATTCACGCGCCATCGTACCATGCAACTTTAAACAAATTAAGAGTGAAGGCAAAGGAACCAAAATGGCAGCTGAAGAAAGCTCTCCATTTGATTGATTAAAGTTGCATGGTCCGATGAAATGTATTTTTTTCAAAACGAAAACACTCATCTCAATTTGGTTCTATATATCCAACTTAGATACTAGTGAATTAGCTAATGATTTGGGACATCATATACAGAATGACCAGTGAATTTATAACCTCACCACCTTGGACACTCACTTTGAAACACCCATTATGCAGGGAGGCCATTAACCAATTAGGCCAATCTCATGGCCTCATTAGTCTCCCCCCCCACCCAACCAAGTAGGCCTACTGTGCAGGGCCATAGAGGGGAAGGGGAAATGAGGTGGATGTTGCCCCTCCCCTCCATGTATGATATTCAATGCTATTTGCTCAATTCCATAAATATAATTAATCAATTTGGGTAATTTAAATTTTTACATTTGTCAATTAAAATTGCATATGCCATCGGGGCTATGTATGGTATGAGGGAGGATGAGACATATGGATGACATAACAGTAAATAATAACAGAGCAATAATATGTGCATTAGCTAATATAAAATATTTGAACTTTCAAATGCACATATCTCACTCAAATTTTGGAATATTTTTAAAATTCAAAAAGAATATTGCTTCTGATTCATTGGAGCTTCAGGTGAAATTATAATTTTAATATTTGGACCCTTTTTTGAAAATAATGGTCAACCTGAGCTGTTTATCTCAAATATAACTAACAAATTCAAATGACATCGGACCATGCAACTTTAAATAAATAGTCTTAAATGTGTATCATATTAGGAATATATACATATATATTACTAGGTACCCCAAACACAGGCTGATTACTTGTTGAATATGCCAAATTCTGTCAAAAAATGCTCCACTTCAACACCATGGCAAAACAAACCACAAAGGATTTTTACAAATGTATTACAGGAGAAACAACCTTTGTTCTCTAACCTTTAATCTGGTCTTGGATTCATTTTATTATTCAAATAAATAAGCCTGATATAGCTAAATAAAAACTACCACCAACTCCCATTTTTCACTCTCAAACCATGGTAATTCCCAGGTGGAGATGTGTCATGGTATCCCTAGTAGAATTCGCTGGTGTACATCCAATTTGTGCAACAACACCATTTGTTGATCAAAGTACCCAGGAAAAAGGTACTAATACCCCTAGATAGGTGAGATTCCAAGCTTTCCATCCATATACAACTGTATATGTTTTAATTTTAGAGAAAATACAAAAAAATTGATTGAAAGCTCCTAAGTTACTAGTAAAGGATTTCCATTACCATGTATAGTGCTTAATTTAGGGCTATAAGCATTATAACAGATTTAGACATAAAATACAACATGACCATTGTTATACCAGTATAAGTGACTGAGTGAGTTCCTGTGTCATTTCATGAAAATGGACAACTTAGGTGACGTATTGTTTGAATGATAAGATGAAGGTGAGGTTGGCCTATTGCATTTTTCAGAAAATGTTCAATCAGATAGGCTATTTGGAGTGGCCTCCAATACTATTGCTGTTAACACCTAGTAAAGTATTCACTACTTGCATTACGGATGATCCCTATAAAAGCTGTTTGAAACAAAATGGTACTTCATTTGTCAAAATCGCTCTAATATTAAGGAAGATATGGGCGTTTTTAGGTTGTTACTTAATTGGGCCCATCCGAACCTAAAAAGATAGCATTTTTGATGGTCCCCCAAATTAAAACTAATCACCCTATCTATTTCTCCCTGACCTATAGGTGAGTCTTGTCACCTATTTTTTTTTTCAGGACCACATACAATTGGCAAAAGTTGATAGAAATAGGTCCAAAATGCTCCAGAGCTCAATTTGGCATGTGATAAAATTTGGTAAAAAATAAACAATTTTGAGAAAGTTTTAAATTACACAGAAAATCACCCGTACAAGATAATTGCATGACATTTTCAGGTTTTATTAGGCTCAATATGTTCTTTCTATTTCCCGTCCTGATATGACCTTAGATGTTGCTAGGACATAAAACAACAACAAACAAACAAACAACATCTTTCTATTTCCATTATATAAAATACACTTTTAATTTTACAATGATTATGATCAAATCTGTCAAAATGCCCAATTTTGAGCAAGTTTAAAATGACACAGAAAATCACCCGTACAAGATAATTGCATGAAATCTTCAGGCTTTATTATCATCAATATGCTCTTTCTATTTACAGTATATATATACAATATGCTTTGACATGTGAATTATTTAAATTTTATAATGATTGTGATCAAATCTGGCAAAAAATGCCCAATTTTGAAATGGCACAGAAAAACACATGTACAAGATAATTCCATGAAATCTGGAGATTGTATTATCCTCAATATGCTCTTTCTATTTACATCATAATCTATATAATAAACTTTGATAGATGTGAATTATTTTTATTTTACAATGATTTTATACATTTCTTCAAAAGTAGCAAGAATCTTTGCACATGGCCAGTCAGGTAATAAGTACTACTACCACATAGGTATTCCAAGTGATTTTTAAAAACAGGTTTGATCTTGATTTAATGGATTACACTTGTTAGGATATTGAATTTGAAAGAAAATGACACTTCATTTGTCAAAATTGATCTAATATTATTAAGGAAGATATGGATGTTTTTAGGTTGTTACTCTATCGGTCCTGCTCAAAGCTAAAAACATAGCATTTTGTTATAGCTCCCAAAATTAAAACTAGGGCAATGAGCAGTGGAATGAGGAAGACCAGTTCTGCTTAAACTACTAACAATTTCTTCTTTTTTTTAAATTAGTTATCCCAAGTGATTTTAAAAAAGAGGTCTGAGCTTAATTTAATGGATGTTAGGATGTTTAATTTGAAACAAAATGATACTTCATTTGTCAAAATCGCTCTAATATTAAGGAAGATATAGGCGTTTTTAGGTTGTTACTTAATTGGGACCATCCGAACCTAAAAAGATAGCATTTTTGATGGTCCCCCAAATTAAAACTAATCACCCTATCTCACTTCTAATGTTTTTTTCTGGTGATTTCATGGCCTGTATAAAGAGAATATAGAGATCTAGGGTTATGAGATGGTTACATTTCAAGATATGGAGCTTCAAAAATGCTAAAAACTACAATTTCCCATAACTCACCATTTTTCAAATTTAGCTGTAGAGCACTGTTAGAGGTGGGCTTGTGGAAAAAATATGCACCCCAGATGGATTACTCTTATTTCTCCCTGACCCATAGGTGAGTCTTGTCACCTCTATTTTTATTCAGGACAGCATACGATTGGGAAAAGTTGATAGAAATAGGTCCAAAATGCTCCAGAGCTCAATTTGGCAAGGGATAAAAATCTGATAAAAAATGAGAAAGTTTTAAATGACACTGAAAATCACCCGTACAAGATAATTGTATGAAATTTTCAGGGTTTATTAGGCTCAATATCTTCTTTCTATTTCAATTATATAAAATACACTTTGATATATATGTGAATTATTTTAATTTTACAATGATTATGATCAAATCTGGCAAATTGCCCAATTTTGAGAAAGTTTAAAATGACACAGAAAATCACCCGTACAAGATAATTGCATGAAATCTTCAGGCTTTATTATCGTCAACATGCTCTTTCTATTTACAGTATATACAATATCCTTTGACATATGTGAACTATTTAAATTTTATGATGATTGTGATCAAATCTGGCAAAAAATGCCAAATTTTGAGCAAGTTTGAACTGGCACAGAAAAACACATGTACAAGATAATTCCATGAAATCTGGAGATTGTATTATCCTCAATATGCTCCTTCTATTTACATCATAATCTATATAATAAACTTTGATAGATGTGAATTATTTTAATTTTACAATGATTTTTTACATTTCTTCAAAAGTAGCAAAAATCCTTGCACATGGCCAGTCAGGTAATATGTACTACTACCACATAGGTATACCAAGTGATTTTAAAAACCGGTTTGAGCTTGATTTAATGGATTTCACTTGTTAGGATATTGAATTTGAAAGAAAATGACAGCGCGCGAAGGGTAAAACAAATGCCATGAAGGGTAAAACAAATGGGTTAGATTTCCCACTGACTGTGCAGGTGCTGGAGCTATATCATTAATTACCCTCCATGCCTTCCTCGAGTTATTTTTATTCAAAATTGTACCTGTTTTAAGAAACTTGGCCCTTGCACCTCTGTAGGCTGCCATTGTTTTATTCTTTAGTTGTTTGGCAATGAATTCATCCTCAGGGTTGCCAGTATGTGCGAAGTAATCCCTATCTTTCTGTAGCTCTAAGATTTCATTAGATAACCATTTGGGACGATTTTCTTCAACCTTATAGAGTCGCATAGTTGCATTCTCGTTTGCTGCTAGTGTTATTTTATCCAATAATAGTCACCAACATGCATTAGGATGCCCTGTTTGGAGAATGTTTTCAATTGGCTCCTGCCTTAGAGTTTCACAGTATTTATCAGTAGAGTACTGACTGTAAGTTCTACCCCAGAACTCTATTAGACCCCTAACATCCCTAGGTTTTTTCTTGATAACATAGATTGGTTTATGATCGCTTATATTATAGTTAATTACCCCCTGTAGTAGTACAGTATTTCATGTCTGTGAAGGCTAGGTCTAGAATCTTTTTTGCTTTTCCCGGTTATTCTAGTGCAAGATTTGATGACCTGTTCCAATCCCTGCGAAACTGCAAAATGACTTACTTGTGCACTGTGCACTTGAATCTGTTGTATCTGCATTAAAATCTCCCATGACCAGTGTCTCCATTTTGTCTAAGTCTGGTATCTGGTCCAAACAGTTAGTTAATAAGTCTATTGCAGTATCTAGGCTGCCATTAGGCATCCTATATATATATAGTAGGCTGCGCTTACAGTTGTCTCGTTTAATTATAACCCACTGGTCTTCAATTGTAGAGTTAGGTAGGTTTAGGCGCTTCAATGTCTCATCATCCACATCAATGTTTGAGTTAGAGTATATTGCTAAACCCCCTCCTATCTTAGTCTTTCAATTAGGTAGTTTGGTGGTCCTATCTGCTCTTGTTAACTGGTATCCTTTAATTGATGCAAGCTTATCTTCAGTGCTTTTTGTTAGCCAAGTTTCAGAGACTGTGAATATGTCTATATTTGACCATGGCAGATCAACTCTGAGCATGTCAATTTTGTTAATTAAGCTTCTAATATTAAGGTGTGTTATTTTTAAACCAGCCTGGCTTTTGATCTCATCTAGAGGAAGTGTAATGCCTTCCACACAGTCCCTGCCATCCCCACGCTCCCCCACCACCTCACCCACCATACCCTGGGCTCATGACCCAGTGTTTCTGGTGGGTTAGACTCCTTGTTGTGTATGTTAGTGGGGGGAATACATCTGCCCCCTTTTGTGTTGACTAATGTCATAGACATGATCATGATGTCAGACATTGTGCTTCTTTTTGGTCAGGACAGCTATTCGTGGATTATTTATCAGGTTAGTGCATGTTCAGCAGATAGCTTAGTGGAGCATCAAATTTTTCAAACCGAACCAATCATCAAGATTTGATTCGACATATCTAACTTAGGTACTGATACACATATTAAGCATTTGTTGCCACATGGAAGGGGGACACTGAGTAAATTTAATATAACCTGTTACTGTTGAAGCTTATGGTGTCATAGTTTGGGCGTGCTTGCCAAAACAAATTTTACATGTTTGCACTTTGAGTATCTCGTTAGTAGCCATTTAAAATCAAAGTTACTTAAAACTAAAGTACGGTAAATTATAACAATCAATTTACTATATTTAAGGCCAGTGTGGTCTTTGATAATTGAGAATGTTATTACCATTATGTTGGCCCGCTGTTTTATTCCGGCCTTTCTTGTATGGCCCAACTTGCCTTACTTTAAAAAAAAATTATATTGATAATGATAGTAGTCGGGTCTGCTGGAAATACCCCAGTATCTTATTTCCCGACTAGCAGACGGGCTGTTACATCCACTGCTACTCATACAGAAACATACATAGGTCAGTAGTAGTACATATGTGCGTGATGTTCCTGCTGGAAGGCAGTGGAAGCCGAGTAGTTAATACAATTAGAACACACATGCCAAGTCTGCAGGTAGAGTGGGTCCCAATTAGTTTGTTGGTTTTTTTGTGTCCTAACAACATCTATGGTTATATCAGGATGGGTCCTGACTTGTGAAGGTGTACACTCATGGCCACTTTATAGTGCTGCCCCACTGGGAGATCACATTATCCTGATACTGAGCTAATCAGTCCTTGCCGTATCTTAATAAGGTTGATGGTCATGGTAGGTAGCGACAAGTATCCATTTTGTATGTCATTAGTTTGTTTCGGCCAAGATTCAAACTCCCGATCATTCACACAGGAAGCCTGCATTCTATTCTACCAATTAGGCCATCGCGTCCGGTCCGGGTCTCAATTGGCATTCTGTGATAGCACCAGGATCTACCCCTTCCCTCGCACCCTCAGCCCCACCATCTCCAAATAGTGACACATCAGTGTGTGCACCTGTCTAAAGCCTGGTACACACCTCCTGTATACGATTCACACGGTAAAACTCACTGCGCGACCTGACCCGATTCCCGACTAAAATTTAAAACGGGGGACAATACACATATCCCGACTGCTGAAGACTGGGGTGCTCACACATACCGTCCGTTTCGCGACTGGTCTCCACACACCTGCCTGAACTACACCAGCATGGGTGCCTCATGACACCCCTCTTCCATTAACCCCTCCCCCCCCCCCCCATCTCTTCCATTCCCAACCTCTTCCATTCAGGCAAGAGGGGGGGAGTGGAAGAGGGGTAAGAGAATGGAAGACTTGGACTGCGAACGAACAGCTGGTATCACACATGTACCGTATAAGATACCACTGATCTCTCATATATACCATTTCTCAAACAGCCCGATTCATTTTTCCAATCTTATAAGATTCCAGTCTTAAGCCCTAAAACTGAGTTTTAAGTCAGGAATCAGAAGACTCAGGTGTGTTGCATACCTGCCAACTATTACGATTTTGGCGGAATAATTACGATTTTTTTATTCTCATTCCGCCCTACGAATTATTAACATATTATTCCGCTTTTTCAAAGGTAATAATTTCTTTAATAATGTGCCTAAAATTCAAAACCATCGGACTATGCAACTTTAAATAAGTTATAAATACTTTTCCAGTTTACAGGAAGCGGGCGGTAGGTGGTGTTATTCAGAGATAACCAGTGTCCATTAGTCTGGTAATTATAGTGCCGTGGGCACCATTTAGGGTGGGGTTTTGTGGGGGTTTCTTTGTTGTTGGTAAACCATCAATCAGTCAGCGATTCGGTTACCATTGTGTCACTAAGCTTTGGTATTTGTCGACCCCGAGTGTTGACCTCGAACATGCACTGTATGGTTATGCCTGCCTGATAAGTGTTAACTGAGTGGTCTGGTTCCATTCCGGTCTGGTCCAAATAAATATTGACATTTGACTGGCGTAAAATACTATTAAAAGATTAAAGAACTAATGGCACATTTGCTGTGTGGCCACACCTTTAGGTTAGTAAACCAGATTTCAACGCTGTCGCTTTTCTTGTTGGGTTAAATATTCTTGGGGTATCTGTGTGCGCGAGCGAACAATGATGTGGGTTCATTAGGCTTAATGTATTTAAGCAAACCACAGTTGCCCAGATTGCTCTACCAACAGTACATACATATAGTGATGTTGTGGGCTCTTTAGGCGTAGGTATTGTATTTAGGCAAACCACAGTTGCCCAAGTGGCTCTACCAACAGTACATGTATGCATATAGTGATCCAGTAAAGTACATCACTAATACTAGTAATGGTAATACCTTCGCCCTATGTTTCTCTTCCAACAATAATATAAGTGTACCTAAGTATACATTGATGGATTAAATCTGCATAGTTTGCTGCAATTTATAAAGCCAAAACACTTACTTAGATTTGTTACTGCATAGAAGGAAATATTAAGTCAATTTGATAGAAACCGGTATTGCTTAAACCTATGCATGTATTTTAAGATGTATGGCAAAAATTAACTTGGCAATTTTAAACTATGAATATCTCCAAAGTTAACAATTTATGATAAAAATTATGTTCAACTAAAGTAATGTAGATTATGCAGATCAACCTAATATATATATATATATCTTTTAACGAAAGTTTAAAAAGAGGGGTCATCATCATGGGGCGACACTCTGGTACAATATTCCAGTGAGGACATGACTAAAATTTTAAGTCCACTAGGAGTATGCACTGTCACAAGTCGGCACCAAGCGCTGATATGACCGTAGCTGTTCCCAGCAGGTGAAACCCCAATAAGCAGTCTGTCGTGCACATTCTGTGAGAATATTAGCACCATCAGGGTTGACTGATTTATTCGATGATATATTTGAGTCTGGCAGCATTTGAATTCAACGCTTGTGAGAATGCATAAATCCTTTGCATCAACAAAATGCATAATGATGGATCACGCTTTTTTTGGTCTACAAGTTTTGTTTCAATGTGCAAATGTTTTGGGTGATGTTGTCTTAAGCTAAGATTCCTTATATGCGGTATGCGGCATGCGAATGCGGCAAAAAATAGAAAAGCATGTAAGTGAATAGTGGTGCTTCCATACGTCCGAATGCGAAGGCGGCAACTGAATCGGTCCATGGACCGATCGGTGCGGCATGCGAATACTGTTGCATTTGCCATAGAAAACAATACTGTTCCTTCACAAATTTGGAGGAAAAACCCCAACAAATGTTGGGGGTTGGCATATATCTACGCCACATATACGACATTCAGTGATTTTCGCAAATAAATCTAGTAGATCCAGCACTATAAAATCGCTAGGAGTGCATCTGTCACAAATCGGTACGCGTCCTGATATGACCTTAGATGTTGCTAGGACATAAAACCAGTGCCTGACTGCCGCATGGGTATGGACTCAAACCAATTGCATGCCGCCTCACACACACACACACACACACACACACACACACACACACACACACACACACACACACACACACACACACACACACACACACACACAGAGAGTGCATCGTGGCGAGTCGGTAGAGTTCAGGCCTCCCATGTGGGAGGTGGGAAGTTAAATTCCCAGTCAAGTAAAGTCAATGACTTGCAGAATTGATACTTGTCACTTCCTATCCTGGTGCTTGGCATTAATAGGAAGGGTAAGGACCGGTTAGCTCAGTGTCAGGATAATGTGACTGGGTTAGATAGCAGATCATGGTGTTGGCAGCCTGATTTCCCAGTGGGGCAGCACTATAAAGTCGCCATTAGTGTGCCTATTCTGATATGATCATATATGTAAAACTCCAACCACACACACACATACACACACACACACACATATACTCACAGTGTCATACACATACACACCACCTTGTGCTGCATACTGTGTACCTGGTAGGCAATGTGATGGGAACAACACGACCCGATCAATACACTGGATAGTCAGCCATGGAGCAACAACGGGATAACATCTCAGTGGCATTTTATGTGATGAAAATATCCCCTCCTTCTGGGTGTCTTTAATCGCGCTCATCATATTTGATATAGAAGATTATATTGATGGGATATTGTGGACAAATGTGAATTTTGATGTTGAGATTAATCACATGGTGCTGGTTGAGTACAGCACACCGAGTGGGGAGAGGTTCCCACGCCGTGACACCAGCTGGTGAAGGACCACACCACCATCACCACCACCACTGTGCTGGGCACCTGGTTCAAACCACTCCGGCTGTGAATACTGACCATTTGTTCGCTTGCCTCATTACCTCTGTCATCATGAATGATGGTGATTTAATTATGGCACTGAACTTGTCCGCCCTTCGGCCCATTGTGTTTTCTTGTGGTTTTTACCTTCGCTCCAATAGTCGTTTAGTGTGTGACCAGTCACACTAGGCTTGCGATAAAATACAAACCAAAATGAGTGGTCGCGAAAAGGTCCTCCTGGTGACCAAAATTATCGTCCGGGGGGGTCGTTGATTATTTTCCTAGGTTGCTGATCAATTGACGACTGATCAACAACCATCACACTGCTGCGATTGGTCGGGGACTGATTTTCAATCGGACACCGATCAGTCGCAAATCAGTCCCCAACCGATTGACAACCTGTCTTCCCTGCAGGCGCCAACCCTTCCCTTCCCCCCCCCCCCCCCTGCATTTTTGTGGTTGATTTAGTTGCAAGGAGGTTGGCGACCTGTAGGGATTTCTTTGGGTGCAATAGGTCACAAAGTGGTCGCAAGCTTCACGTGACTGGTGCTCGAATTAAACATGGCTAGACATGTATGTTAGTTGGCATTTCATTGAATAATACTTAATGGAGCTGGCTTCAAGTGAATGCATATTTGATGTTAAGTGCAGGTAGAAGCTATTTGAATAGCCTGGTGCTACATATAAAAACACGTTAGAGCTAGAGCTGAAGCATTGAGTATTATTAATGTACAGGGGTCGATGGGTGTATGGCGGTACTGCACAAATAAGACAGTTTGTTTATTAAATGCCCTCTGGCAAATATCCTGTACGGGTCTTCCTAGTTCCATTGGTTGTTCAGTAAGGACTGTAAAGGCCCCATCACATACACGTTAGTGGAAGTAGTTGAACGTACTGGAGGCTAATGTAGTAGAATGTACCGCCATCCATACTTCTCCGGTACATTCAAACTAAGTTCAACTACATTAGCCTCCACTACGTTCAACTACGTCCACTAACGTGTATGTGACCGGGCCTTGACACTTACAACCTAGGTCCGTAGGTGGGGGAGGTGGTGAATACATACACACAAAGTGGTATTTTATCAAATGTAAAATATTTAGGAGAACAATTTCACTGTAATGTAGTAATTAGAAACAAATGTTTTATCGCCAGAAGGAGTGTGATTATAGGTGCAAAGTGAGTAACCGATAGGGCTGGGGTGGGCACCAACCACACTTTCCAATGTAAGCTGAAGCTTTGACCCAGCATGCTGGGTCATAATTTTGGTCCTTCCTGATAGTCTAGTCATTCTAGTAAATTTTATGCCCAAACATCACACTAATTGCAACAGAATTTTTTTCACTGCTGTGCATTTCAGTTTTATCGCCTTTGAAACATATCAAAAGTCTAGGATGTTAAAATTGGTGGAAATGGGGGGGGGGGAGGGGATGCAATTATGTGATGCCATAATGACAAATCAGTTTTCCTGCAATAACTCAGCAATGGAACATCCAATTAGCACAAAAAAGGTATCCATACCTAGTTTTCATGGGTAAGGAACATGATAAAAGCATTTATGAACAGTTCTGATGAATAAAGTATCATAAATTATGCAAAGTACCCATCGACGAGTCAATCATCATAGGAGAGCAAGTGCAAGTCGACCACCAACTACCCTTTCAGCGGTTGAGTGTTGTTGCTGCAGATTAGAGACAAGGGAATCCAGCAGCACTGTTCAGATATGAGCTCAGCAGTCCTCCACCTGCATTCTTTGACTCATGTGGTCTGCCAAGAGAAGCCAATAAACCTGTGCTTACTGATGTTTTGTGGGATCTTGTGAAAGATGGCCAAATAGATCCCACTGGTGATGTGCATCACATCCTTGATGGTGGAGCTCTACTTCAACATATACCATTGCCCTGGGGGCAGTCATTTGATACTATTTGCCAGCTGTATGTTTCTTATGTTGTTTGTCGTTATGCAAGACATACCAATGTCTTAGATGGCTACAAGGCAAGTCCATCTATTAAAGACTCGCCCCATAAACGACAAACAGGAACCAGCGTCGGACCAGATGTATGTTTTTCTGGGAGCACAGTATCAAAACTGAAGAAGGGAGATTCCTGGCAAATAAAGCCCCAAACAATGATTTATCAACCCTCTCAGCTGCCCATTGGAGAAGGCAGGCTGTCAGACAATTCATTCAAAAGGAGATGCCGATCTCCTGATTGTCCAGATGACAATCCAGTCAGCCAAGGTAGTGAAAACTGTCATTGCTGGGGATGACATTGACCTGCTCATCCTGCTCAGCTTTCATGCTGAAACATCAGACTCTGCAAGACATTAGGATCAGGACCAGAATACCAAGCATTGTCTGCAAGAATCCTTATTTGTCCATGCCATACTGGGTTGTGAGACAACTTCAAAGGTTCACGGCATAGGGAAGGGCGCATCCATTAAATTTGGCTGCCTGGCTGACATCTTTGACAATAATTATGCGACAAAAGGTGATATTTCAGAGGCTGGAGATAAGGCCCTCATTTGCTTGTATAACAGCAGCCTTAAGGAAAGTCTAGATCAATTACCATACAAATGATTCAAGGAGAAAGTGGCTAAGAGCACCAAGTATGTTGATGCTCAAGTTCTGTACCTAACATCTGCAGTGCCATAGTCTGCAAGTATTTCTACAGGTCCAAGAGTGGAAAGCTACCCATCTTGAACTATAGGAATGTGGTTGGTAGATAGGCGAGGGTCAGTTGGTTGCAAAGCAGACTGACCTCCCACCTGCCCCAGCAAAAATATTCAAAACATTCCAATGCAGCTGCAAAACCGACTGCAAGACAGCACATTGTACATTCAGGAAGAATGGAATCGAATGCTTATCCTTTTGTGCAGCGTGCAAGGGAATCAGTTGCTCTAAGTCCCAATGTTGATAAACAGGAGGGCGATCCTGAAACATTACTGTGACATGTAATTAATTAACTTGCTATTCCTATTAGCATTGATCTTGTATATATATATGTAGCACTCTTGACAAAGTTAGTTATTCGATGGCATGATACTTCCCTCCATAATTATGGCTATAACCCGATATCTACTGTAGTATCATTACTGAATTACCACCTGCTTCACTGTAAGAATTGTAAATTTTGTGTGGGCCTGAAGGTTCTGATTGAACAACAGTGTTTCCATCCGAAATTGCTGTGGTACATACAAATATGATCATGATGAAAGATCCAAAGTAAATAAAACCCTAAGGACATGCCTGCATAATTTATTACAGAAATACAATATTTACTTTCTCTTATATTCTACAAACACATGGACGAAAGTTTTTATATGCCAAAGTATGGATATAGCTGAATAGTATGTTGACAGGAAGCTGAACGTGAATCATTTTTCATGAGGTACTTTGCATAATTCATGATAATAAATTCTTCAGAATTGTTCATAAATGTGTTTATCATGTTCCTTACCCATGAAAACATAGGTATGCCGTATAGACAGCTTTTGTGTGCTAATTGGATGTTTCATTGCTGACTTATTGCATTTTTCACCCATTTCCACTAATTTTAATGCCCTAGACTTTTGATATGTTCCAAAGGGGATAAAACTGAAATGCATGGTGGTGAAAAAAATTCTGTTGCAATTAGTGTGATGTTTAACCACAAATTGACTGGACTATGAGGGACAAGCAGAAACTCGGGATACCTGTATTTGGGTCAATTATTATTTCTGGTTCTGCACTCTTCTTTTAATGTTAAGATAAGATCTAAGCCTCATGGCATTTTCTACTCCCACAGATATTTAATCACTCATGGGTGTACCGAAATAACAAGTGTTGGTAAATCTTAAACATTAGTGTCTTGATGTTTATGTGTTTTAAAAGTCAAAATCCCCTATGCTATGCTACCAAGATTAGTAGATTTAGGCGAGTAAACTGTACACGGATTGATACTTAGCCATGGACCAGCCCATTGGTGTATTCTCCCAACTTCCGCAATTTCTCAGCACGTCAGCAAATTTAATACATATAGAAATGTTGGGTGTTCATATGCGTTATTTGTATTTGTATTTTCTCAATGTTATTGCATAAACTGAGTTATAGGCAATGCACTAGACAATTGTTGGATATTTGCAGAACTTTATGTATTGTACAGATAAACACACACACAAACACACACACACACAATGTGGTATACTAACTAATATTCATAGGCATGAGTTGACAAATGTGTAGTGTAGGCATACGAATTAGCAGTGATTTCAAATGAATCGAAGGCTGAGGCCCATTTGAAATCATTTCGTTCACCAGTGAGAACTATTATAATGCCTGCAAGTAGGTATAGCCATGTCTTTCAGGACTTGTTTTATTGTACGTATACGGAACCATTTTACAATTCGGTATGGGAGGTGATCACTGAAGGAATGAGGGGGTGGCAAAATGCAGACCTGAGCCACAGATGGCACCAGTTCTTGTTAATGAGTACTCATGGAACTGACCAGACAGCGCCTTCCAATTGCAATAATATTGGCATATTAAAATATACAGCACATTCTGATGACTTCATATGGCACCAGTGACATTCGAATGAGCAGAAAGCGCTCCCGCTGTATCAAAGTTACAAATGTGACACATTGCATCTTGCAGCCTGGAAGACTGTCGGGAGGAGCTCGATGAGTTCCAGACGAGCTCACGCGAGCTCGAGGCTGAGCTAGAAGCCCAGCTGGAGAATGCAGAGGCCAAGACCAAGGAGCTGACGGCCACCACACAGCGCCTGCAGATGGAGGTGGAGATGCTGCGGGTAAGTTAGCTTTGTATGATAACATATGTGTTGTATATGAACTTATGCTAATGTATGATAACATATGTGCTGTATATGAACTTATGCTAATGTGAGGTATAAAGTACTTATGCAAATATTACTCATGTAGCTATTTATGATTATTGTTATGTTTTTTGGGTTACTGAAGGCTGAGGTGCGACCCTATCTGCCCATTCCTACACCAATTTTGCTCAAAAATGTAACGGTAGGTCTTAAGGGCCAGCCAGAGTATTATGCTCGATCCAAATACTTCTCTATTGTCTCCTATTTTCTTATGGAAGGAATTAATACATGTGTGAACGGAAGTTCTGAAATATATATTATATATTATTGCTTGACATCGCTGATGTTGCTCCTATCCAGCGTCCAACCTAAAGGCCCTGTCCCATTACTATGCATCTCGCAGCGCGCGGCCAACGTGTAAAATCACTCTTTTACCTTGAGAAGCGTCAAACATTTTGGCGCCGTGGGCAAATTTGGACGTATACATAGCGTATGGCTAATGTGCTTCCGGGCGAAAAACGCTCGAATTACACTCACGGTACGTTCACAGAACACCGGTGAATGTTATATACGTTATTTGATCGCCAGAACTACGCCACATACGTCAAAACACACTGGAAAACCGAGAAACGTACATTAGACGTATGTTATCCATTCGTTGTCAGTACACTGACTGTACGTTCACACTGCCTTTAACGTAGGGCAACATAGTGCAACGTAGTGACCAACGTTTGGCTAAGGTATACATAACGTACAGGCGACGTAAAATCCACACGTTGTCATACGTCGAAAGTTTTGCGCATGCACAAAACTTTGCCGACACGCGACGCCATGTCTCAACGATGTACATTGACATATACCAACAAGCGCCTAATGCATGACGACGTAGAGGCCAAAAATTACATACATTGGCACGATGCGTCGTAATGTGACAGCCCCTTAACTACATACAACCTTCCTGTCAGTGGCAGCAAAAACTGGAAAAACTTAATGCTTTCTAACATTTCCATATGGACAATTTCATATATTTTCTTTCGTGTGCTACTTAAATACTACCATACGAAAAGGCAGAATATTTGGAGTCCAGGAGTAGGCTCCCGGTGACAGCCATAACTGGGTCTCAGCCATTATGGAGTCCCCAGTACTGGTATCGGTATTCCAATGAGGGGCAGGTCTCTACGAAAACGGTGGTGATCTTCCGTCGGATTAGCAGTTTTATGGAATCACTCAAAATTAGTGTTGTGACCCTATTGTTGCTCACTGTAAATTTCCAGTTTTTATTGCTGTTTGGTGACTGAGAATCTCAGTCCTTGAGGAACACAGGTAGGAGTGTCGAGAGAGAACCCCCTAATAATTTAAGACACCCTACTGTGTGTATGTATATGGGTGGTAGTAAAAGTCGAAGAGATTACTGGTTGTTGGTTGTGGCTATTTGATATTTAGAAACTGGGAATTTGGATAAATTTAACTGTGGTGCACGGTGACTGCTGAGAGTGAGAGTCATGTAGGTTAGTCACTTGAACATTGTACGCAGAATATATATTAAGAAACGCCAGAGCGCCTTGCACCAACTTGCTGCTCATGTAAGCTGTTATCTAATTAGTGGTTCTCTGACATTTGACTAACCTGTGACTGTGTACTGGAGTGTTTGAAGGCAAAGTTTGCAGGCGCTCCACAATAATGCACAGCATTAAGTCTAAGAAAATGTATGTCTTCATCGTCCCACCCACCAACCCCCCCAGTCCCGCCCACTGAGTCATCCTTGTGTCGTTTATATTTAATATAGCCTGTGGTATTGTCATTTCTGTCTTCCTTTCTTTGTTTTGGTAACTATTCTTGACAATCTCTTCCATTTTCACTGGTTTTCAGTGAAAAAGCAGACAACTTCGTAGAGACTTGTGACAGTGTCCGCCTATTCTTGCTCTTTAATTCTGCTTTACTGGAATATAGTGCTTTTGTTGGTCCTTGGTTTAACTCGGCCGGGGATCGAACCCATGACCTCACGCACGTCAATTCAACTCTGCGAATATCAACGTAGTGGCTCTCTTTTATAACTGCTGTTTCTTTTTAATTGAGAGAATACTTATTTTTTGTTTAAGTGGTACCACAAGTTTAGTAAAACACTGTATGTAGTAGGTGGTGTGTTATGGGTTTTTGTTGTTGTTTACAATATATATAGCATTGTTCCTCTATGTCCTCGACATCTTAGAATGTCTTTGAATTTCATTATTTTAAAATCCACCCCTGGATTAACAGCCAACCAAAGTTGTTTATGGCCCGGAAAGATAATTGGATTTAAGAAACATCAATAAAATAATATGTTGTGTTTCATGCATACAGACAGACTTTGACGTCCAATAGCCGATGATAAGAATAAATGTGTTCTAGAGGCGTCATTAAATAAAACAAACTTCACAGATAGACAGACATGGAATGTTTTTGAGTTGTTATCCTGATTCAGAAACAAATACTCCAAATTGTTTTAAATATATTTATCAATATGAAGAGAGCTGCAAATTCGCACGTAAATGATGTCCTGTAATAGTTTACGTGGTGTCCTAGAATTGTGTGGGCATTTGGTAGAGAGGACATTGTAGAAAGGCAAGTGTTTACTGACTGTCGCATGCTTATGCTGCACCTTACAGCAAAAGCTGGAGACGCAGCAGGGCCAGGCGCACAGCACCATCTGCCTGCTGGAGGACGAGCTGGCGCAGTACAAGGGCTTCAAGGACGAGCTGCAGAAGTACATCCGGGAACTCGAGCAAAGCAACGACGACCTGGAGCGCGGCAAGCGGTGAGTGCGGCCCGCCAGTGGGTGAGATGTGTGGGGGGTCCCTGGGCACATTTGCTAATGGTTTTGCGACATATACTGGCGTAAACTAGATCTGTGTTCGGTTGGCAGTCTGTAGGGTATTGGGGGAGAGGGTGCAATACTAGTATAAAATGGATCTGTGTTCGGTTAGCATCCTGTCAGGTATTGGGGGAGGGGGTGCAATACTGTCCTAAAATGGATGTGTGTATGATATTGGATTGATTGATTGATTGGTGGTTGCTTTACACTGTGTCGGCAGCATAGGCCATATTCACGGCGAGAGATGTTTGTTTTTTGTTCAAACCATCGCTTTTACATGTAAAAGCAGACAATCAAATATGTGCCAATAGACACTCATTAAATTAGAAAGCTCACAATCATATATTTGTGGTCAAGGGAAACAAATTCCCATAGAAATAGAAAAGTTTTATTAATAATTGATAGAATCTATTTAGTAAACTATATGAGGTGGTACAGTCCTGCTGCCCTCGAAAAGGCTCAAATGTTTTCCTGTTTTACCTTAGTAAAAAGGTCATGCATACTGTCTGCAGTGTAGAACTGTTGGCGCAGTGCCAAAAAATCAACGCAACTTAGTAAAATGTGTTTGAGTGTCAGTGGGGACTGACACCCAATACATTCAGGGGGAGGTTCCCCCTTGAGCAGAAAAGCATGTGTAAGCCGAAGGGGGATGTGATATTGGAAGGGGGATCCATGTGTGTATTGATCGGGAGTCGTTAGGTTGGCATTGTGCAGTTAGATCCATGATTGATGTAGGTGGGGGCTGTAACCGTGACGTTCTAAATGCTTCACGGTGGTCCATATATATGAAGAGTTCAGGCACAAAACCACGTAAACGCCAATCCAAAAATGTAGTTAAAATCAAACATGTTTACCTGAAAATATGGGGGGGGGCTAACTCTTTCAGCTGTGCCCCTATAGCTGCCATAAATCATAATGCCGCTACGATTCTGTTTGGTGATGTTATTATTGTTAAACTATGGGCATACCTTCTGGCTTTTGTCTGCAATCGGTCATGGTCGTATAGATCTATAGAGGGAGTGCATATGACGTCATCACTCAGCGGCCAGCCATCTTGGATTATGAGCACCCTCCCTAGCCATGTTGTGAATGCATGCAGATGCAGTAAAACAGAGTTTTTTTGTGTTCTGGGAGGTTCTGGGCAGTTTACATCCAATGTGTTTACTTACAGCACTTTAGCAACAACTTCTGAGGCCAAACTGCTCAAAACAGTGACAAATAAACCAACAAATCAGTAAATAAGCACAGTGTAGACAGTTGCAAGCCTTCTGTATGTCATCCAATATGGCCACCGAAAGTTGTCTTGTGATGTCATTACACCCCTCTATAAAGAGAACCCTCATGCTCCTCGTTGCACTGACAGTGAACTGCGTGTGGTCGTCAAGCAGCCATCAACCATAGCAGCCAGTATTAAGTGTGCTTATGTATGGAGTATATATAGGGGTCAAAAGGGCGGGATGGCCAAGTAATATGGTGGGTCTGGTTCATTTAGTCAATTGCCTTAAGGACCTTTCCCAAAGATTTTGAGGACAACTATATCCAGAGAGTGTATCTCATCAATAGTACACTCTCCTTGTACAGCATGGTGTGGTGACACACATTCCTTATTTCAACCAACAAATTTTGTCTGCTGTAGCTATTTTATCTCAATTCTCACAGTCAGCCATCATCTATCTCCCGTTCCTGAGCTACACTTCACGATCGCAGCGAATGCTGCTATCTGAACTGACCTGATTACGGGAAAAACAAGTTACAAATCTATGGGGTTTGGGGGGGGGGGGGGGGGGGGGTCGAGGCATTCCTGCGCAGTGAATACAGTCATGCCCTGGTCACCACTTCCGGTTAACTTTTTAAGTTGAATGGGCAGTGGGGAATATCTCAGCTTCTCACTGGTATCTTGGTTTTGGGTTCCTAAGCTGTCCCCTGTACACCTGGTGGTGGTGGTGGGTGGTGAGTGTGTGTGTGTGGGGGGGGGGGGGGTCAGGGAGGCTACCTTGGTTTAAAGCCACTAGAACTAGTCATTCGGTTCAGAAATTTACCGGACTGGATGGCTGAATCCGTAAGAGGGTTGACTGGCTTCCCGTGTGGGAGGTAATGGGTTCGAACCCCGATCGAGTTAAACCAATGACGTACACAATTTGATATTTGTCACTACCTAGCCTGACGCTATGCATTACTAGGATAGGCGCATGGGCTGGTTGGTTTGCTCAGTATCCAGATAATGTGACTGAGTGATATCGGCGACGGCTCAGTCTCCCAGTGGGGCAGCGCTATAAAGTCGTCATGAGTGCTTACTGTCACAAGTCAGTACCCATTCTGACATAACTTTAGATGTTGCTATGTGTAAAACTACCAACAAATGTGCATACTGTCACAAACTCAGTACCCATCCTGATATAACTTTAGATGTTGCTATGTGTAAAACTACCAACAAACATGCGTACTGTCACAACTCAGTACCCATCCTGATATAACTTTAGATGTTGATATGTGTAAAACTACCAACAAACGCGCATACTGTCACAAACTCAGTACCCATCCTGATATAACTTTAGATGTTGCTATGTGTAAAACTACCAACAAACATGCATACTGTCACAACTCAGTACCCATCCTGATATAACTTTAGATGTTTCTATGTGTAAAACTACCAACAAACGCACATACTGTCACAAACTCAGTACCCATCCTGATATAACTTTAGATGTTGCTATGTGTAAAACTACCAACAAACATGCATACTGTCACAACTCAGTGCCCATCCTGATATAACTTTAGATGTTTCTATGTGTAAAACTACCAACAAACGCGCATACTGTCACAAACTCAGTACCCATCCTGATATAACTCTAGATGTTTCTATGTGTAAAACTGCCAACAAACATGTGTACTGTCACAACTCAGTACCCATCCTGATATAACTTTAGATGTTTCTATGTGTAAAACTACCAACAAACGCGCATACTGTCACAAACTCAGTACCCATCCTGATATAACTCTAGATGTTGCTATGTGTAAAACTACCAACAAACATGTGTACTGTCACAACTCAGTACCCATCCTGATATAACTTTAGATGTTGCTATGTGTAAAACTACCAACAAACAACAGTTAGGTGTCTGTATGTAGGGCGACCAGTAGGTTACGTTCCGCTTGAGTGCACACCTCTTGCAAGTTTAATGGGCTGGGTCTCTTTGTGCCTTGACTAGGGTCTCGTGGAATAATCCATTCCGCATAGATCACGGTTGGTATGTAGGTCTCTACACGGGAACTAATTCGGTGGGTACAATGTGAGAAGACTTAGCTTGTGGTATTATCGCATATGTGCACACTTGTGTCAACTATTAGTATTACTACTGCTGCTATATTTATAACAAATAAACCCATATTACTGAATGGCTGAATTAGTGTTCATTTTCTATGTTTGATAAAGCTGGCCAGTTTGATGCCATATTTTGTTATTGGGGCTATTTGTTTAAGGCCTAAACAACACCAAATATGTGTTTCCGGTTGCAGGCAAGCAAAGAAAAGTAGGGTATGTAGGGATTTAAATTATTTTTTAAATCTTTTTTTTACCATGAATCCCTTGACTTGTAGTGTAATTTGATGTATACAGAAGGAACAACCCGTGAAAATTGGGTATATTTCTAAAGATTATAGAATTTCACTGGGAAATCTTTTTCGGTCGGCATCTTTGTGCAGAGTCGGTCACATATTTTGTTGTTATGCCTGAACAGATTTAAATGTCCCTTTCTATTCTTCAAAATAGCCCTAAGTTTGAGACTAAAGTTTTGAGGTTTTACATCCTAGCAACATTGTGGTCATATCAGAATGGGTTCTCGACGGGTGATAGTATGCCCTCATGGCAACTTTATAGTGCGGTTCGAATAGGAGACTAGGCCATTTTGCACTGTGACCCAATATCGCACTGTCACATTATCCTGAGACTGTGTTAACCAATCCTTGTCCTATCCTAATAATGCTGAGTGTCAGCTAGGAAGCAACAAGTATACATTTTTTACGTCATCGGTTTAATTATATGCTGCCAAGTCGTCTTAAAATGACAGGCTACAAAATAGTGCATAAGTGATACAGGTACCGATTGATGTGATGTTTAAATGCACCCGGGGGTATAATGTATAACCTGCTTTATGTAACACTGGCCACATGCTGATCTGAATTGTGATGAAAGTGGACAGATGCTTTATAAAGCGTTGGAGTGGTTAGAGATTTCAACCTTGTGTATGGATGCATGTGTGTGTGTCTGTCTGTGTGCACATTGTCTGTATGTCTGTCTGTGTGCACTCTGTCTCTCTGTCTGTCTCTCTCTGTCTGTTTGTCTCCTGTTGAAGTCGTGATCTAAGGGCCCTGAGTACAGAGTAGGCGCTGTGTTCTAGTCGGGAGGAGCGGCTGGCCTTTCAGACATGACTCAACTCAGTCTCTACCTGGAAGCAGCCGCCATTCTGTCGTGCAAAGGGAAACCTCCATGATTGCACTGCATGTTGGTAGAGGGTGTGGGTTTGAACGGGGGGAGGGGGGGGTGGTAATGATAATCTCATCACTGGTTTACAAAATGTCCAATATTATAGTAAAAGTGGATGGCTTCAGTAAGGGATGTTCATGATCCAATTAAATCTGAATCACTAATTTGGTTGAAATTTGTCATTAAAATGTGATTGGGGTAGGACACGTTTCATGGTTGTGGTACATTATATCCTCGTTTAAAATAAATGCCCCTTAAGGGCCTGTGTCTGGCGCGTTATGATTGATGCGAAGGCCATTTATGTGTTCAATAATTGCTTCGAATTAAGTGCTTTTATTATGCCGTATTTATCTGTTGGTGCATTCTGGCGATTAGAAAAGGCTTGCCCCGGATTAACAACTTAGAAACCTGTGGTTTAAAACCGATTTGTTGCGGTGATTTATGAGTGGTCAGTGCTGGTACACATTGATGCGTGTATTCCTAGTTCTGCTGGTCCCTTAGGAATGAATGAAGCTTCCACCCAGCACGCCGGGTCATATCTTCAACTTATACACCGCACGGTGGGGTGTGGTGATTGCACATACAGGTAGTGGTAATTTAACTCATGTACAATATTTGCTAGCAAAGTTTCACTATATATATGTATGTGTTTACATATGCATTAGCGTTTTTATAATAACTTATATGCCAGGAAGACCAAAACAATGGTTATAAGTAAAAAGACAGATAAACCAAATGTCAATATAACCATAGATGGCACAAACAGAACAAGTATCCGAATTCATATATCTCGGACAAAAGATTACAAATGATGGGAGATGTGAGGAAGAAATTAAAAGAAGGATAACAATAGCCCGAACAACATTCTCCAAAATGTATAGAGTGTTAACATCAAGTAAGATATTAATACAAACAAGGAAGCGTATTCTTCAGTGTTATGTGTGGTCTACTCTAATGTATGGGGCAGAGACATGGACAATCTCTAAGAAAATGTACAAACGTTTAGCAGCATTTGAGATGTGGACTTATCGAAGGATGATGAAAATATCATGGACAAAGAAGATCACCAACAAAGAAGTTCTCAGAAAAATTAAAAATAAGAAAAGCTTGTTTGCCACTATACAGACAAAGAAACTTATTTATTTTGGCCACATCATTCATCAGAGTTCAATATACCGTACATTGTTGGAAGGGAAGGTGAATGGCAGCAGAGGGAGAACATCATGGTTTACAAATATTTCACAGTGGACAGGCTTGAATTATTCACAGTCTATCAGAACAGCACAACATCGGGACAAGTGGGGAACCATTGCATCCAACCCTCGACTAGAGGATGGAACTATTGATTGATTGATATACATACATATATTTATATAATGTATGCTATATATTTAAATCCCATGGTGCGACTGACATTGGTCAACATCCGGTCAAAGACCCTATAATACTAAGACGGCTCACTCCCTATCTCTCCCATGGCAATGTAAATTTTGCAGTGCCACCTTGTGGTGGGTTTGATCAGCCCGGCTGCTGGTTGGTGTTTCACATGTAAACACATACAATTATATTATACATGAGATAGGTAAGTATGAATACACATCAATATGAAATTGCTATGAACAAATACCCATCATCATCAGCATCATCATCAGCATCGCCATCATCACACATCTTTCACATCCATATATACATTTATACATATAATATAGCACCTGTTTAACCAAGAGAACAGCCAGCGCACCAAGTGGTGGGTTCAATTTTTTTTTATTACACTGTATAGGCTGAGTGAGCCGTCTTAGTATTATAGGGTATTTGATCCGGTGGAGATGTGGGCTGATGGTGGCACCACCGGTACAGTGTTGGGTCTTACAGAGCATGACCATATAATAATTCCCTTCCATATCTTTATGGTCGCATAATATGTTATGCATTACATATGGTATACATTATTATAATTATTAATTATATATATGGTATACATTATACATAAATTTAACATTAATGTGTGTGTGTATTTATATATATACACTAACAAAGACAAAGTAACACATAATGGACGAAGGATCTCCACGATTTTTGTTATTTACCTATTAATGTTAAACGAAATTCCAACAAATTATGATTGTATGACAACTATTGGGTAGTTCGAATCCCATTCTTATAGGCCTTAGACGTTGCTAGAATGTAAAACCCAAGCCAGAACGAGTTAGGTATGGGCGATAATGTAGGCACAACAAAGATAGTTGGAACCAGAGTTCCACAATTCCCTGACGGCGCTAATCCTGGAGTGTGAGGATGGGGTGGAGGAATCCGCGTTTTCGCCATTGGTGGTAAACTCGGCTTGATTCCCGCGTTTTTTGCCAAATACCTCTTTCATCCATGAACAAATATTAATAACATTTGAATGATATCTTATTGCATATATTGGGTGTTCCTAGTGCAGTCCGTACTAGGACGAATTATTGCACAACGGTTTGAACCTTCCTAAATACCTTATTTAAATATGTATATTGCTGTGTGGCGCTCACATAAACACTAAGCCGGGGGCTATTGGTAGTAATCCACAATACACGAACTGGGTGCGGACTAAACCTGGCCTGACACTGAGACTTCACTCCTACAGGAAGCCCTGGTGGGGGTCTGATAAATTGGGCGAACATTAACGATGGTGTGAAATTCAGGCCCATAGTGACACCACAATAGTAGGCCTACGCGTGGCGTATATTGAAACCAGCGGTAATCTATTAAAGTTGTACGTGTATACAGTATTTTCTGTTTTCAATGGGCAGCTCTGTATCCAGACCAATTGTGGCATGACATAGCAGATTTCATGTCAACGGAGGAACAAGTAAATGAAACGTACACAAAAACACAAGCAGTTTGTACATTCAACAATTGTCCACACATGGCAGGACTTCGCTGATTACAGAGGTCGATTGTTTGTTTAGTTATTGGGGTTTTACATCCTGGCAACGTCTAAGGACCTATCATGATTGGTACCAACTTGTGATAATACACACTCATGGCAACTATGCAGTTCTTCCCCAGTGGGAGACCAGGCCGCCGGCACTATGATCTGATTTCCCAGCCAATCACGTTATCCTGATAGTGAGTTAACCAGCCTTTGCCCTATCCCAGTAATGCTGTGCGACAAGTATCAATTCTATAACTGATTGGTTTGACTTGACTTCCACACGCCTGTGCTGTGCTGATTCTGCCACCGTGTCTATATTTGAGTTGGTCAAAGTGTCATAATTTTGGTACGGTTATTCTATTTTCTAGCGTAGTTGTCTTGAAATGATCCACAAACTATATGTAGTTCTTGCCCCCCCCCCCCCACCCCAATATCACACACTCACACTCACACACTCACGATAACCTGTTCTGCTGTTCCGTCCCTCTTTGTACACCTATGTTCTCTTTATCTCTTCATTTTTAATCGCCTGCCTATTCAGTGGACTGGTTCTACTTTTCTTTCCTTGCCAATATTTTACTTTCCAAGTCAATATTTTGAAGTAGGGAGAAACTAATCAAAATAATATATATATATATATATATATATATATATATATATATATAGTGTCTTTCAAGATAAAACAATTAAAGGAATAATATATTAACTCTGCTAACAGACTTTTTTCACCTCACTTGGCTATTTATAATCCTCACCCCTTCTATCTAATCTAATCTTCTCTAACCTAGTTTTCTTCCTATTCTATCAAAACTTGTTTCCTTTTTTTCATTTCTTAAATTCTTTTAATTACCCTGTACTTATCTTATGGCTGGTTGACCAGTGATACGATGCTGAAATACTTATTCGGATCACCAAACCATTTGCCAACAAAATTATAAAACTTTTTAATAAAAAAAAGTTTAATGTTGTGCATTCATAATAGGTGTTAGCTGCCAACTTATTACAAGCCGACTCCGTCCCTAAGTTGAATGTGGTGATATCCGACTGTCCGCAGTTACAGCAGTGTAAGCCCTGCTCACTGTAAATCTAGTTACATGATCAGTAGACGCACATACGCACGCGCACACAGAGGGACAACATCCGGTCGGCGTCCCTGCAGACCTATTTGGGCATAATATCGCGTTAATACAAGAGCTGCCTCTATCCTTAATGTAATTCTATTCATTTATGGCGATAAATATGCCTTTGTTGGTTGACATGTCGTAAAATCACCATCATTCACTCATCCCATCACTCACTCATCCACTCACTCACTCACCCACCTTTACAGTATCAAGAGATCTCAACTTAACCCAGATCCCCATCTCCCTTTTTTTGCCATGTAAGAATAAGCTATGGTATATATTTTAAAATATATAGTTGTGTGTTCTTGTTCGTCTTTTATTTCTATCATATGTGTTTTGCTTTTGAAAATGTGATGCTTTTGTCGGACAATGTAACTTTAAGTCTCCCCCCCCCCCCCGCCCCCTGTTTCTCAGGAATGTGTCACACTCAGATTCACCTCGGCTCAAACGCTCATGCTATGGACCCTCAGACCCCATGCCAGGCATTAACTGATTATGCATTCTTAGTGTATTGCTTTGGTTGTTGCTGCTACTTAGACGCACTGTTTGAACTGTGCGACTAGGGTACCCACTGACCGGGTGTTTGTAAACATTGCAGCTGTATGACGTTCAATGAACATTTGTCTAAAGTCCTTGCCTTGGACAATATTGAAAGTTGGTCAGTCGTGTCTGGCTCGGGGTCTCTCGAGTACAAGGAACTTGAAGTTGCTCTCCAATACCATCCTGGTATAGCTATCGATGGTGAAGAGTTGAGTCTCAGTTACACATAGCAATTATTATAAAACAGTTTATTCATCAGAACATACATTTTTCAACACAAATTATTACTTTCATTTTCCTCTTGCTTGTTAATTAGATAAACACCAAGTGGGGGTTTCATCGATATTTTATTTCAGTTAGTTTTGTAATTAAGAAGATCCAAAAACATTACAATGTAGCCTACATTGCAGGCTCGAATGGGAAAAGTATAATATACGTGACCCTGAAGAATATCTGAAGCAATACTTTCTACAACCAGCTTCCAAAGAACTGACCTACAAGTCACCGACCACTAGAAAGAATTTTCCATTGAATTTGATTTGATGGCCCTGGATAGATTGTCGCCATTGTGGCTACGGTTGGTGGTTGCTATGTGTGGCTAAGATTGATGGTTGCCATTGTGGCAAAGATAGATTATCAACATTGTGGCTGAGGTAGGAGTGATGCAGTACAACTAACAAGGGATTGTGGCTGAGGTCCAATCTAATTTTTGAAAGTATCCGCATAGAAGTTGCTTCAGAAAAAAACGGGTGGTTCTTCAGCTGTGGACGTGATTAACATACCCCACATTCCAACATCAGATAGCATTGACATAATCATGTCTTGTTTACCTGTCTCTCACCTGCATATCGCCAAATGGACATGTTGAAATTCAAACACGTGGTAATACGTAAATTGTACCATCACTAGATGATTGTTTGCCTCTGTTGTAATACATTTATTCATTAAATTTAGGTGAACATATGTTAATGTCTCCATTAGACTCGTTATAATTATTTGTTGACAGTATTGCTATTGAAGATTAAACTATTACTATATTGCCTTAGTGGTAACCATGTCTTCTTTTTTGTTGGTACATTAGTTGTTTAAGCAGGGTAAATTTAAATCGCGGATGATTGGTCTTGCTCATTCGACTGCTCCTTGCCCTAGCCTAATAATGCCGAGCGCCTGGCTAGGAAGTCCCTTTCCCTATCCTAATAATGCTGAGCGCCTGGCTAGGAAGCGACAAGTGTAAATTTTTACTCGACATAGGTTCGAACCCACGATCTACCAACACGGGAGACGGACGCTCTAACTCATTCGGCCATCCCGTCTGGTTAAGTTAAGTTTTGTCAATACAAGAAAGACAGGGCAAGCACTGGTTAGCTCAGTATCAGGTGACTGAGTGGGAAATCTGCTCATGGTGCTGGTAGCCTGGACAGTTGGGCAGCACTAGTCATGAGTGCACATTGGCATAAGTTGATGCCCATCCTGATATGACCTTAGATGTTGCCAGGATATAAAATGCAAACAAACATACAACTATGTATTAGGTTAGACACAGGCGGTGCACGCAGTGCCGTGTTAATTGTTGTCATTAAGCCTGCCCCTACGTGGAACTGGAACTGCGTGCTTGGTTGCGCGCTCTCCCCGAGGTATACGCCATCAAATTGGCGCTCGTCCCACTGATGCAGGTGTCGATTGCTGCTGTGTGGTATGCACATGTTGGTATTTGGCACTCTGTGTTGTTCAGCATTATGTTGTATTCATTCAGCCGTCCTGATGACCTCACAGGTTTCTAGGACGTAGAACCCCAGCGACAACAACACATGTAGGCATTCAGCATTGGCTGTTATGGCCATAGAGCAGTTCGTGGGTTCGATCCCCGACGGAGTCGTGGGTTCGATTCCCGGCCGAATCAACCAATGACTCATAAACTCGACCCATCTGGCGAGTTGTATAGTAATATTATTCTCATCATACTCGCAGGTGTGGCCGAGTCAAACTAAGGAGTCGTCAATTTGACGAGTGATATTCACTATCCATATGGCGGGTTTTACAGTAATTTACTCTCATCATTCTCTCATGTGTCGTATGGGAGGTCGTGGGTTCGATACCCGGCCAAGTCAAATTACGGTCTCATCAACTGACGAGTTGGTAATATTGCATATATCATACTCTTAAGTCTTATGCACGGTGCTTGCGATCGTGGGTTCGAACTCCGGCCGAGTCAAATCAAAGACTTACAAAATCTATATTTATTGCTACCTTGTGTAGAGCCAGGCATTACTAGGATAGGGCATCGTCTAGTTGGCTCAATGTCACGATAATGTGACTGAGTGAGGTGTATTGTCATGATGTCCACCATAGGCTATGCCAATTGGAACAGCGCTATAAAGCCGCCAGGAGTGTACTGTCGCAAGTCGGGATCCATCCTGACAAAACATAGATGTCCAGCCTTTCGATGTGCACACGATGTTCAGTTAAAATATTATAAAAAATTATTATTTTTAAAAAGGGATCCTTAAACTTAAAGTAAGAGTTACATCAAACTAATGTAAAGAAGATTATTATGACCAACCTAATATTTATCTTTCTTCTTTTTTTTTAAGAGAGGAACAAATTTTTGTTATAGAAGAAACTCAAAACTTGAATGCAGCAGGAATTAAATACCATTAAAGCTGCATAGTCCGATGAAATCATCAAATTTTCAAAACCAAAACAATGATCTGGTTTGATTCTACATATCTAGCTTAGATACTGATGCACTTCTTAAGCATTGGTCGCCACACAGAAGGGAATAGTGAGGCAATTGAATAAACCATGTTACTGCAGAATGCTATGGTGTCAGAGTTTTGGCAAGCATGTCAAAATTAATCTTGCATGGTTGGACTTTAAATATCTCAAAAGTTAGCCACTTAAAATAAAAGTTACTTCAAGCTAAAGTAAGGTACATTATAACGATCAACCTAATGTATTTATCTCAGAAAATGTCTGAAACTCAAAACCATCGGACTATGCAACTTTAATAATAAGACAAACACACATGACAAACGGGGTGCGGGCTGAATTTGTCTGAAGGCATGGACGCCTATGATTTAGTCCTGATTGATTTCATGGGAGGCATTCCCAGGAAGACTGTTGAAGCCATGTCTTGTGTATGGGAACAGGGTCACTTACAAGGGTCCGCCCCCCAGCTGGAACTAATGGAGGCATCTGAGGTCGGCCGCCCCAAAATGCCTTGCTTGTGGTCACTAGTAGAATAGGTCGCCTCCAGTACTCGCCGTGACCTTGCCAAACCCTGAGGTGGGTTCCGACGTCTTACTGACTATTCACCGCCTACTTTAGTCCGCATGCCCTAAAAGGCCACCCAGGAAGCATTGTTAATGTTGTTTGTACTACTGTTAACTACTACTACTACTACCACTACTACGAGTGATAGTAGTGGTAGTAGTACTACTACTACTAAAGCTGCTGCTATTATTATTATTGTTATTATTATTATTATTATTAACATGAGATATTTAAAAAAAGGAGAAAATTGAAACTTGTTTTCAAATTCATTAATACATCATGAGATTCAAGATACGAGATTGTTTTCAAACTTATCGATATATTTTAAGACTGCCAATATGAGGTAGTCAAAAATATTGTTGCTAGATATGGCACAACCTTATTTCCACCCTGGTGTATTTTGTTCTGTATAGTCGGGGTATCTGTGTGGGTGGGGGGGGGGGGACTAGAACCCCCCCAGAAAAGCGCAATACACAACAAAAGAGTCTTTATCCACACGTGTGCACCTGCGTACTGCTTCAGTTACTATGTCAATTTGCAGCTCGTCGTCGGAATATATTAAAGCTTTGGAGTGGCCTTGAAGGAACCACAAGAAAGCAGCCCCTTTTAGTGTGTTTACAGACTGAACTGTCGGGTGGGGTTGGGTTGGGGAGGAGATTGCTTGTGGGTGGGTGGAAAATAATGATTATGGTACTAGTCGGCGAGTGTCCCACTGTTGTGTTTTTGTGTGTGCTCTGCATGTGTAGGTAAGCATGGGTTGTCAAAGAGACCTATGTCTGATAATGTGATGTTGAGTGCTTTTAGTGAGATGAGAAATGGGTCAAGTTTGACTTTGGGATATTTGTTTCTTCTTTCTTTTTCAACAATAAACGATGGTGGGTTTTTTTTTTGGGGGGGGGGGGGGTTTAGTTGTCAAAGCCTAACCTGGTTACAGGAGTTGGTTATTACTACTGGTTATCAAATTAAACTAAGCTGTTTTTGTGACTGGGATAATCCTACACTATTTGAGCCAACAAAACAATATCCTCCCCAGTCCAGCCCACCCTTCAAAAAACTCTTATTAAAGTTACATAAGTCAGTTGCTTTGGGTTTTATTTAGATACATATAGTGGGTTGATCAGTATAATCTACGTCAATTTAGTTTTAATTAAATATATTATAAAAAGTTAACTTTGGAGATATTTAAATTGAAAGCATGCTAAGTTAATATTGATGTGCACAGCGAAATGCTGTACAGCATAGGCTTCGTCAAACCATTTTTGAGACTAGCACAGGAGCACTAAACTGCAATAAATGCACCACAAATATATATTTAGAGGGGTGGATATTAGAATTAAATTTAAGTCAATGTTCTAATTTTGACACGGTTATGCTTCATCGGGTTTTACAGCATTAACATGTGTTCTACTGAATGACAACACTGAGATGGGCGTTATTATTCTCCTTTTTGGTGCTTTTAAAGCAAATGTCTCTTGTTTCTATTAAATAGTTCAGATATTTCTCTACAATTTAACATTCAGCTTTTTTTTTATCAGCCAATTGGAAGTTCTTGAATTTATTTTGCGAAAATAGTTTTTGAGGCCATGATCTGGTATGGCTAACACTGGCACTGACACTCAGAATATCCCAAATTTCACTATTATCTCTGTTTTTAATACTTTCAGAGTAAATTGCTCTTAGGTTAAATTAAATACTTCAGATCTTCCTCTTCAATTACCCTTCGCGGGCTAATTTATGGGGTTGTGACGCGACGCCGACATCGAGAATAATCCCATTGGCATTCCTGTTCTCCAAGTAGAGGAATACACCAGTGCTTCTAAGCATATCTAGTCGCAATATCTGGTCAGTGAGATATTACATCGTGACTGCGCTGTAGGTTCAAACGCTTTAGAGACTTGCTTTGGGCCTAGTCGTTAAATTATTCTCGTGATTTCCGGGCGGTTTCATGTCGGGCCCTGTCATTAACTAAGATTTCGCCAACTGATAAGACTAAAGATAAATCTTGGTTTGGGGTTTACGTCCTACTAACATTCAGGTCATCAAAACGGGCACCAACTTGTAGCAGTCGACGCTCTTGTGTATTTATAGTGCTGCCCCCTCGGCTACTATGCCACTGGCACATATATTGACATTGCCCAGTCTTTGCCATACCATGATATCCCACGCAGTCACATTATCTATTTATCCGAACACTCACCAGTCCTTGATCTGTCCTAGTAGTGCACGCCATAGGCAATTTAGGGACAGTTCAGTTATGTTTGACTCTACCATGATTGGAACCTACGACCTCCCGCATGGGAAGTAGATACTACAACTAGAACATGCAGTCCAATAGAAACATACCGAACTATGTCAATCTGAGGGAACTCTGCTAAGACTCCTGTAGAATATGCACACATACTATTTGCTATGGTTCAGTGTGTATGTGGTATGCTAATGTATACACATTTACATATTTTTCTCTTTTAACCCCGACAAAATTCGCTCCTTTTGTTTTGGGATCCTTAGATGATTTGTTAGTGAACTGTGCTTCATGTACAATATGGGCATTCCGAGTTCCACTCGTCTCTCAGGAGGGACTGATGCTGAGACCTGGCATGCCGGGTCGCAGCTTCAGCTTAGACGCTGCAATTTGGGGTTGGTGCCACTCCCAGAGGTATACATCACTACAGTATAAACCCAGCACTTTGCAGTAATAACCACATACCTGCTGATGACTAACCACGGTAGGATTATTGTCATATATTTGTTTCTAATGTTGGTTGCACTGCCCTTGCAGTGAAATAGTACTATACAATATTTTACATGAGGTAACATACCCGTTTATGTATCATGGTGTATGAGTATTCACCACCTCCCCTTCCTTCTGCAATGTAAGCTGAAGCTGTGACCCGGTTTGCTGGTCCCAGATTCAGTCCTTCCTGAGGGACCAGCGAAACTCGGAATACTCTTTCTTCTACAGGCACAAACAACTCGGTGGTCTATTTTTTTAAACTGAGAACAAGCCTTTTGTTTTGTATCACTGCTAGGGTCTCTCCACCGAGAGGAATAAATAGCTTAGCGCGTACCCCATCCATCATCATCATCATCATGCTGTCGGTCGCAATGCGACAAAGACTACTTTCATTACTTGACTGCCGCTCTCCATTTAGCTCTCTGCTGTCAGAGTGATGTCCATGAGTCAGTCTTAATGGCTCTCAGCTTCAGGTTTCTCTTGATGGTATCCTTGAACCAGAGATGAGGGCGCCCTCTCTTTCTGTAACAAGAAGACAGTTGAGAGTAGAGGATCTGCTTTGGTAGCCTGTCTGATGACATCCTCATGAGGTGTCCAGTCCACCCGAGATTCTTTTGTACCCCATCCACATACCCAATAACAAGCCATGCTAGTCTGAGGAAGAAATCCCCGCATCAGTGGGAGGTGAGGGTTTGGGTCAGAATTCCAAAGCGATTAGCATAACATAATTTGTTGATGTCCACATATGTCAGATCACCACCAAAGTGACTATTTTAATAATAATAAAATGATATCCATTCGGGTGGTGGAAGCCCCTTTACCATTCCCAGTTGTGTAAATAGATGAACATTGCTTTCAATATTTATTTCCATACTTGTACCGGTAGTGGGTATAGTTATGTCCATTATCAGGTAAGTGGTGATGAGATACCACTCACTTCTTGATGAGGTTCTGTGCACTTACCTTATGAATCCCCATAGTTAGCTGTTGTCCGTTACGAGTATCCCTCATTTTGTTTCTACCAATGTGTTGTACTTTATAATAATTCTGTATTTAGATAATTTTTAGCATAACCAAATAAGGCAAAACAAGTCCTGAACCCCATATAGCAATACCCGATGTATTATTCATATGAAACATATATTTAATTACTGTTGTATAGCTCCATTTATTGCTTACACATAATGCTTTACATATCCGTCATGATATGAACATAGATGAGGTTAGGCGGTAGAGTGTTCATCTGTGAAGGTGACGGTCATCCTATCGATCCTGCTCAGTGGACCCCTTTGCAGTTTGGCATATTTTCCGTTCCAACCAATGGTCCACAACTAATTCATCAAAGGCTGTGGAATGTGCTGTCCTGTCCGTGGGAAAGTGTGTATATAAGACGCCTTGCTGCTTATCAGATCGAGTAGCCTATGTGGCAGCAGCAGGTTTCCTCCAAAGAAATATGTCAGAATGACCATGTGTTTGAAATCCAATAGCCAATGATAAAAATCAATGTGCTCTAGAGGTGTGATTAAATGAAACAAGCTTTACATTTTTCTGGCCAGGGAATACATACACAGTTGGATAGGATCTTTCTATGAAATAGAACTGAAACCTCCTTAGACTCACATATCACTAATTTATGGTGAATTACGATAGTACTTATGAAGAAGTAGTTTACTGCCTAATGGTGCCCCAAAGAAAGTGTCACAAAGCCTACTTTGATGCGAAGTAAATGAATTTGAAGCCCTGGCTATAATGTCTTCACAACCTATGTAATTCCACCTATCCCATCCCTGCATCAGACCACAGAATGGGTTATTTACGTTCCAACTCAGTAACTCTGGACTGATCTGTACAGAACCATTAGAACGAGTATCCTGTAGCTATTCTTAACCGTTCTAGGTGCAATATACTTTATATAAAATTTCAACAATGTGAATATTTCATTCGGGTCCTTGAATATCTGGAAAGTCATGGAATTTGATATTTCATGACTCCGGGTTTGGGAAGTCCTGACATTTGTCTAAAGATCCTTTAAAATCTTTGAAAATGGAAAATCGTGACAGTATTTTGTTTAAGCCCACCCTCGAATTCGCCGTTGTCCCCGAACTTTAATCAGTGATGTTTTGTATTTAAAGTGATTTGTTTTTTGGTGCGTTTGTTATCCTGCCTCTTGATTTCTATATTAAAACTATGCGTACATTAGTTATTTTTTGTGCTTATTTACATTTCACATCTTACACACTAAATCGACTGAAGACGGCTGTGTTTCGGGGTACTATAATTTAATAATCATCTTAAAAGCGTCCTGGAATTTTGCACTTGAAACTCCTGGAATTTTATAAGTCAAAATGTGAATAGTTATATAAAGAATGCATGTTAAAATCGGGTGACCGGGTTTTAACATTATTCCCTATACTCCGTTTGTTATAATATCTGAACCTCATACTCATAGCAATCCATGGCATTCGTACCAAACTGCCTTTCGAAAGGGATGGCGGGGAATCTTCGCATGAATCATATGGCAAGCAGAGTGTTGAGCTGCGGCGGGTCTGTAGTTCCTCCACTACTCACCAGGGCGGATTACACCACTGGGCGTAATCGATTAATCAACCCGGGTCACCCGAGCCACTTTCTGGCGCCTGCGCACATCCTACAGACTCGGGTCGAATAATCGAATACGCTTCTCCGCGCTCGGGTGAAAAAATTTTTTTTTTTTTTTTAAATAACCGATAAAACTACAGTAAAATAGGATTTAAAGTATTTTATGATGGCCTAGTTCAGCTATATTTCCATTTCATTAATCTAAGTTATTCTTTAAAAAAAACATGTATGACTGGTACTGGTTGCTGTTATCCTGCAGGACGGTACCAGCGCAAATGTGACGTCATCGCCCGTAGTCAACCCCAGCTACGAGGTGGGTTACTTGGGTCGGATCGTTTTGCACACAGTACTTGTATTTGTCGACTCTACTCGCAGTGTTCGATTTGAAATTCTGACGATTCGGGTGACCCGAGTCGCCCGGGTCGTGTTAATCGATTACGGCCATTGTGACTCACGCGGGGGGGGGGGGGGCATGATTTTCCCCTCAAAAGAAGTTAACAGCTCCACAACGCGACACCAGTCGCTGTCGGAGGTATGTGGGAGGGGGGAGTGCGGTGGAGGGGGGGGGGGGTCTACCGCTCACATGCACCAATGATGCCTGGGTGTCTGGGAATTTGTGTGCGTGGGTGTCTGGGGGCGCGCGCAGTCGAGTGGAACTGGGAATTTGTGTGCGTGGGTGTCTGGGGGCACGCGCAGTCGAGTGGAACATCTGGAGTTGAGGGGTCAATGTAGATACCAAATTAACAGGGACAATGAGATTTTGATTTTGTGGTGAAAGGTGGGTTGGGGATGAGACCTGCTTTATGGTATAATGTAGTGTTTCGCTGATTATTAGGAACCTTTCTTAGCACTGTTAACCTATGCTCTTTTGGAGAGCTGGTATGGTTAGAAGACTTAGGCGGTTGGTATGGGCTCAGAGATCTTATTGTTAATAATAACTAAACATTGAATAACCATGACAAAAATTACCCTCCATCTCAACTTGTCACCTTCCCCAAAGTTGCATATGTTGATCAAAACATTATATTTTCAAAACCAAAGCAACTACCTAGATTTGATCAACTGAGATACTGGCTCACTCACTCATGATTTGTGGACTTCATAGCGGGAACAATACATGAATTAGTGAAAACAGGTCTTTATCCAAAAGATAGACGAAGTCATACAGCAGGGAAGCGGGGATCTTCCCTCAAGCCAAGTACCACATGTAGCTAATTAACCTGGTCCCAGTATGTCTTTATTCGGAGGTCAGTGTATTGCATGACCATAGTGAAATAGTAATTTAGGTCACAATTTTTTTTTGTGTGCTTGCCAAAATTATTTGACCTGTTTTCACTTCAATTTTCTCCAAGGTTAGTCATTTGTAAATAAAGTTACTCTAAAATCAAGTAGAATATGTGATATTAGTCAACTTAATATACTTTTATTTTCTTAAATAAATATGACGAAAACTCAAAATCAACTAACTGTGAAACTTTAATACAAATCAAAATCTGAGGGTAGACATGGATCCGATTAAGTACAAAGAGAGCAGCAACTATTATATTAGTATTACTCGCTTCTCTGTGAGAACATCCCGTAACAAACACAACAAAAGCCCTGAGTAAATCTGGTGGTCTACATTTTTCTACCATTAATAAACACAGATGGCCAGTTCCAAAACGTACTGATACTTGTCGCTTCCTAGCCAGGCGCTCGGCATTATTAGGACAGGGCAAGGATTGGTGTGCTCAGTGTTAGGATAATTTGACTGAGTGGGATACCAGGTCATGGTGCCAATGGCCTGGTTTCCCAGTGGGACAGCACTATAAAGTTATCATGAGTGCACACTGTCACAAGTCGGTACCCGTCCTGATATGACCCTAGATGTTGCTAGGACATAAAACAATGATAAACAAACAAACAATCCAAAACGTATATGAGCCTGTCTCAAAAGGCGATAACTCTTCTTTTTTTTGTCCATTGTAACGATTGACACAAAATAGCACAGAAACGGTCACACTGAAAACACAAGGACAATTGCTTCAAATCAATATGTATTCTATTGGGATTATGAAACTCCCATGTAAAAAAACAAATCAGTTTATCCTGAGCAAATGCATAAGCAGATAGTATGTTGATCGTTACAATGGACACAGTTTTGTCCCATATTGCTTACCACCTTTTGAGACAGTCTCATATATTTGGTGATTTGTCATGGAGACGGCTTGCTGGTTGCTGTGTACACGGGCTCTCATGTGCAGCACTGTAGTCACGTGTAAACTACCGGGCAGTCAGCAGTAACATCTGTGCAAAAAAGTGTTTTTATTTTATTTCTTTTTCTTATTAAGAAACAAAGCCATGCATCTCCTTTCACGAAAACCTGACTTACACTTTAACTTTACATATTAACCAACCCAAGCCGGCTGGTATGTGATACTAGTTTGTGTTGAGCCGTACACAATCTGGCTCCATGTTTAGATTTGGACACTTGTACGTATTGGTGCCATATTTATAGCAGCATAGTCCAATGAAAACATACACTTTTTACAATCAAAACGCTTACCTAGATTAGATCCAACTTAGATACTGGTGCACAGGGAGTGACAAGTATCAAATTGTGTATGTCATTGGTCTGACTCGACCGAGAATGGCCCAACCTTCCGCATGGGAAGCCTGCGCTCTACCGATTCGGCCACCACATCTTCAAGGGCTGATCCTCAAGCTGCTCTACTGGTACAACGCTCAAGATCTGTATGTGAATGACAATCCTAGTGAGCGAATCGACGTCGGGGGTGCTGTAGTGAGCCCCCCCCCCCCCCCCCCCGGCCTCCCTGCAGTGAACAGACTGTCGGATGCCACTTGCCAATAAACAATTACATACAATGCATAACAATAAGTATTATGAATAATTCTCCACCGGTTTATATAGGCATGGTTAATTATACTGTATATATATCGCTGAATCTTAAAACCAATGAATGCGGATTTACGCAAATTATAGAATAATATAATTAAATACAGTGAACCCCCGTTATAGCGCGCCCCGATTTAACATGAATTCTGGTACAACGTGAATTCTGGTATAATGCGGTGTTTCATTGGACCCAGAATTACTTAAGGTAATTCAGTAAACTGAAACCGATTTTAACGCGACCCCGATTTTTTTCGAGATGCCTATTTATGGAAGCCAACGGTCGCATTATAAGGGAGTTTCACTGTACATGAATGTAGTACACATGGAGTGTAAAATCAGCAGTAGAAGTCGCACCCCGACCATTGGGGACTACAATTCCCCTTTAACCGCGGGCGCACTTCATTCCCAGCAGTGCCTTTAGAACAGAGACAACGCCCACAGCGTGAATCTGGGCATGACGTTGATTCATGCTGCAGTATAGCAGCCATATTGCACGCCGTGCCACATGTTGTTTAGGTTGGTTTGTTGGACAGAAGCCCGAGGTTGTCTGCGATAACTGATGGTCCGGCTCTACACAGAGGCACCCACTCACGCTAATGCTTGGTACCTCGTCATTTGTGAAATGCTTTTTTGGAGGTGGAAAGGTCCATGGTGAATTACGTGTACCAGACCGGTGAAATTGTTACACCTTCCCGTCACCACCTCCCCTACCGCCCCAATCAAATGTCCTTAAAGTTGTATAGCCCGATGTTTTTGGGCTTGTCCCCTCTTTATTTTAAAGTTGATCATTATAATTACCTTAATTTAGCTTGAAGTGACTTTGATTTAAAATGACTAACTTGGGAGATAATTGAGTTAATTTTGGTGTGCTTGTCAAAATTCTGACCCCATTGACGAAACAGTCGTGGTGTGTAGAGATGCAGACAGAGGGTGAAGACATTACAGCCACATATTTCTTAATGGAACAGTTATGGGGTGTAGACATGGGGGAGAGGATGGAGGCATTATCCACAGCCTATTTGACGGAACAGTTATGCGGTGCAGACATGCTGGAAGAAAATGGAGGCATTATAGCCAAAGCTTACTTGGCGGAACAGTATTGGGGTGTAGACATGCAGGGGTAACTACAGTTAGAGGTGCCCCTCCGCGGGTTTCACTAAGGACACACTGGTCACTGAGATCCTTCATAACCTGACGCATTCAGGCCAGTGTAAGTACCAGATGCGGTGGTCGAATAGGTAGAGCGCAGGCTTCCCGTGTAGAATGGCGGGGATTCGAATTGCGGCCGAGTCAAACCAATGATTTACTAAATTGATACTTGTCACTACCTAGTCACGTGGTTGGCATTATTAGGATTGGGAAAGGAGGTTTTAGGTCAGTATCAGGATAATGTGACTGAGTGGGATATTGGGTAATGGTGCCAGTGGCCTGATCTCCCAGTGGGGCAGCATTATAAAGTCAGTCACCATGAGTGCGCATTGCCACAAGTTGGTCCCCGTCCTGATATAACCGTAGATGTTGTTTAGATGTAAAACCCAAACAAACAGACTCAGACCGGTGTAAAATATCCCGAAGCGGAAACAATGGCCAGCGCGTTCCCAAATGATTCTGAGAAGCAATTATTACCAGATCGCCTGATGAATGCGGCCTTGATTTACATGACGTTGCCAAGGGAACCTAATCCAAAATAAACTGAACATTTGTCGAGTCTGACGTCGACTTGGGTGTCGTGTGGAGAGGGGGCGAGAGGACAGTGACAGCTAACCTATTGTTTATAGTCTGTGTTTCTACACTGGTCCCGCCACCACGACCATCGCCACCCAACCTGCTAACGCGTTTGTTTGTGTCTTCTGTGGGTGTGGCGTAACGCAGGTGCATTGCTGTCAGTGTTGGCACATGGCTGGACCCGGACAGGTTAGCCACGTACAAAGCCATCAGTGTGGACACGTCAAAACGAGACGGCCGCCACGTTTGGCATCAACTGCAAGCGGATGACCCGGGGGTGGGAGGGGTTCAAGTATCAACTTTTTTTGTTTACATCAATTCGAAATCACAAGTTTATTAGGGCCACGTTCAATAACAGTTTGTCGATTTAATCAAGCAACAGTAATGTGGGCATTTTCTGTCCAATTGTATCCGTCTTGGGCTTCAATAACTTTATTTTCACTACATGTATATGTGATGTATAATGCATTATCCAAGTATAAAGATACGTAAAGGAACTATTATATTGTTGTACTCCATAAGACCCAACACTGTACCGGTGGTGCCACCTGCGGCCCTGCTCACCTCCACTGGATGTTGACAAGTGTCAGTCGCATCGGAGGACTTTTTATACCGGATGTGGTAGTCCAATTGGTAGAGTGCAGGCTTCCCATGAGGAAGGTTGGGAGTTCGAAACCCAGCCAATGACTTACAAAAATTGCTACTTGTCGCTACCTAGCCTAGCACTCGGCATTACTAGGATAGGGCAAGTACTGGTTAACGCTCTCAGGATAATGTGACTAGTACCCATCCTGATCAGACCTTAGATGTTGCCAGAATGTAAAAGCCCAACAAACTATACAAGCACACACACACACACACGCACGCACGCACGCACGCACGCACACACACACACACACACACACCTTACTATACGTCATGTGCTGTATTTATTTATTTGCCAAGATGTTATGGTTTTCTCTCACACACCTGCCCCTTCTGTCACGACGTATTGCTCAACACCCAACACTTCCTGGAGGTGGCAGTGGAATTTGATCATCTTGTTGGGATTGTTGTTTTATTTTGTCTTTTATTTCCGGGTGCCAGTTTCCATTAGTGGTTCTTCTATTGACTGTTTTATCTATTTCTGGGTTGCTTGGTCACTGTAGACGTAATACATTATAGTGGACTCAGTAATGCACATCTTTCACGAGCTCCATCACGGATAAGCTGAGTCTCTTGTGCAAGGACTGCACAGATAGGTCCTTGTTAAGTGTTGCTTTCAATCATTATTTTCCAGACATAAACTATAAATTCCAACTAGATACTATCGTAGGACAGTTAAGAACAGTGTTTCTTATCTGGTCACAACGTCAAAGAATCGGCAAGTAAGAATTACAGGTTAAATGGAGCAAAGCTAGGTTTTGACGATATGCCTTGGCACGTCGTGGCCCAATCATGATCTTGATCTTGGCACGTCGTGGCCCAATCTGTAAAAGTGCTGGCTTCCAGTGCGGAAGGTCGGGAGTTCGAATCCCAGCCGAGTCCAACCAATGACTTACTAAATTGATACTTGTCACTACCTAACCTGGTGCTCGGCATTATTAGGAAATTCCAAGGACTGGTTAGCACAGTATCAGGATAATGTGACTGTGTGGGATATCAGGTCATGGTGCTGGCAGCCTGGTCTCCCAGTAGTGTCACGAGGCTACCCGTCCTGATATGACTAGATGTTGCTAGGACGTAAAACACAAGCAAACATCTTGTTTATGACATCAACACTAAGTTTGTGTTCTGAGAGTGCCCAAATTACCCGACGTTGAAATTTGTATTTTCTTGTTTTTGGCACTTGTGGAAATGTTGATGATGATATGTTACCATAATTAGCTTTTGTATGTCCGTGGTGAGACCCGAACCCGTCGGACACGACCCGGATGTCATCATTGGGGCCTGCTGACGTCATTTGGACTGTGTGGTGTGATACCGCAGCACCATTAATGACTGATCGGTGGTCTCGGTGCCTCCCCACCCCCTCAGGCAGCCGTGTACTGACGACGATGGATTTTTTTATTTGTAAATAAAATATTCACACACCCTTTTCAGTGTAGGGATGTATGACAACCATGTTTAAATACGAGCAAAATCTCCTTTGGTATAAACAAGATGTGGAGTTCCTGGTTCCGGTATCTAGTGGCTTTTTATATCGGTGTACAGTTGGTGAGGTGGTAGAAGATGACCAAAAACAAGATGGCCCCGGAATGCTCTCGATTTGACTTGTAAAGTCTATTAAGCTGCATGATTTAATCCATTGTACAATTCAAAAGTATCGGATAAATACATAAAGAAATATTTGAAGAATATATTTTGCTTCCTAAATTTAGAATTTCCTGGCCATCCGAAATTGGTTTTTAATAATGGGTTCTTCAGCAGCCCTCTCTGAGAGAGTGATGTGGGAGTAATTAGTTCATTTATGGCTTTAATAGGTGGGAGTGCACATGGGAATATTATGTGATATATAAATACATTATATAAATATTATTTAACGGAAGGGAGGGCCTATAGTTTTTAATCGCGAGAGCTTGAAAACTTATTTTTATGGGGTGTATTATTGTTTGATTGTGGTCACAGTTTTGCACGGTGCATTGCCGCAGGCGGTGGTGTGATGGGAGATGTTCTGAGGTGAGAAGTTCGATTGTAGGATGGATGATGAAGCTTTGGTCAGCGGTGGTACTCCTCTCCTAATGTAGTATTCCCAAAAGCCACGTGACCGAGGTGTGACAGAACGGGCCGGAAGTGAAAGTTACACATTAAAGCTAAGATTCCTTCTACGCGGTATGCGAATGGGAGGATTCCTTCTATGCGGTATGCGGCATGCGGCATGCGGCACATGACTGGCTATATTTAAAAAATAGAAATAAACAAGTATACTCCATACTGAAACTGTATATGGCCTAATATGGAATTTATATCTATGTAACTCTTGGTACGTCACAGGGAGGTTCCTACCTTTATAATTACCAAATTATAGATAAGTATTCATATTTATGTGGCTATGGTAGCATTTTTACGAACCCGTAACCCAACCACCACCACTACCATATGTTTCCCTTCTGCACCCTTGTGTGTGTCCATTCCGTAATGCTCAGTTGCCTCTCCTCGTCTAAACCTAATGGACAAGTGCGACTGATGTTTCTACAGGGACCGATCGAGTTGTCGCATTCGCATTCGCATACCGCATGTAAGGGATGTAGTCCATTGACTTCAAGGCGTTTCGATTTTTTGTCACATTCGGATGCCGCATACCACGTGTAAGGAATCTTAGCTTAAAGGGCATATTCCTTACATGCGGTATGCGGTATGCGAATGCGACAAAAAATCGAAATGCCTTGAAGCCTATGGGCTACATTCCTTACACACGGCATGCGAATGCGTCAAACCGATCGGTCCCTGTAGCGATCGGTGCGGCATGCGGCACGGGGGTGGGAATAGAAAACCATCAGTCGCACTTGTCCATTGGTTTAAGGCAGGAGGAGGCGACTGATAATTACGGACACAAGAGTGCTGCTGGGAGGTGGTCACCTGGGAGATGGACGTTTGTGGGATTTGTGACAGGTAAACACTATGTACACTACATACACTACATGCAATTCACACACTACACACACTACACACACACACAGTACACACACTATACTACATACACTACACACACTACATACACTACATACAATACATACACTACATGCAATTCACACACTACATACACTACATACACTAGACACACTACATACACTACACACACTACATACACTACATGCAATTCACACACTACACACACTACATACACTACACACACTACACACACTGCACAACTACACACAATACATGCACTACACACACTGCACACACTATATACACTACACACTACATACAATACATACACTACACACTCTGCATGGGCTTTTATATACCTCGCTGCATGCCGCATACCGCGTGTAAGGAATGCGCGCTTAAGCCTGTAGGTGGCAGCACGGGACGCCCACGACGAGTTAGATATGGGGACGTGGGGTACGTGAACAATTAAGACTTGACTAATCTAAGTATACACTTGTAAATGGAAATGTGCGCACATGATTCATCCTTTGGTGATGTTTACTATTCCGGATTGTTGGGTTTTTTTTTTTCATTGCTCCCCCCCCCCCCCCCCCCTGGTGGATAAAGGAGGATGTGACAGCGCGAGATGTTTATGTTGCTGTTTGAGTTCGCGTTGAACAGACACATGTTAAACGGTCAGCATCACATTGGGCCATGACCAAAGCTGCCTGGGTTATTTGTGGGTTGGTGGTGATTGAGTGGTAAATGTTCATATCCTGTTATCTAGAGCGAAAGAGCAGTTCTGGGGGATGGTTTAATTATACTTGACTGCTTGTCCTACGTCACAACAGGATGGGGATGACATCATCACTATAGAAGGAGTGCACGTGACGTCATTACTTAAGCAATCAACGGTCAGCGGCCTGCCATCTTGGATTACGAGCACCCTCCCTAGCCATGTTGTGAATGTATACAGATGCAGTAAAACAGAGTTTTCTTCTGTTATGGGAGGTTCTGGGCAGTTTACATCCAATGTGTTTACTTACAGCACTTTAGCAACAACTTCTAAGGCCAAACTGCTCAAAACAGTGGCAAATAAACCAACAAATCAGTAAATAAGCACAGTGTAGGCAGTTGCAAGCCTTCTGTATGTCATCCAATATGGCCACCGAAAGTTGTCTTGTGATGTCATTACACCCCCCCCCCCCCTATCGTCTGATGGCGCGTGTGATCGGGAGAGGGGGTGATGGAGGGGGAAGGGGGTGGGGTGAGAGTGAGAAGGGAGGGGTTTCTGGGTCATGCGTAGACAACACTGGGCCCGTATGCATGGAGCGGTGTTAGCTAGCCAAACCGCGGTTAGGGTGGGATTTCTGGTTTAGCGCCGAAAAGTCGCTATGCATGGAGCAGTGTTAGGCCTAACACCCCGAGTTTAAAGTCGGAGATTCTAACCCCAGCCCATAGCAGGTTTACAGCGGTGTTAGTGTTAGGTTAGTGTCAGGATGGAGCCCAAATCTTTTCAATGCTATCATATTTAACAGAATTAAATACGCAATAAGTGAAATTTCATCAAATTAACCCTAAAAACGAAGTGATATTAACGCTGCCGCCGCATTGGCGGTGATATTAATATTGTCGAATCGACGAATGTAAAGTAAACAAATCACCGCCGCATCGACGTCGCTATCCATACTGTCGCTGTCGCCGTCGCGGCAATATATTAGGCCCAGATCTATTCAATGCTATCATATTTAACAGAATTACATACGCAATAAGTGAAATTTGATCAATTTAACCCTAAATTCGAACCGATATTAACGCCGCCGCTGCATTGGTGGTGTTATTCATATTGTCGAATCGAGGGATTTCCCAAATCTATAAATAACTTCACGTTTAGCTAACACGAACCGTTTAAGCGCCCATGCATACGGCGTGACATAGTTCTCTACGCTGCCGATAACCGGTGGTAGCTACCTGGTGTTAAGGGGTTAACATCATGCCGCTAACACTGCTCCATGCATATGGTCCCTGGTGACTGCAAACTCCCATGTTTCATAGATATATGAATTTACTAGATATAAATTACAACACAGTCAATCTATTCAACATGGCGATTCTAACTATTATTTGTATGCATATTCATATTTTATGTTAATTCTAACTTCTACTATTCCGTTCAATATGGCGGTTATAAATATTTATTTTTTTATATGCTTACTCATTTTATATTATTTCAAAATATATTATTTCAAAATTCGACTATTCCGTTCAACATGGCGGTTATAAATATTATATATTTGCTTACTCATATTTTATATAAGATTTCAAAAGTCTACTAAAGTACTTACTACGATGTTCAACATGGCGGTTATAAATATTATTTGTATCCTTGCTCATTATTTTATATTATTTTTAAATTCTACTGCTCGGTTCAAAGTGATGGTTAACATGAATATTATTTGTATTCTTACTCATCTTATATAGGGTATTCACGTGACGACACGAACCGGATGCGCGGCCATTGTGGCGATATCAACCAGTAAACATCCCATAGAGTTTGCCTGTACGCGCAGTGGAAAATGTGTATTTCATTCAAAATTAATAGAATTCCGGAACCCTAACCTTATCAATTTAATATAATCTATTCGTTGAATATGTTTTCTATATGTGTACCAAGCAGTTTGTTTCTAAGTGGTGTAGTTTTAGAGATATTTCACTTTTTCTGTATGAAGATTGCTCACGGCCATTGACAATGCACTGGCACTGACACTCAGAATATCCCAACTTTCACTATTATCTCTTGTTTTTAATACTTTCAGCGTAAATTGCTCGTAGGTTACATTAAATACTTCAGATCTTCCTCTTCAATCCCGCATTAAGATATTTTTAATCAATCCAATGAAAGCTTTTAAATTTATTTTACAAAAATAAATGCTCCACATAGACATAGCATTGCCGTATTTTACCCTTCGCGGGCAGTTTGCCGGTACGCGCAGTGCAAAACGTCGATTTTATTCAAAATTTATAGAAATCCAGAACCCTAACCTTAAAAATTTAATATAATCTTATTGGTAAACATGTTTTCTATATGTGTACCAACCGATTTGTTTCTAGGTGGGTTAGTTTTATAGATATTTCACTTTTTCTGTATGAAGATTGCTCATAGCCATTGAGTTTGCAGTGTGACAGTGTGTTAATATTGTGGTTACTATCGCCACAATGGCCGCACTTCCGGTTTGCGTGACGTCAGTGCATACCCTATATTATGTTATTTTTCAATTCTAGCATCCTGACTTATTAGGTGTTTATTTTATTTTATTGCAGATCGACAGTTGTCTCATTAGAAGACTTTGAGGACAGGTTAAATATGGTAAGTACAGTCTGTTCCTAGGAGCTCACTACCCTGTAGAGTGTAAGCTAGGATTGTAACTTTGTGGCTGAACTCGGAAGATTCAATCCCGCCAGGGTCTAAGGGAAGAACCATGGTGAAAGTCTTGTGTGTATTATCAGGGATCTCAATGGCAGACTCCATCAAAGAGTCAGTTTCCGGAAGTCAGTTGTAGTTGTACAAGTTGTAGATAACTCAATTGTGGGTTTTATTTCACATATTGTTCGAGGTCATTTGTATTTATCATTCAGTCTATAATGTGTATTGCGTTGTGATGCGCGACAAGGAAGGAAGAGGAGGCGAGGGTGGAGAAAAGCACATTTATTGGGTGCTCATATATACAGGATGGTACAGGTTAACATCAGGATAATGCTGGATAACAGGGTAATGCAGGTAATAATAATAAGGTATATATTCAGGATAATGCAGGTAAAAAGGTTAAATGTAATGAGCTCAGAGGGAGCCTAGGAGCTAAGAGAGTCTGGAGGTTGCGCCGAGGAGCCCTCCACCAAAATGGAAGAGAGGGGCGGCCGAGGGGGCGAGGCAGGGGACATAGGCGTGTACAGCCTCAGAGGTCCAAGTCCCTTGGGCCATGATATCCGGGAGGGGGACGCCCGCCCTATGGCATGCCTGGGCGGCGCCGCGCCAGAGGCTGTGGAGGGTGAAAGTCTCGGAGGCCGCCACGCCTCAGGTGCGGAAGGCGCCACTGAGGAGGGCGGTGAGGGTCGAGAGGCCGGCCGGAGGGCATAATGAATGTGGGCGCCTCGGGCGCGGACGGGCACTGGGCGAGGGCGTCGAGCCAGGCTGTGACGGGGCAGAGGTTGGAGCCGGGCGAGGTGGGAACGAAGAGGGCCACCGCCCCCGAGGGGCCAGATATGGTCTTTGAGGTCCTGATGAGGATCAGGAGGCCCCCGACGGGGCTCGGGGAAAGCAGGTTGGACTGTCGCATCATCCCAAAATACCCGAGGAGGAGGGCAGCCCGAGGGACGATGGAGACGGGCCCTGCCCGGGCGAGGTGATCGGGCGTGATGGGTGGAGCCTGCCGTGGGATGTGGACTGAGGCGCGATCCCCCCCCACCCCCGCGGCAGACGTCCATGGCGAGGTGGGAGTCGAAGCCCGAGGTGAGACCCCCTGCCGCCTCAACCCAGGAGCGCGCCCCCGATAGTGCGTTCTTGATGGAGGCGAGGGCGCGGGCGTAGAGGGAGGCGGCGTAGGCAGCGGCCTCGAAGTCGGCCGGGTCGAGGCCTCGGGCAACGAGGAAGGCGACATAGTCCTCGGCCTGCCGGCGGCGGTTCCTCCAGGTCACGGAGGCGAGGCGGCGGCGGGTGACGTCTGCGATCTCGGCCGTAGAGAAGCCTGGATCAGAGACCGGGACTGATGGGGAAGTCGTCATGGACGGGGTGGTCGTAGTGGAGCCCGAGGCGGTCCACCGAGGCGTGGGCCACCGAGGCGCGGGCCGGTGAGGTGGGCGCTCCTGAGGGCGTCGGCGAGGAGGAGGTCCGCCCTGGGCTTGTGGAGGACGGTGATGGTGAATGAGCCGGCGGCGGTGAGGAGCCAGAGCTCCCAGGCACAGGTCCCGAGGGTAGAGTCCCGGGCGCCGGACTCGAGTGAGGCGGCGGATGCCATGTTGTCTGTGTTAATTATCACGGTCGCGGGGAGGGCGAGGTCAATGTAAGTGAGGCCGTCAATGGCGATGCCGTAGAGGGGGCAGGAGAGGGGGTCTGCACGGAGCTGGGTAGGCCCGGGAGATGTCAGCCGTCCATGTGTAGGCCCCCGAGCCCTCGCTAATGAGGCGACGTCCGACGTCGGCCACACAGGGAAGTTTATATGAGTGGGGCTTGCCCAAGTACTCCCGGCAGGGGATGCCAGCGTTGACACTTGCGCCGGGGGGGGGGAGGTCCACGATGACCCGGCTCTTGTCCGGGTCGGACTTGGGGCGACCTGGGCCCAAGGGGTGAAGGGAGGGACAGTGAAGGGGCCAGCGAGGGCGCCGAGGGTGAGCTCGGTCCGAATGAATTCACGGATGTGGGGGAGGTGCTCGGGGGCCTCGCGGTGGTTGGAGAAGGTAGGGCGGGGGGGAGGCTGAGGCGGAGTAGTTCGCAGGGAATCCGAACTCGAGTAGGTCTAGGAGGTCGGGGTAGTCGCGGAGGTGAGCTCGCCAGGTGGCGATGTGTAGGCCGGAGGGGGCAGCCTCGGCGGGGGAGGGCGGCCCGGGCCGCCAGGGGAAGCGGGGTGGCGGACTTCCAGCCGGGGGCAGTCGGCTTCTGGGTGGTGGGTAGGATCTGCAGTTTGGAGGTGGTGTCCGGTGGCGGGAGGGTTGGTGGAGATGTGAGGGCCGGGCTGGTGGGCGGCAGCTGTGGTCTCGGGAGGGTTATGCAATGGCATGTGTGGGGAGCCGGGGTGATTGTCCACGGCGGCCTGGGGGAGGTGTCGGGTGGCCGACGGGTCATTGGAGATAAGAGAGTCGGGGTGATGGTCCGCGGCTGTGTTTTTAAGTGGTGGCATGTGTGTGTGGCCATTGGGGGCGGCTTGGCCCCTGCGGGGGGCAGTGCTCAGGGCGGGGTCGCTCCGGGACGCTTTCGGTTGCGGGCAGTATCCGGTTCAGGGCTGGCGGCAGTTTGGCGGGGGAAGATATGAGGGCGGTCTGTGGGTACAGGGTTGAGGCCGCCGGGCTGGTGGTGGCCGGCGGGGCAGGGGAGGCTTCAGGGGGCGGCGTGTGGGGGGGTAGGTGGCCGGTTAGGACCCTCCGGGCCGGATGGGTGGGGTCCGGCGGATCAAAAATCTGCCGAGGCGGCCGGGGTCGCGCGCTCACGGGCTCGTTTGGTGAGGTATACTGCTTCACTGTGAACGGTGAGGATCTTCCTCATGTTCGCGCAGTAGGCGCAGGCGTGGCGCTGCCTGGCGCCCGCCTCCCCGTGGGTCTCCCCGGCGCCTGCCCGATCGCAGGACGCCGGATCACGGTTACAGGCGGGGTAGGGGGCACCGTGGGCTTCCCTGCTGTAGGGGATGCGTGTGTCGGTCTGGGGGTGGGCTGGGTCCGGGGGCGGACTGGGCCTGCGACACGGGGAGCGGAGGCGGGGGTGGAGGCGATGGATCCCGCAGGCATGGTGAGGGCCTCCATCCTGACCATGTTGATGGCGATTGGGTCATGCCATCCATGTGGGAGCCTACCGTCCGCTATCCAGGTGAAGACGGTCTCGGAGTAGCGGCGGACGGTAGGCCAGGGATAAGTGAGGTTGTCGCGGAGGACTGTGAGGGCGTGGTGGTTGAGCCCGGGGAGGGAGTGAGCGGGAAAGGCGGGGTGGGACTCCAGTGTCCGGAGGGCGAGGCTGTACTCGTCCTTGGTGGCCTCTCCCCTCTTGACCGCCTTCCTCTCCGCCCCCCTCTCGATGAGATCTGAGGGGAAGATGTAATGGGGGGATATATACCTTTCCGCCGCCCGGCGTGCTGGGTCTCGGCCGAGTCGAGTATGTCCCTCACGGCGTCGGCCGCGGAGGTGGCGGTGTGTCTGATGGCGTCGCGGTAGTGTAGCAGGGGTGCGGGGGTTCCTGCTGGGGGCAGCGGCTGTTGGGATGAGGTGGAGTGCCTGGTGTACCGCTCATATTGGGGGTGGATCGCCCCCGGGAGCGGCGGCGGGGGCGGGAGCGCCCCTCCGACTACGTGGGCATGTGTAGGGCAGAGGCCTGTTAGGACATAGGTCGCGGGGGCGGACGGAGGCTCGTCTGCGGGGGGCGGGCTACTCAGGGCGTCGAAACACGCGTTGAGGCGCTCCAGTGCGTTGACCGTCTCGTGCATGGTCACCTCCACTGAGGTGGCCCACTTGGCCGTGGGCCGAGGGCGGGATCCCGGGGGCGAGGAAGGGGCGGAGGACGGAGGCGAGCTTATATCGGACGCCCTCTGCGCGGCTCTCCGTGCAGCACGTCGGCCTCTCCCTTTTGCGTTTGCAGGCATGGTCGGAGAGGCAGCGTGTAGGGAGGCTGAGGGCGAATGGCTGGAGGCGGCCAGGCGGGCTGGCTATAAGGGAGAAAAGGGCGGGAAATGATGCAACCATCAATGGCCGGAGGGGGGCCCTCCTTCACTGCCTCGCATCAAACGCAATGCAAGCATTACGACCAATTGAGGCATCAATTCCTGAGTCACCACGGGCCCTTACATATATATTATTAGCGCCATTGCTGCTAATTGTCCATCGTTGGAGAAACCCTGTACATAATTCCCCATTGAGGCTTTATCTTTAGCCGATCATCTAATTTGAGTTTTATTAATGGCTGTGTAATATTTAAGTATTTAACTGTAAAACTAGCATATGTACTTCAAGCAGTTTCTTTTCTTCTTTAAAAAAAATTATAATTCTTTTTCAGAATGTAGTTCAAAGTTTCCCCTCGGTGTTGACCAGCAGAAAATGTGTTTAAATGCATTTCCCCTCTTTGTTTAATGTAACTGGCAAAGGCAATGTCTGTTTAAATAGATATGACTCCGTAGGATCTTGTGTGAGGTGTATATTGATATAATTTATTCAGGCCATTGAGAGGAACGCTTTCCTGGAGAGTGAGCTGGAGGAGCGAGAAAGTTTGGCCGTCACAGTACAGCGACTTAAGGACGAAGCTAGAGGTAAGATGTTTAATACCGGCTATTCCCATATTTATTTCTAGGATAGGGAGGAGGTATATCAGATATTAAAACATTCCAGGGGTAACCCCCATGTATATATTTATGTTACAGCTAGCTCTGGCTCTTTAAAAAAGAAAGTTGCATCAGATGGATGGAAATTGTCCGGGTTTTTTTTTGTAAGGGGTGTCCGCAGTTAGCATATCCACCTCACGGAGCAAGTAGTGCATGTGAAGACCTCTATCATTTCTTTATTGTTCGCTGGAACATTGTGTTATATTCATGTACTAAGTTTTCAGATGGTACGGAGTTGGAATAAAGCGATATTAGAAGAAAGCGTCATAGAATAAAACACTATTAAACATCATATATTTTTTATATTTTGAATCTGAGCTGGTACCAAGCTGCGCACCTGCGTAAACGGAAGCTAGGCCTATGTATGTATGTATGTATGTATGTATGTATGTATGTATGTATGTATGTATGTATGTATGTATGTATGTATGTATGTATAATGTACAGACAGATACACAAAACTTATAGTTACTTCTGATATTTATTGCCCACCTTACGTATTTTGGGGGCCAACATTTGGCTAATTTTTGTGGCGGTGGTGGAGGGAGTTAACAACTACTCCCCGCTTCCCCAGAAAGTTAACAACTCTCTGAGCAAACAAAAGAAAAAGTTATCTTACCAACAACAAAAATGAGATTTTTTTGATTAAAAGTCGAAGAACAATTTCTTTGAAGTGTGAGGGGCTGGGTATTTACTGTTGCGCGTCCTTTCTCTGTCCAGACTTGCGGCAGGAGTTACAGAACCGGTCTGGGAAGCAGGCTCCGGTGGACCGCATGCAGGCCCCCGTCGACAACAACAACGAGGAGCGCAAGGAGCGCGTCGAGCGGCCTAAACTCGACCCGCCCATCCTCGACTCGAACCGCCTCACCGACAACAACAGCAACAGCGACTTCGTCACTCCCAACACGACACCCTCAAAGAGTGAGTCGGCACCGCCCCCACCTCGTTAGCCTTCCACCGGGGGAAGGGGGTGGGGGCAGGGGAGGAAAGGGGCAGGGCAGTGGGGGGGGGGGGGGGGGGCACTCTGTGTGAACTTCTTAACACAGTCAGGCATGAAGGACCTGCTATTTCACTGATTTCGTGATTTTTAATAATTTGCGATTGTGATTTTTTTTTTCAATTGTTGAATAATATATAAAATTAATAGAATTAAAATATTTTGACCATTTCATGTATTCTAAGAGTATACATTAAGACATTTTCATGAATTCTAAGATGATACATTTGGATAATTGCCTGCATTTTCTGCATCTGTTAACTAAATATGATAATAAAATGCTGGAATAGGCTGCCGGTGTCGGCCATGCCTGGATCTCAGCCATTGCAGAGTCCCCAGCGTTGATACAGTTATTTCAATGAGTCATTTAACCGTAGATGCTTAGCTTATTTCAATCTAATAATAAAATAGTTATAATATGTGTGTGTGCAAGGCAAACTGTGCATGAATTGCATTTACATAGTTAATACACCCAAAATATCTATCATGGAAACAAAATATGATCATCATTTTGTTTTCTGACTGAGCATATGTTTATTTTGATTGCTGGCAATTGCCTGTCTGTAGGCGTAGATATGGGTAATTACTCGACTTGACTATATCTAAAGTTAATTTTCATCAGACTGACACTAACCCCTAACATTTAAGTGGCCAATTGTCATGGACCCTGCACAATTTTGTAAGGATGAAAGCTCTCCACAAGTTTGGTGATTTTCGCGGGGGGGGGGGGGGGGACACACAACCCCTCGTAGGACTGACCTGGGAATTGTGGCAAATTTACCGGAAGTGAGATTTTCACTTGGGGATGGGGGGGGGGGGGGGGGGGGGGGTCAGAGGCGATTTTGAGTTGTTTATTATTTTTATTAACCCATTTATTACTTGAGCCTAAGGAATGTCTCTTTTTTTTCCCTCCTGGTGTTCCTCGGTCTATGGGGAACCACCTTAGATCATGTGATGAGGGAATCCGGTCCGTGACGTCATTGATACATTGCATTCTGAGTTCATTTGTCATCTGAGTGGACTATACCGGGGACTTTAAGGGAAATGAAACTGCAGTGGGCTTGAAGAATACTGAAGTTATAATTTTGGTTCAGAAGTGAATAATAGACGCATCCTCAAAATGTGTGCAGGGTCACGCACGAAAACCTAAAGCCAATTTTAGGTTTTCATGAGCAGCCTTTTTCTCAGTGCAGTCTTTCCTGTTTGTATTCGTTCAAACTAATAATTCCTTGTTACGGTGAATTATTTATTGTTATCTAAGTTCATAATAGAAAACTAGTTTAGGCATTATTAGTCTAGGTATCTCATTCTTCTACATATCCGACTTCTCATCCCCATTTATTACCTCTCCATATTTATGCCGTGCTATATGTTAATTAAATATTGTTATTGAAATAAAATAATTTTAATTGCCTACTTGAATGTTCAAGAACCACCCAATATATCACACATAGACTTAAAATGTCAAACTGCCTTAGACATGTGTGGACCATAAAACAGTCAATGGAATTCTTTAGTTAATCCATAAGTACAGTAGTACCCGTCTTCAAAGGACAACTCTGTATCCATACCAACCTTATTTAGACATTAGGTGTCCTGTCACTGAAGGGACAGTCATATGAGAGAAAAATAGTTCTTACATTGAACATTTCTTTCACAGATCGCAAGGGTTTGTTGATCATAGCGGTCGCTGTTGTTTGGATTGATTGATTGATTGGTGATTGTTTAATGCTGTTTCGGCTGGCTTTAGCAAAAGACATTCTCTGAGAAAAATTCAATCTGTCACTGGTTTCACACAAAAGTTACACGTTGAAGGCGGGTACTATTGTATCAAGGGTTTTGCTACCTAGCATAAGGGATGGCAGGGATCCATTGGCAGCGTAAGTTGCACAACTTACACATACTGCGTAAACCAACTCTACCACTTTCCGGCATCCCTTTCCTACCAGCTCTACCGATTTCCGCCATCCATTTCCTACCAGCTCTACCGATTTCCGCCATCCCTTTCCTACCAGCTCTACCGATTTCCGCCATCCCTTTCCTATCAGCTCTACTAATTCCCGCCATCCCTTTCCTGAATATAAGGGGGGGGGGGGACCACTGTGTATACAGCTTTTGATAGTATTGTCAGTGATTGATTGACTTGTGTACCTGTTGTTACAGCTGCGTTGTGTGTTCTCTGTTCCAGTCACCTCTCTACACAACGCGACCAACAGTACACCCCTCACACCCTCGGCAAGGATATCGGCGCTTAACATTGTCGGCGACCTGCTGCGCAAGGTCGGGGTAGGTGTCTGCCTCCCTCATCAGATAAATTCAAGATAAATGTGCTTGTAGGCTTTGGAATTCATGTAAGGCAACTATTCAGTTAATTCTTGGAATATTAATGGTTTCAACCACTGAGATTTTATCAGATACATTTATAAAAGAAATTTATTTTAAAGAAAAATGTAACTGCTTCCATTATTACACATGTTAAATGTTGACATCTGTCCTTGCAGGCATTGGAATCCAAGTTGGCGTCGTGTCGTAACTTTGTCAAGGACCAGCCGTGCGCCAACAACAAAACCGGATCATCGAGTCCGATCCAATCACCCAGGTAGGTTTGCCACGATTTTCTCTTGAGTTAACCATGACGTAACAAATAAATAAGTCAACACACACGACACGGTGAGCAGCTTAGGAGATGCAAGTACAATTTTGTCCTTTTTCTCTAAAAAGAAAACCACATGATTTCACATTGCACCTAATCATATTTTAATAGCCCCGGTGGGTTGGCGGAGTGATTTCAGATTAGTCAAAGCCGACGGCTGAGGTCCATTTAAAAGCATTCCGCCAATCCATGAGAACTACTAGGATGTATCACTGTCATTTGGTGGTGGGGTTAGTACGTAGTGAACATGTACAGAGCTTTTTTTTCTATTTTTGTATGGTACTAAATTCTAATGACTTAATATGGTACTAGTGTCATCACCGCGATTTCGCGGATCTCCGCGACTTTTTATACTCACCGATTAACGTCCACAAAATGTCAATATATATAAATTTACTAAAGTAGGGTAGATTGTAATGATTAACCTATTATTTCTAATGACACAAACTCTACATCATCGGTCTATGCAACTTTAATGTTGTATAATTTGGCCCTTTGCTAACCATTAGGTGGTATGATTTATTTAGAAATAGAAAAGAAGAAAAAGAGGAATTTCTTTTTAACATGATTGCACTTTCTCCCACCCCCCATTACCTCTCAACCATTCTCTTCACCACCTGCTAATTGTGAGGCTTTTCTTATCATGGAAGTAATTGCTTCGGCATTTTGTGGATTTTCATTACATTTTATGACATGGAATTTCTATTTTAACTGTTGACTTTCGTATGAAACGCACGTGAGAAATTCATTTCGAATTCACCCTGCACTCACTCACATCACACTAGTAGTATCTCATCCCAGGAGAACATGAAATTAAACCAGAATGAAAGGGCTTAGTGGGCTGGGCCACTCAGTTTGTCAGCTACATGGTATATTATCATAATCACTTAAAGGGCCGCTAACATGAACAATACAACATTGCTTATTCACATTTAACATGACTGAATGTGACTTGACTTTCATGTTTTGTATAGCTTAGAACAACCTATTCTCTTTTAGTGGGCTGGGTCACTCAGTTTGTCAGCTACGTGGTATATTACCATAATCACTTAATTATTCATAGTTTGTATAGCTTAAAACAACCTATTCTCTTTTAGTGGGCTGGGTCACTCAGTTTGTCAGCTACGTGGAATATTACCATAATCACATAATTATTCTTGGCTGGTACAGCTTAAAACAACCTATTCTCTTTTAGTGGGCTGGGTCACTCAGTTTGTCAGCTACGTGGTATATTACCATAATCACTTAATTATTCTTGGTTGATACAGCTTAAAACAACCTATTCTCTTTTAGTGGGCTGGGTCACTCAGTTTGTCAGCTACGTGGAATATTACCATAATCACATAATTATTCTTGGTTGGTATAGCTTAAAACAACCTATTCTCTTTTAGTGGGCTGGGTCACTCAGTTTGTCAGCTACGTGGTATATTACCATAATCACTTAATTATTCTTGGTTGGTACAGCTTAAAACAACCTATTCTCTTTTAGTGGGCTGGGTTACTCAGTTTGTCAGCTACGTGGTACATAATCACTTAATTATTCTTGGTTGGTACAGCTTAAAACAACCTGTTCTCTTTTAGTAGGCTGGGTCACTCAGTTTGTCAGCTATGTGGTATATTACCATAATCATTTAATTATTCTTGGTTGGTACAGCTTAAAACAACCTATTCTCTTTTAGTAGTCTGGGTCACTCAGTTTGTCAGCTATGTGGTATATTACCATAATCACTTAATTATTCTTGGTTGGTACAGCTTAAAACAACCTATTCTCTTTTAGTGGGCTGGGTCACTCAGTTTGTCAGCTACGTGGAATATTACCATAATCACATAATTATTCTTGGTTGGTATAGCTTAAAACAACCTATTCTCTTTTAGTGGGCTGGGTCACTCAGTTTGTCAGCTACGTGGTATATTACCATAATCACTTAATTATTCTTGGTTGATACAGCTTAAAACAACCTATTCTCTTTTAGTGGGCTGGGTCACTCAGTTTGTCAGCTACGTGGTATGTTACCATAATCACTTAATTATTCTTGGTTGGTACAGCTTAAAACAACCTATTCTCTTTTAGTGGGCTGGGTTACTCAGTTTGTCAGCTACATGGTATATTACCATAATCACTTAATTATTCATAGTTTGTATAGCTTAAAACAACCTATACTCTGCGAGTTCGGTAAAGCCCAATCAAGGCTGAGGTACTCTGTGGTCAAGATGTGACTATTAGGTTCATTCAGTGACAAGTAAATGGAGTTGTTTCAGTAGAGCTTTGAGATAATGAACAATAAAAATCGGACATCGCTTAACCTTTGCCTTCAGCTCGTAATTGCAACAAATAATGCACAATTGATGTGGGTGTGTTTGTGTTTGTCTTAGTTATTTATATGAGGTAGCGTAATTCAAAATACAAATTATTTCTTAGCTTTTCTCATCAAGTCCATCAATAGTAGTATATTTTTGTATTGATTTATTTCAGAAAATTTAAGAGGTAGTCCTTGATTTGCTTCCAGTGAAATACTAAATAAAGATGCGAAGACAGTCCAAATTGGACTAGTATTACTACCTTATCATTCCCAAATACCGACAATGTTGTGATGGTATAATAAACAATTAACCTTGTTTTTGTGCAGTCCAGTTCATAGCACACTTAACGCTGCGTCCTATGAACTGAACAGCTGAAAGACCCAGTGTTCCACTCCCAAGCCGTACACTACTGTCCACTGACCGTTTGTTCTACTACTCTTACTCGTCAGTTGGCCAGGTTTCCTGAAATTCCCGTCCTTTCTCAGTCAACAAACACCTAAAGCAACGAGTCCCGAAAGGGAGGCTCGGGAAGTGAACCGCACCCCCTGACGTTGGTGTCGAGGTATATACCGTCTGAGAGCCGCTGTTCCACCAATGGAGGTGTCTCCCACACCACTGCCTGCATAAGCCTGCTCAGTAGCGCTACAACTGCGCTGCTGCTCTGAATCCATACACTGGCTCTTTCTCACGGGATTATTTGATAAAACAATGCAATCTTTTGGTTACAAAAAAAGAAGTGTTTTCTTTCCAAATAAATGTAGTGTTACTACTATTATTTATGTCGGTAAATGACTTACAAAATTGATGCTTGTCACCTCCTAGCTTGACTCTCTGCATTAATAGGATAGGGCAAGAACTGCTTAGCTCAGTGTCAGGATAATGCGACTGAATGGGATATCGGGTCATGGTGCTGACGGCCTGATTTCCCAGTGGGGCAGCACTATAAAGTCTATGAGTGCGCACTGTTGCAAGTCACATGAGTGCGCACTGTTGCAAGTCGATGTTGCCAGGACGTAAAACTCCCAACAACCAACTATTATTTATTATCATTAATATATTGATTATGTCGTATGTCCGCAGGGCCGGATTTATATGAAGAGGGCACATAGGCTATTAGACTTGTGAGGTCCCTCCCAAAGGCCTATGACAGTGTCAAAAATGTTGTGTGTGCACCTTGGCTGGAGCGCCACCTAGATTGTGAGGCCCTAGGCTTCAGCCTGCCAGGCCTATAGGTAAATCCGGTGTCGTATTTTCAGCGGCCCGTCATTCTCAGCGGCCCGTCGTGGTCAAAAGACCCGTGGCATCGCCGGCTAAAAGCTCAGCTGGTGCCCGGCAGTGTTAGGGACCGATTACGCCAAAATCTATTGAATACGATCATATTTAACAGAATTACATACTCAAATAATGAAATTTAATTAAATTAACCTTAAATTCCAAGCGATATTAATGTAGCAGCTCGATCAGCGTCGAATGGCCGAGTGTAAACAAAACAAATAGCAGTGCTCGCGGCAACGTTCGAAAATCCGCGCATGCGCAGAAGCCACGACAGGCCGCTGAGAATGACCGGGCGCTGAGAATACGACACCGGCACTGTGTGTCTGTGTGTCTTTAAAGTTGCATAGTCCGATGGTTTTGAGTTTCTGCTATATTTTGAGATAAATATATTAGGTTATAAATATTTATTTATGTTACTTTAGTTTGGAAGTAACTTTTATTAAAAATGGTTAACTTAGGAAGTATTTTAAATGAAACCACGCAAAGTTAATTTTGGCAAGCATGTCAAAATGCTGACACCATAAACTTCAGCAGTGACAGGTTCTATTAAATTGACTTAGTATGCCCTCCTATGCAGCAGGACCAGACAGGATGGCCAAATGAGTAGAGTGTCCGTCCCCTGTTTTGGGAGATCGGGAGATCATGGGTTCATGGGTTCGAATCCTGGTCGAGTCAAACCAATGACTTAAAAATTGATACTTGTCACTTCCTAGCCTGGCGCTCGGCATTATTAGGATAGGGCAAGGACTGGTTGGCTCAGTGTCAGGATAATGTGACTGAGTGGGATATAAGGTCATGGTGCTGGCAGCCTGGTGGCCCAGTGGGGTAGCACTATATAAGTCGCCATGAGTGTGCACTGTCACAAGTCGGTACCCGTCCTGATATGACCTTAGATGTTGCTAGGACGTAAAACAACAAACAAACCTATGCAGCAGCAAATTCTTAAGTGCACCAGAATCTTAAGTTTAGAATGTAGGATAAAATATAGCTAATGGTTTTCGAAAATGTTATGCTTTCATCGGACTGTGCAACTTTAAATATTAATAAATAGAATGTTTTTCTTTAAAAGCGAAGTCAGCTCCTAATCCGGTTTCGAATTGTAAAAAGGACTATGCAACTTTAAATATTAATAAATAGAATGTTTTTATTTAAAGGCGAAGACAACTCCTGATCTGGTTTCGAATGGTAAAATTAATTTGATTGGTGTAAAAACCTGCCTCTTCTGTGTACTTCAGATTATTTCATTCTATTTTCAGCCGTCTAGTGCTGTACACCTTATGTGCTGTGTCAGTGCTGGATAAAATGACAAAGTATTCATTAACTTGTTCGATGAGGTGTATAAGGAACCAGTGTATGGATTGTTCGCATGTCGCCTCCTTACAGCCTCTAAAGTCGGCCGGCTACACTAACTCTAAGGCCGATGGTGGCGCCCCATTGTGTAAGCAACTGTAACAGGCAGAGGCTGTATCTAATGCTGCGTTCATATGAACTGGTGAATATGGGGTTTCCCACTTCACAACTGGTGAATTGCATTCACTTGACTTCACAACTGGTGAACACCGCCTGTGAACTGGAGATTTTTTAAGCGGCTCATCATTCACCTCTTGTGAAAAAATGGCAGCGAATAGAGAAAAGTTGCATGGTAAGGTTGTCAAATGAACGCTCTCAGTTTACATGGTCGTGTTCACTGGCAGTAAGTGGGAAGTTCACCATATTCACCAGGATGCTATGAACGCAGCATAACTTACTCTCTTCTCTGTCTCCAAGCAGCTCAGAACACACACAACACAACACAACACAACACAACACAACACAACACAACACAACACAACACAACACAACACACACACACACACACACACACACAACACAACACACACACACACACACACACACCATGGGACTGTTTACAACGTTGGCGATGAATGAGTGATGATATGACTATATTATATATGAATATGTATTATTCATGACATGCATTACATATTTATATACCTCTTCCGCGACCCGACCGTTACCCCCTCCCCCCCCGCCCCCCGTCGGGGGGACCCCCCGGGCCCCTCTCCTTATAACGCCCGCTGCTGCCTCCTACCTCCTGCGGCCTCCAGCTCCTGCCGCCTCCTGCCTCCGCAGCCAAATCCAACCAATGACTTATGAAATTCATAATTGTTACTACTTAGCCTGGCACTTGGCATTAATAGGATAGGACACAAGCACTGGTTAGTACAGTATCAGGATAATGCGACTGTGCAGGATATCAGGTCATGGTGCTGATGGCCTGGTCTCCCAGTGGGACAGCACTATAAAGTCGGCACGAGTGCGCACTGTCACAAGTCGATACCCGTTTTGATATGACCTTAGATATTGCTAGGACGTAAAACAAAAACGTCCCAATAATGCCGAGTGCCTGGCTAGGATGTGACAAGTATCAATTTTTAAGTCATTGGTTTGGCTCGACCAGGGTTCGAACCTGAGGGTTCGAATCCAACGATCTACCAAAACGGGAGACGGACACTCGACTCAGTGGGCCATCCCGTCTGGTCATACATATGACAATCATTCAACTGTGAGAATATATTTATAATTAGGAAGATGTAAATCGCAAAACTGGAATTCTAATTGGCGACACAATTATTACAAATTTAAACACCGTGACGCTAACCTCTTGGTGTGCACAGTCCCAGGCGTGGTGAGCCTTGACAGTAACAGCGGTGATTTCATACCCCCCCCCCCCCCCCCGGAGCTGGTGCCCGGTGGCGCATGCGCACCACTGTAACTAATGCACTGCACTGCTGGTCTTACAGGTGCTCTGCGGGGAGACCTCGTTAAGCTAACCCACCCTTTGTTCTGTCTCCCCATGCCCTCTACAGGGTGGCTGACTCCAACAGACGGGAGTCAGGCATTCTGGTCTCATATACTTGTGATGTTTGTCAGCCCAGCCAGTGATTTATTAAGCTGAGAAGCTTAAATTTTGTTATTAAAAATTGTAAGAATGAATCTATCGCATCAAATGAATTAAAATTGGGACGTGTGGTTGGTTGATGGTGGTGGTCATGGTTATTATTGTTATCATCATGATTACCATGTTGTTTACCATGATGATTGTCAGGGTTGATTGTAGTATTATCACATGATTTTGCATTTAATAATTTACCCTCGGTGCTTTTATAAAGATCGAAAGTTATTAATTTAGTCCTATGTTCTTTCGACCTGCAATATATATTATTTCTATCTTTGGAATAAATTGGTAGTCCTTTTTTTAAAAAAAAACATTTTTACTTACAGGAATTGGTTTTAATACTTTTATGGTAAAAAAATACATAATAGTAATCCCCATTCTTTAATTATTTGGTATTATTTTGTAATATAAATGAAAACTTCTCGGCGGCTGGCTGGCTGGCTACATTGACTGTGCTGCCCTATCCTCTCTAGTAAGCATCATGGTGCCACCGACCCAGGGACATACCATTTTGAGTTGGGCATGTTTTGAAGTTTCTGAATGCTTTTTTACCTTAGGACTGAACAATTGCGCGGAGGACCTCGGAGTCTCAGGTTAACCATTTTAACTCAAACTCTGATCTGTTTCTTTTCAAATAAAGCATTTGGTGTTATTTCTAACCAAAAAAAAATCGATTCCTTGTCGCCGATATTCATTGTGAGTCTTCTTTTTTCCCCCCACTGTTTCTTTTATTCATTTATTGCTTTTCATCAATGCTTGGAGCTTGTAATAATGGAATATAAATCATTTCATAATGTATAGTGAATTATTTCCTTCTTTTTTAAATTAAAAAAATGGTCCTTTATTGCTTCTCACACACCCCCTCCCCTTCCTCCACCAAAGATGACTCAGAATTTTTTTTATACAAGAAAAGGCTCGTGAGTTACTTGTGAAATTGGGTTTTAGCAACTAGAAAACTGTCAGAGTGTGGTGTTGAGTGCTGTGTGCTTTTTAGGTGAAACTATGTGGATTTGCTTTGAATCGACGCCCAATCTTTGCAGGCTGTCCTGACTCGTGAAACTTCAGTTGAATGTATGCTTTTGTGCATGTGTTATCCAACACCCTATACAACCAGGTAGTTAACTATTTTAGGAGCATTCCGTTGATTATTGCAGTGTGAGCTGTTTCAGTTTAATTTTTTTATGTGGAATGTTTCAATGTATTTAGTTCCAGGTTGATAATAACTTGAGTGCCGTCTCAAAATAATATTTTTTGAAGTACATATTACTTTATTGAAGCTGCTTTATTGACAATAATCAACGGCTTATTCGTAAAATAAATATTCTGTGCTACATATGTTTACCACTGCACTCATTCTTTGTCTTCACAGTTTGTCATTTATAATTAAGAACTCGGGCCTTTGTGTTTACTTGTATTTACATTGTTTATATTTCCTATGTGTGTAAGTATGCCCGCATGCTTCATTATGCTTTTATACCGGAGCAGCCACTGAGGTGTATAGCGAATTGTCCTGATATACTGCACTAAAAACATTTAGAAAGGATTGGGGGAGGGAGAGCAATACGGGTGGTCCCAGTTCTGCTGGTCTCTTAGCGCTGCATAGTCCGATGAAAGCATCAAATTTTCAAAACCAGAACCCTCATATTGCATATTCAACTTAGATACTGGTGCACTTATTCAGGATATCTTGCTTCATAGAAGGGGCTGAGTCAATTTAATAGAACAGGTTACTGCTGTAGCTTATGGTTTCATAATATTTACGTGCTCGCCAAAATTAAATTGGCATGTGTTCACTTCAAATATCTCCAAAGTTAGTCACTTAAAATAAAAGTTACTTCAAGTTGGAGTTAAGTGGATTATACCGATCATTCTAATGCAGTTAGCTCAGAAAGTAACAGAAACTCAAAACCATCGGACCATGCAACTTTAAATATGGGCTCTGGAGCTGTGGTGTGGCACACTGTTACCACTACAGCTTACATTGCGGCAAGTGAGGATGGTCGTCCCAGCCCTATCCTTCAGCTAAGACCCTATACTTTAAACTCACTTTGGTCACCAGCCTCGGTACACTTCTTTCCCTACATTTTTATCTATTCTAATGCAGATTGCAGTGAAATTGTCCTCGCAAATATTGTTCATGAGATAAAATACTACTTCCTGTTTTATGGTGAATGTGTATTAACCAACACCAACACCAACACCTTCTGCCATGTAAGCTGTAGCTGCGGACATATCCATATTTTGGTAGTTGTATTATTATCCCCATTTTGTTATGTATTCAAATACAGATGATTCCAAAGCCGATGTGGATCACTTAAATAAGTAGGACTATTTTGTTATGGTATTTTTTCTGTTAATACACACAATTTGGAGGGTCTTGTATTATAATAATTATGATAAGATTAGTGACATCGTTTTTATTCTCATTATTATCGTTTCATCATGATAATAGTTTTTCTATTATCAAAACAGATTCAATGTTATACAGGCCTAGTGGTGCATTACTTCATATAACTGTCCTTATATATGAAAGCAAACCAGATCCCAGCACCTTCCTTGGTATCGGAAGTAAGCAGAGTATTCCCTCAGAGTCTCAATATGGTTCTGACCACCGCTCCTCCTCTCACTATTATATATTGTCACAAATTATTTTAGTTAACTAACTGAGCGAATGACCGAATGAGTTGAGCACCTGATGCTGTGTGACAGGTCGTGGGGTTTAAATCTGGCTGAGTCAACCCACTGACTTGAAAATAGATTCTTGTCACTACCTGACATGCCACTTGACATTATTTGGATAGAGCGAAGAGCTGTGGAATGAGGAAGACCAATTATCTGCGATTGAGATGTCCCCTGTTTAATCAGTGGTTGGACTAACTAAAGTTAAAATTCTGTCTTGATAACCAGAAGTACCCATTGCTGTGTATTTTGAGCTTTTGAGTTTAGATCTGAATAATCCGATGAAATCATAACAATTTTTTTAACCGCTTACCTTGATGTGATACTAGTGTAATAGTCTGCATTGAGCTCTCAGGCAAGGAGCCACATAGACATGTAGGTGTGGATAGGGTGATTACACCAGGGACCCCAGGTGATTTAATTGTTACGACACTAGCCCAGAATGCAAGAGATGTGGGTTCAAATCCTGCTTTGGGCGCAATATTTCTTATTTTCATCACCCCCATGACTAATTAGATATTGGTGTGCTCATTAAACCCATCACTGCTGAAGCATATGGTATCAGCATTTCGATATGCATGCCAAAATTAACTTAACATGTTTTCACTTCAAATATCTTTACCATTTATGATAAAAGTGACCTCAAAGTAAAGTAAAGTAGATCATAATAATTACACTAATATATTCACATTTTTTTAAATGGCACAAATTCATCGGACTATGCAACTTTAAGCTCAATTACTTCAGTTTGTTCTTCTGATTCTCATCACCTTGTACATAACATAGCGGCACCGAACGCAATGGCCAAATCTGTAGAGTGCATACTTCCTGTGTGGAAGGTTGGGAGTTCGAATCCTGGCCGAGTCTAATCAATTACTTACAAAATTGATGCTTGTAACGATCTAGCCTGGCACTCAGCATTACTAGGCTAGGGCAAGGACTGGTTTGCTTAATATGAGGATAATGTGACTGAGTGGGATATCAGGTCATGGTGCCAGCAGCCTGATCTCCCAGTGGGGTTGACATGAGTGTGCACTGTCACTAATCGGTACCCATCCTTATATGAACATTGATGTATAGATGTTGCTAGGATGTAAAAGCCCAATAAACAAACAAAACTTAACATAGCTAGTGAGTCTAATCCTGCTGTGACTTGTCTCGACACACAGGGCGAAGCGACTGCACAGAGGCCTTGGGGCGACAGGCATCCCGCAGCCGGGACAGGGCACTTCTCAGAATTACGCCAACGTCAAGATAGCGGTTTGACCCCTGCCCAACCAGGCCGGTGCGCCTAGGCCGAGACGAACGGGCCGGGCCAGGGAGAGTCCTGGCTGAGGATGCCGGCCGGCCGAACACTGCGGGGTGCAGGACACGCGTATGGATTGCCATGATCTCAAATCTACTTGATCATCATCAACCAATGCCCCACAAATTAATACCGTTACTACTGTGTACTATTACCACTATTACTACTACTACTTCTACTTCTATGCATTCTGCTTCATTCATAATTAGAAGAGGATGATGAAGAGGGTCGTGTGTTCAGACGCTGAGGACAACTTGTGAATTCAGTTCTGTGCTGCACCATTTATATTATCATCCTTCAGTATGGACTTTACTGGTTGCTGACTTGGGGACTGTGAGTGAGGCGGACACTGCATGTCTATCGCTCTATGGAGCACCTCAGTGCTCGATCGCTGGACCAGCGTATGATCAGTATGAGGGGGCTTTTTGCAGGAGGCACTCCATGTCTTGCGGGGTTTTCCAATGCGAACAGAGCGCAGGTCCCTAAATGTCACAGATCCACTGTCAAGAATTGCTTCAGTAACTTGTGTGTTGCAGCATACTATTCACAAATGTCCAGATATTATGGTTAATTTATTTGGTCCTCACCCAGATACGAGCAGTTGTCATCCGTATCCATGGGAAACTTGACCAGTCCGGACGAACCCTTTTAACTCTTCAGCCGGTGGAGACTCGAATGTCTTTGGTCAAATTGGGCTTGTATCATGATATGTGTTATGTGTTGATGTTTTGACCGCAGTCAAACAATAACTGCCAAAGTGAAATAGAGAGTTCTTTTGTACAGTAATCTATACGGTTTAATTTAAGTGTTTCCTTCTTTTTTTTTACTATAGAAAACTAGTTATTTGCAAATATATGTTTTTCATATTTGCATACTTGTTCACTCCACGCTATATATATATATATGTATGTATGTATATATATGTATATATATATATGCGCGCGCGCACACATATATATAGGAAATGTATGTATTGTCCTAAGCGAGACAAATTAATTTAATGGTCTCACGAATGGAAAATATGGATGTTCGATAAATTCTAAAATATATGAGAAGCAGATGGGGAAATACAAATGTTTTCCCTGACAATTTAAAAAGTGGATGAATTGATATAATCTGTCTTCTCATACCTTCCATGTGGCTTGGTGACAGTTGACAGGGTTGGTCTCGTGATGGTACCTGGGCTTTTGAAACAGCTGTGGTCCCCTGTTGGGATAATGTAGCGTCTCGGTCGCGAAGCACGGGGCATGCGCGCAACATACAGCGTCCCTGCTCGGTACAGGCAGCGACGCGCCCTGCCTACCGGCATGCATCATGGGGCATGTTATACTAAAACTTCAGTAAGCATGCATACCTCCCCAAATGTAGTTACACATGATCATAGTGCACATCTATTTGGATATATATTTTTTTTAAAGTAGGCATCTCAAGATGGCACGAGCATGTCTCGCAAAAGACTTTGTATTTAGATTGTAATACAGACACGTTGATTAGTGACGTCATTGTCATGTGACGTTACTGTTATGTGACTCGGACCTGGAATGGCCTGGTTGGCAAAACGAGCAAACTGGTGCTGCTTTGTGTACAGCAATAATACTTCAATTGGCGGGTAATTTTCATCGTGTTAAAAGTGCAATGGCTTTCAGCTCACTGTGGTTGTCACTGCGTGTACCCATCCAATATTTCCGAAACAGTGACAATAAATAAATGGGTAAATAAAACCTATAACGGGCAACCAATTCGTGGAACTGGTTCCCGGAACAAGTCGCAGATGCACCAACTCCACTGTTTCAAGCCGAGGCTAGATAAGTTGTGGTCTGAATATAGGTACAGCCAGTGTCCGATCCATGACTATTACTTGTGTAATAGTCATCACGGCGAGCGACCTGACCTGCAACAGGCTCTATAGCCTATCAAACAGAAAGGGATAAATGTAAATATAATATTTCAACTTAACCCAACTTCCACGACAATGCGGAGAAGAAATACAGGAAGGAAATATAGACATTGTTAAATAACTTTACTGGTGAATGCCAAATAACACTTCTCTATATTTATGCATCTAATTTTACTACTGACATATTCAGAAAAAAAGACACGATTACGAAAAGAATATATATATTCATTACGTTTAGTGTGCTTGCTACTTTGCCACTCGATCAAAAACATATAGGTAAATACAAACCACAGAGCCCTAATCCTAACGTAGCCTCAAATACGATCTGCTATGTTTACTGGTTTCTTGTGCCAACCAGGCAGTGCGCATGTGGGTATTCTATGATGTAAACATAAACACTCAACGTGTCTATATATCTATCTAATTGGTGTTACTGCTTGGTCGGTTAGTGTAATTGCTTCCCCCCCCCCCCCCCCCGCACACGCTCCTTCCCCGACCTGCATAATCCCCAACAAATTTGAGTTGGTTCATATTTTAATATGACATCAGTGTCAATAGCGTTAATAGCAAATAATGTTAACTCGGGGTCTGGAGGCAGAGCTGTTGGCAGGTTTTTGCAGCTAACTTCATGTCGACTCTTGTGACAGATTACCTGACATGTCTCAAGCTGGGCTGACTGTCAGTAAAGCAGTTGGCAAGTGTCGGTAGTTCTACATAGGACTGTTGACTAATGAGGGCCATCATAATCCTGAGGTAACAGTATTATCATAATAGCTGTTGCAGTTCGCATTGGCTCTTCTGACAGATTCCCTGACAAGTCTCAAGTTGGGCTCACTGTCAGTAAAGCAGTTAGCAAGTGTCGGTGACTCGGTAGTTCTACCCAGGACTTGACTAATGAGGGCCACCATAATCCTGAGGTAACAGTAGTGTCATTAGAGCTCTTGGCTACATTTGCCATTTGGACTGCTTCATCATTCCGTGAAGTGACTCATTCTATCAATCTGGTTCAGCTTGGGTTATATCAAACACTACTACTGTGCACAACACAGTACTGATTTTACAAATGTCGGTTGGGGGGAGGGGGGAATCTCGTGATCCATCGATATCGACAGTCATTCAAAGGTGAGCTTCGAAACGAAGCATTTCTGTATAGCTAAAACATTCACACCGTTTGGAAATAACTTTAGCAAACTTATATCATTCTCGACTTTTTTTAATGCTTCCATTAAAGCTATTAAGAGAGAAACTGATTTTTTTTTTTTTTAACCAGACCAGTTTGGTAGATGAGGACTTGTCTCATCTGTTCATTTCTTTTATTTATATTTCATCATTCGCCGCTACCATCATTCACCTGTAAAATACCCATAGACTACCACCCCCCGTAGCGATAGTTCTGCCTTCTCTTTTGTGTGTGGCTGCTTGGAACAGCAAACCTCTAGTACATTATAACACTTATGTGATGTCACATGTCCATTTTCCTCTGTAGTACTATAACAACTGTTGCACACACGCGAATACACGCGCACACCAACATACATGTATACACGCAGACATGCATACACATAATGCATATGCGCGTATACTTGCATTCATACAATTATACCCACAATACCAACACCACCACCACACATGCACACACACAGACATTGTACAAAGCACACAGTGTACAGCGAACTATTGTATATTTTGAACAAGGAAGATGCTAGATGCTCTGGGAGGTGTAGCAGGTCAGTAGGAACTCACGCGTTGTGCCTGCGTCGTTTGTATATGGACAGGCAGGCGTGAGAGGAGGCATGTCAATTTAAGGAACCCTAGTATCTTCAGGGAAGCTCGTGATGGTATATTGAAGAATGTACTCCACATTAAAGTTGCAGTCCGATGGGTTTTGAGTTTCTGTCATTTTCTGAGATAAAGATATTAGGCTGATCGTTATAATCTACTCTACTTTCATTTGACATAACTTTTATTTTAAGTAGCTAACTTTTGAGATATTTGAAGTGCAAACAAGCAAAATTAGTTTTGGCAAGCATGCCATAGGTTTCTGCAGTAATAGGTTCTATTAAATTGCCTCAGTATTCCCTTCTATGTGGTGACAAATGTTTAACAAGTGCACCAGTACTTAAGTTAGATATGTAGAATCAAATTGAAATATTTGTTTTGGTTTTGAAAATGTTATGCTTCATCGGACTGCAGCTTTAATTCACTGTACAAGTCAGTGACAAGTGAGTGTTAGAGCATCCTTCTTTCTGTAGCGATCCATTCAAGTTCGCTAGTGTAGTCGTGGATGCTTTTTTTCCCAAAGATATTTGAGCTTTCCTTCCCCCCCCCCCCCCATCATTTTGTCATTGGTTTAATTAGTCAGAATATTTAGTTAAATAAATCCATATTGCTTCTAGTGTCATACTAAAAGATTGGGAACGTACTCATATATAGAATTTGTTTGATAATCTGTAATATGGTAGAAAACAAAATTTCCGTTTGTTTATCTGGAGTCTGTATTATTATTTTTAAATGTGGATCTACAATGACTAGAACAGTAAAGTAGCTTGACGTTTTTCGCCATCAGTGACATAGCATCAGTGTTTTCTAAAGACGAAATGAACCCCTCCTTAGCTAGTGTAATATTGGATATAATTGGTTTGAATCCGTCAAAATACTTGTGGTTTTGTGAAATGAAAATCACGCTATTATTATTCAGGTTTCAGCATCGTCAATTAAACAAATATATATATAGTAAAAAGGCTTGTTTATATATGTGATGCTTAGAAAGAAACACGTGCGTCCATATGCCAGTTTTAACTAACGTTGTTATACTGCCAACGCTGCAGTGACTAATTGTGAAGGTTGACCTCTAAACAGAAATCTGGTAGACATGTAGAGAAATACATTATGGTACATGTTTGTGTTTTTGGCGTACAGTTTGGTGATACCGGAGTCTGAATTTTATTAACGAGGATATGTAATGTCACCAACAAGAACATTAAGGGTGTTTTCTGTATATTACTGTCTAATAAATATATCTATAGTTCTCTTAATGTAGACCTGGGTACTAGAAATAAAAGCAAAATATAGTAAAACAAAGAAATGGATGTTTGTTATTTATTTCTAGCTCTCTGGCATGCCTAGATATCAATCCGATATCTTAATAGACCACATCACGGTTCCAGCGGCGTGGTGCATTGTGGGATGTGTCAGAGCAAAGCAAACCCGCGAGAAGCACATGGCAGATGCTAATACACTGGGTGTAGCTATGAAATGTGCTAGTTTCAACTCATCTTAGCTCTTGTTTGAAACATAGAATACCAACTATAAAATATATATATAATAAATTAAGATATTAATCTTTTATCCAGCATTGCATTTACATCAATATAATCAGCACCTCTTATGCCATGTGCATTTAGATCAAATTTAGACAAATCTAGGCACTCAGAGTAGTGTTAGAGCCAGAGTCAGTACTTATTTTATTTATGTTTTTATTTATATCCTATGGTTAATGACATATGTAGAAATAGAAAATGAGTAGGGTTAATCAGATATTGGTTATATATTTCTTTGAAACAATTTTTTGTTGACACATTTGACATTTTAATATTTAGAACAAGAATTACTTCTGGCTAATCAATGGTGATGTAAACATCAGCCTGTAAATTGTATGTTTCTTAGCTCAAAATGCTTAATTATGGAGAGTTGTGTCTTAAACATATTCATTATATTATTATATTGCATCCTTCTGTCCATGTTTGTGCCAAATTGTTATGTATTTCTATTTACTTTGAATAAAATCAAAGTTTTGCACTACGCCTATCGGCAAACTCAATGGCCGTCCGCCTTTGCTTTGCTCCCAACACCGTTTTCAGCGCATGCGCAGTCGGAACCGTGATGTAGCCTATTGTGTGCACACACCACTAAATAAACAATCATCAGAGCTCGCAATAGGAAATACTCTCTCGGTGACTTATATTTTATAGCTCAGTTCTTTATGAGTTACTTTTAGAAATTTAATCTTGGATTTTATTTTACATATTGTTCTGGATCACGCCAATTTCTACTCCACCTAAAATGTAAACTAATGTATTTGATTCATCACTGAGACTTATTTGAACCAGACGGGATGGCCGAATGAGTTAAAGCCTCCGTCTCACGTGTTGGTAGATCGTGGGGTTGTGGGTTCGAACCCCGGTCGAGTCAAACCAATGACTTAAAAATTTATACTTGTTGCTTCCTAGACTGGCGCTTGGCATTATTAGGATAGGGCAAGGACTGGTGGGCTCAGTGTCAGTGTCAGGATAATGTGACTGAGTGGGATAGGTCATGGTGATGGTGGCCTGGTCTTCCAGTGGGGAAGCACTATAAAGTCACCATGAGTGTGCACTGTCACAAGTCAGTACCCGTCCTGATATGACCTTAGATGTTGCTAGGACGTAAAACAACAAACAAATATACTTATTTGACTCTAGCTCCTACGGCACAGAGAATGTATGGCACATGTGAACAAAATCTGTATAGATGTGTGGTGAAAGAGCCTTATAGGCCTACATAGAGGGCACCACCTACACCCACGATCCAAAGACCTAGCGATCATATAGGGGTGTGGCTGGATTTGTCCAGACTTCCAGAGGGTTGTGGAGAACGGCGGTCATTATTAGTGCCTCAGCAATTCCTACAAGTCATACAAAAGTGGAGCGAGGTGAAGATATATTGCAATTGATTAACCAATTCAGTATCGTTACTTGAGTCAATCAGCAAACTTTCTTACCCTCGCAGACTAGATGACAAATGACCTCGGGTAACTGACCCATTATATATGCTAGCTATGATAGGCCAGTGATTCACAAACGCCGATCACGACAGGTATTGCTTATGGTGCTACCACTTGGTGATTCAAATTATTCTAGTTACCATTGTCGCCGCTTCTTTGTTATATCAGTCGGGACTAATTAAAGGCATCAACATATATATATATATATATATATATATATATATATATAATTTAAAATCTGACCGTCCAAGCAGGTCTGGAGGCGGTAGTGATCAGACGCAGCTGGAATTAGGGTGGCCAGGAGCCACTCACAGGTGGTGCCATAATGGCAAAAGAAGGAACTAACTCATATGACAGTAGGATAGTATGTCTAGGTAATAACTAATATATAGAAAAGAACTGATGAGTGGTAAGGTCCTTGTTTATAGTCCCATAATAGAGTATAGAACACACACACACACACATATATATATATATATATATATATATATATATATATTATAGTTATACGAGTCTTACCTGGGTACAGATGATGGATAACTGTTGTTTTCCCGAGGTACAAGCCTCGGCTAGTTGTGGGCTAGGGAGAGAAGGAAGCACATCCGGGTCCAGCAATCTTTACCTACTTATTCAGAATAAAAATGACTACAACTTTAATGGATACTTCAATGTTTTCGTCTTGTCACAAGCAAACATGCTAGTCGTGGCAGGGTTGGGTGGGTTCTCCACAACCCTCTGGAAGTCTGGACAAATCCAGCCACACCCCTATATGATCACTAGGTCTTTGGATCGTGGGTGTATGTGCCTCTATTTCCTCACAGATCTCACTTCTTTTCTTTTTTTAAATTTTTTATTGAGGCTGTATTTATACTGTCCATAGCATGTAAGCCCGGGTACCCAGGCTTGTTTTCAATGCTGGCCAGCTGTAGTGTTAATGTTGTCTTACCAAGCAGTAGCTGCTGATAAGTTATTTGATTGTCTGCATTTCAGTAGCAGATAGATAGTCTGTTGGTAGGTTTAGTAGTCTATGTTAGGTTTTTTTGGGGCCCTCTTGGCATTGTATTTTTGTTCTATTCTTATTACTATGTTAGTTGTTTTCTCAAGGTTCTATGTTAGTGTTTTGGGGTTTTCTTGGGAAGAGTTTTCCACTTTTTTCCACTTAATTCTATACTAGCCTATTTTATTTACACGTCCATAGGCTTGTACGTAATAGGTGGTTGAGTTATGTTTGTTTGAATTTGATTTGATTCATATTGTTGTTGGATATGTTATCTGCCTTTTATATTTCCGGTTGTCCCGCCTCTACACTGCCAACTGCTCTCGACAGGATGTCCGCAAGGTACAGTAACCTGCCAGGTGTCCACTCCATGATGTAGCTGTATCTCTGCAGCTTCAGCATCAGCCTTTGGAGTCGCGGTGTCATGTCAATGTCTGCCCTCTGGCTAAGTGCAATGAGGGGTTTGTGATCTGTCTCTAGAATCACACTCTTTAGCCCAAAGATGTAATGGTGGAACTTCTCACACCCGTATGTGATGCCCAGGCACTCCTTCTCAATCTGCGCATATCTTTTCTCACACTCAGTCAACCCTCTGGCCCCATATGCCACAGGCTTCCATTCCTTATCATGCAGCTGGAGGAGCACAGCCCCCAGCCCATCCTTTGATGGATCTGTCGATACTTTGGTCTCTAATACTAGATCGAAGAATGCTAGTACGGGCATGGTGGACAGAATGTACTTGATCTCCTGCCACTCCTTTTTGTGTGCTTCCTGCCACTGCCACACTACACTCTTCCCCAGTAACTCCCTGAGGTTCTTGCATCGACTTGCAAGATTGGGAACAAACTTCCCCACAAAGTTAATTGAACCTAGAGCCCTCTGTATGCCCTCCTTATTCTTAGGCCTCTCCATCTCTAGTATTGCTGCGATTCGGTCACTTGAGGGACGTACCCCATCTCCACTCAGGTGCTCCCCAATGAACACCACCTCATTCTTCTTCAGCTCACATTTCTTCCAGTTCATGAGCAGGCCATATTTCTGACTTCTGGCCTTCACCTCTGCCAGCCTGTGATCATGCTCCTCTTCTGTTGACCCCCACACTAGTACATCGTCCATGTATACCCTTATCCCCTCTATATCCCCAAACATTTGTTCCATAGTCTTGTGGAACATCTCAGGGGCAGAGCATAGTCCATAGGGTAGTCTACAATACATGTAGTGGCCGAACGGGGTGTTAAAGGTGGTGAGTGGTTTTGACATAGCATCCAACGGTACCTGCCAGAATACCTGAGAGGCATCCACCTTCGAAAAGGACCTTGCACCTGCCATACCTGCAAAGATTTCTTCCCTCATTGGGAGCTGGAACCGCTCTCGCAAGATCACCTTGTTACGGTCATTTGGGTCTAGACATACTCTCAAGCTTCCATTAGGCTTGGTTACCACCACCATGCTGCTCACCCACTCTGTGGGCTCCTGCACCTTTTCAATCACCCTCAGTTTGACCATTCTCTCTAGTTCCTCCTTCAGCTTGTTTCTGATGGCCACTGGCACCCGTCTTATTGCATTAACCACTGGTCTGTTGTCTCCACCCAGCACAATTCTATGAACAAACGGCAATGCCGTCAACTCGCCCATCCATCTGTCACTCACCTCTGGCAGTACACATTTCTTCAGGTCTGTGGCCTCCTCTTCTGCTTCTTTATTGTTTCGAACACTGTACACCCTTTTGATCAAACCTAGTCTTTCACACGCCGCCGCTCCTAGGATGCTTGGGCCATTGTTGACAATGATAAACCTCAGTGGATGACTGCCGACTTTTGCACGAACTGTTACCACGCAGGAGCCGACCACGGGAATGTCATGTCCATTATAATCACTGAGCCTGACTCCGGCCTTATGCACTTTAGGTCTATCCCGTAGCTTACCATAGTCCTCCTTATTTAATAGATTTGCTCCTGCTCCTGTATCCTGCTTCATAGGAACAAACTCTCGATTTATATCAACTTCATGTACCCACCGTGAGTCTTTCCCCAACTGTATATGGTGAATGCCAACTACAGATGTGTAGTCCGGTGCAACTTTCACCATTTCAACCATACCCACAAATAGTTCTGGTTCATAGCCCGAACTGTCAGCATGCTCGCCTTCAAATGCTTCAACCACTCTCACCTTCGCCGGACACATCTTTGTATAGTGACCTTTTATCGAACACTTCCCACACCTAAACTTCCATGCTGGGCAGTTCCTAGGTCCATGCCTACGACTACACCAATGGCAGTCATAATCATTTCCACGGGTCTCCAGCTTGTTATGATTTCGTGACTCAATATGACGGCCTTGTCCGCTTCCCACTTGATCTCCACCTAACTGGTTCGGCCGGTGACTAATGGCAGCTACAGTCTCCTGTGCTTCCCCAGGGTTCAGCATCTTCGCTTGTGATCGCACTCCTGCCGCCACTCGACAGGTTTCTATGGCTGACCTCAGTGTTTAGTTCCTATCCCTCAACATCTTCTCACGCATACGTGCATCTGAGATGCCCAGAACTAACATATCCCATACTAGTTTGTCACGGAGGTCTCCCAGCTCACAGGTGGCTGCCAATGCGCGCAAGACTGTGACAAACGCATCCAATGTCTCACCAGCTTCTTGGCACCTACTCCAGAACTTGTATCTTTCATATGTGATATTCTTTTGTGGTCGACACAATTCATCAAACTTTTGTATTACACATTTGAAATCATCCTCTGACTCACCCTCTTGATATTCAAATGTTTCAAAGGCTTCCATCGCATCTGGGCCACCATAGGTGAGTAGCATTGCAACCCTCCTCTTATCTGCATCCTCTGGCACCCCTTCTGCCATAAAATACCAGTTGAATTGCTTCCTCCACTTTTCCCAATGATCTGCCAAATTCTCCTCTTTCAGCTTAAGATATCCTGGTGGTTGTAGCTTGTGATCTGCCATTATTATCAGCTTTTTACTCCTGGCACCATGTTGTAAAATATTTGGGAATTTTGGGGTGGTTTTTATTTAGTACTCTGCAGGCAAGGGCCTGCCGGGTACAGGCTGGGTCACCTGACTGGTACCTGGTGGCATTGGTACTCTGCAGCCAAGGGCCTGCCGGGTACAGGCTAGGGTCTCCTGACTAGTACCCAGATTTAAACCTATAAATAAGGGTGCATGGCGTGGGTGCGCTCTCTCTCACCACCACCACCAGCCAGCCCAGACTATGTACATGTGCCTGTAGCAACTTTAGTTTTGGATTAAACCATGTGAGTACAATATTGTGTCTTCTTGTGTGATATTTCAGTTACTGAGCCCAACAAGTGATTTTGGAAGTAGATAGTTGATATATCTAAAGAATATGTGTAGAAGTTCTCTGACAACTATTTCAATTTATTCTAACAACATAGACTTTAATACCATCAATTGTTCGGAGATACACAAACTTTTCAATGTGTTGATATGTGACTCCAACAAGCAGCTCAGTAGAAGTGGTTTATTAGGTCAGCCTCTAGTCACCAGGATGTAAACATTCAGATGGCACTACACTAAGTATCCAGACACCCACTAAGATACATAACCCTAAATAAACTGCTTGTTTCTGATGGCCACTCGGTCTGCATATGGAACAAGTTCTCGGTCTGCATATGGAATCCTTCGTCTTCTTTTTTTTTTTTTTGGTGGTAAATATGTTTATTCTGCTGAATAAGTCTTTTGTCAGTGCCGAAGCACTGGTCTTCCAGCCATTTTTTAATTCAGGGTTATTTACACAAAAGGTATATGGAATAAGGTGTACAATACCTGTTGAATACACAATTTGCAGCATGTAACACAATGATATGATCTGAAATCTCATTAATATGATCTGAAATCTCATCATCTAACCAACGTCCTCCCGTTGCCTCACCCCATCATTCTAATGACGCATCTGTCATAACAATAGTGTTGGGTTCCCCATTCTAATGGGATCCAGGCATTAAGAGAGAACAAAGGAATATGTTAATGAGATGATGTCATGGAAAAGTGTGCCGGCAGTTCAGAGCCCTGGACGCTGAATAAAGCATTCAGTTTCCAGAAGTCAAAGTGTTCAGACATTGTACTTTTACATGGTGTCAGATGAGAAAGAATGCCACCCGCTAATACACTGCCGGGTCTCATGTGACTGCATGTTCTGGCCTAACATAAATAAACAGATTGAAGACAAAGAGCCCAACCCTCACAACGGGGAACAGGACCCGGATCCGGCGGAAGTCAATGTGTTGATGACGGATCTGTTTGTTGGGACCGTCGACCATGGGACAGGCAAGGAGGAGAAGCTCTGGTATTCGACCGTCCGAGTGAACGGTCATCCAGTTAAGTTCAAGCTCGACACCGGATCGGAGGCGAACATTCTGCCAAGGAGCGTCTTCGACAGAGTGGCACTGGGGCGACTGACAAACACCCGCTGTTCGCTTCTGACTTTTTCGGGGCATCGGATCACCCCGGACGGTGAGGCAAAGCTTCGGATCGACAACAGAGACTTCACGTTCCAAGTGGTGCAGAACTGTCAACCGATTTTCAGTGAACAGGCTTGTGTTGTGTTGAACCTGTTGGCACGGGTCGACGAGGTTCAGTCCAGTGTGCCAACGAACATTTCCACACCAACTGGCGAACACAGTGCGAGTGCCGAACATCTGGTAAGCAAGTACAAAGATGTTTTTCAGGGTCTAGGTCTCATAAAATCAAATGCTGTCATTCATGTTGATAAATCTGTACAACCTGTTGTTGACCCGCCAAGGAGAATCCCGTATGCAATTCAGGACAAAGTTCACAACGAACTTAAGTGTATGGTGGAAATGGGTGTTATTGTTGAGCAAGATGAACCCACTGAATGGGTCAATTCTATAACTATCATAAAAAAAATAAAAAAAAATAAGAATCTGTCTGAATCCGACTAAGTTGAACAAAGCTATCAAGAGAGGGCCATTTCCAACCAAAACCATTGACGAAATTATAGCTAAGATGGCTAATGCCAAATATTTTTCAGGGTTAGATGCTATGACAGGATATTGGCAGATCGAGTTGGACTATGAAAGTTCATTGTTATGCACATTTAACACTCCTTGGGGCCGGTACAGGTACACCCGTCTGCCTTTTGGCATCAAAACAGCCGGTGACATTTTTATTCAGGAAATGCACTGCGTCATGGGCGATATACCCGGTATCGGTATAGTCACGGACGACATTTTGGTATTTAGGTCAACCCTGGAAGAGCACAATGACAGGCTCAGAGCAGTGTTACACCGAGTTAGGTTGGTGAATCTCAAATCGAACGAGTCAAAATCTTTGCTATGCAAGACTACAGTAAAATATGTAGGTCATCAACTTACCCAGCAAGGTGTGAAGCCAGATCCTGACAGAATACAAGCGATTGTAGACATGCCAGAGCCGGGTGACAAGCAAGGCATGCAGCGATTCCTAGGCATCGTTGGGTATGTGCACAAGTTCATACCTAACATGTCCGAGATTGCCAAACCACTGCGCACGCTCCTCGCTAACGATGTCGCGTGGCACTGGCAGAGCGAACAACAAGCTGCTTATGACGAGCTCAAAGAAAAGTTGGAAACTGCTCCTGTGTTAGCGTATTATGATGTCGAAAAGCCCATTGTTATTCAGGTAGACACTTGTCAGTCAGGTTTAGGAGCTGTGTTAATGGTATTGCAGCTGTCCGCCAAACATTTTTGTTTTGTCCAATGGTTTGCCCTTAACGGGTTTGGGCGGAAGGAATAACGTATACTCCTTCCCGTCATTATCGACTACTTTCTTGGATCATGCGACTTCCTTCCCCGCATCGGTACAGACCGCCTTGTAGACGTTTTCGAAACGTCGGTATGAGAGGAAGCTGCTGGCGGCGGTCAGCATCGCTATCCCCCAGTCAACATGTCGGGCCAAAGACGAGAACTTGTTCTCGGTCTGCATATGGAATCCTTCGTCTTCTTTTTTTTTTTTTTGGTGGTAAATATGTTTATTCTGCTGAATAAGTCTTTTGTCAGTGCCGAAGCACTGGTCTTCCAGCCATTTTTTAATTCAGGGTTATTTACACAAAAGGTATATGGAATAAGGTGTACAATACCTGTTGAATACACAATTTGCAGCATGTAACACAATGAAATTCTGCAACCCAAATGTTCCATAACAATATGGTACAGTAATGTCATATAACCAGATCAATATTAGTCAGATCAATGTGAGATTTACATAGTATTTAGAATGTAAGCAGAAGTTATCTTCTGTATTCAGTTAGTAAACTTGTAGTAAGTTTTAATGTTCAGTTGCCGTTAGGCAAGCGGTATATAAATGTTGGTTTGTCAGGAAAATTCTAGTGTAACTCTAATGTAGTTAGTTATGTGAGTTTATGAATTATGTTGTTGGGGTGGGGTTGTTATTAATGTAATGGTCTGCACTGACCTCTCAGGCAAGTAACCACATAGACAGGTAGGCGTGGGGAGTGTATTGATATCAGGGAGCCTAGGTGGTGTAATGGTTAGCACACTGGCCCGGAATGCAAAGAGATGTGGGTTCGAGTCCCGCTCTAGGCACAATATTTCCCATTTTCATCACCCCCATGACACTGGTGTCGTGACCATGATCCTATACAAGCTACGCGCTGTATAGTTGTAGAACCTACCCTGTGTATGTGTGGGTGCATTGCCTGTATGTATGTAATTGTAAGTATTAAAAGACTTACAATTCCAGGGGGACGAGTGTAGTAGTCTGCACTGACCTCTCAGGCAAGGAGCCGCATAGACAGGTAGGCGTGGGTAGTGTGTTGATATCAGGGAGCCTAGGTGGTGTAATGGTTAGCACACTGGCCCGGAGTGCAAAGAGATGTGGGTTCGAGTCCCGCTCTAGGCACAGTATTTCCCATTTTCATCACCCCCATGACACTGGTTGCCGTGATCAGGATCCTGTACAAGCTTTGCGTTGTATGGTTGTTGAACCTACCCTGTGTATGATGTGTTAGTGCATTGCCTGTATGTATGTAATTGTAAGCATTACAAGACTTACAATTCCAGGGGGACGAGTGTAATGGTCTGCACTGACCTCTCAGGCAAGTAACCACATAGACAGGTAGGCGTGGGGAGTGTATTGATATCAGGGAGCCTAGGTGGTGTAATGGTTAGCACACTGGCCCGGAATGCAAAGAGATGTGGGTTCGAGTCCCGCTCTAGGCACAATATTTCCCATTTTCATCACCCCCATGACATTAATACACGGACCAGCTGTGACCAGTGAAGCAGTGGGACCAATCCCAGTGTATTTAGGTCTTAGATTTTACATTTTTACCTGGACTGTCTCTGTCATCGTATATGGTTGACTGGAGATAACAGAGGAACAGCAACAAATTTAAAAAGTGGGGGGTGGGGGGGGGGGGGGGGAGAAACCGAGGCTGAGGGTTTGGTGGTCTGCCACTTATGGTATGGTGACGCCATGGAACATACTTTACTGCAACTGCATAAGGGCCTGCCCAATCCGATGTACTCTTAGTGAGTTTTTAAATTCTAGGTAAGAGGACACTGCCCTGGTTCTGGTTGGTAGGTTGTTCCACATCATGCTGCCTTTGTAAATTGGTGCTTTAATTAGTTTGTTTGTGGAAGGCTTGGGGACTTTGAGTAGAGTGGCATCAGCTCGTCTAGTATTCCTTTTTGTGTTTTCTATATATTGGGTATCTCTGGCTCTTCTGTACATAAGTGATACGAGATGTGAATCTCTTCTACCATTAGGTAATCTAGGTTTGGTTTGTCATGCATTTCCTGTACACTTAGTGTTTTGCCCCAATAAATTGTTCTTAACACCCGGTTTTGGATCCTTTGTAGCTTAGTCAGTTGCTGCTTTGTGAGCAGTCCATAAATTATATCATTATATTCTATTATTGGTAGAACTGTTGATTTATATAGCAGTAGGGCAGTGTTTTCGCTTATGAAGCTCCGCATCTTCCTGATTGTAGTCATTTTTACTGCCAATGATTGAGTTAGTCTAGCCAGCTGTTGATTCCCATTTAAGGTAGAATCAATCACTGTTCCTAAGTACTTGTATGCACTTGCCTCCTTAATTTGGTTTCTGCCAATATGCAGTGTTATGGGTTGTGCCCTTGCCCTCCTTACTTTGGTGCCATAAATGACAAACTCAGTTTTATTGGTGTTAAGGGATAGTTTGTTTTCACTACACTACACTTTCACTACACTTCACTTCTTCGTCTTATGCTTCTTCCCTTTGGCTTTCTTCTTCACCACTTTTTTCCTGGCCTGTGTGTATTCATCTCCTGACAAACTCACAGCATTCTTCGCCTTCTTTTTCCCCTTCTTAGCGGGGGTCCTCTCTGGAGATGAAACCTCGTCAGATGAATCCTCACCCGAAAAATCCTCCCAGTCCGAGTCATCAGACTCTGGAACCGCCTCTTTCTCACACGAGAACTACCCGGGATCATCTCCTCCAGATTTGTCTGAAGCATGAGTGTCAGTCTAGTTTCTAGGTCAGACGGGCCTACTCCTTGGTATGGCCCACTGACCTCCTCTGATAGCCGGTGCCCCGGCAAAGCCGGCACCGTCACGACCGGCGAGGAGTCGTATTCATCCGTCAAGCGGGGAAGCGCGTCGGGTTTACCCCGCTTCGTAGCCATCCGAACCCTGCAACCATCGAAAGAAAGTTACAACCAGGCCAAACAAATGTCACAAAACAGGTTAAATAACCCCTAATTGTGTATTCAGAGGTGTTGGAGAAGGTATTTACACCGTTCCAACACAGGCGTGAGTGACTAATGCGTGAGTGCCGTAGGGTTATGGTATCGAAACCAAAACCAAACGAGGTAGCCTTCCACACTCTCTGTCCTGTACACTTCTCTCACCTGTTGCTCATAACGCCAACAAGTTAAGGAAAATGCTACAACACTCGGAGGTACACCTAAAAAACACAATGTGGGGAATCTTATAGAAACCCAGGAATAAATCCCAATGAAATGTGGCTCCAACCACATCTCTCTCCGTTCGGCAATGGGCGGCAAAAGAGAACAAAGAAAAAACATGGCAGTTCTTCATTGTTCTATCGATGTATCCTAAAAACATCCAAATACAGCAAAAAAACGTTCCAAAGTAATCAAAACTTTGCCCAATTCCACGGTGAAGTATCATCAAGAAACTTCACCGTTCCAAAATATCCTACTTACAGTTAGGATGCCGTCGTAGGTAGAAAAAGCCGGAGCAACTCAAACGAACGTCCTCCAATCATGAGTCGATTATGCTAATTGCTGGACCCAGATGTGCTTCCAAGCACATCTGGGTCCAGCAATTAGCATAATATATATAGCAATTAGCATTATATATATATATATGAAGTGGGCGTGTCTACTCGCCTTGAGCAATTTGCGCGCGCGCAATTTGCGAGTGCGCAAATTGCTAACACTTGTGCACGCGAGGGTTCCCGGTGGTAAAGCGTTGCTTGGCGACTAGCCAAGCAAAGATGGAGGTCGGGCGTTCGGGGCCAGACCCGGCGGACGTGTTTTTGCACGCTCCGTCGTTTTCCACTGATATTTAGGCTTTTTATGGTCAAAATTCTAAACTAAATTATAGAAACCACACGGGAGGGAACGGGAGACAGTCATCAATGTTAAACCACGTATATTTCGTTGGTATCAATGTTAGTCTTTGGTTAAGAATAAACCGTGAGCTCTTGTGAAGGTGAATCAGGACGTTCCTTGCATTCTTTACTATCTTCCAGTCTTATTGTAGATTAACCGCTATGGAAACCTGATATTCGATTGCTTTCTATGAACTGAGAGGCCTTAAGCCTAAGTCGGCCTTCTGCAAGTAATTTACCCATCTGCGGGGATCTAATAACTGACGCATTCACAGAATTAACGTAGTGTTACTTTTAGGCTAGAACCACGACATATAATGTAAACTAAATAGTAGAGACAGCGGCAGCAACTCGTGCTGGACTGCGCATATTTGGATTCAGTTAGTAACATTCATAATATCTCCAACGACGAAGGGGGCAGCCAGTAGTTGAAATAACCTAATATAAATACACTTTAGCCTGATAAATGCGCACGATGGCAAATCTAGTATTTAGACGATACTCTGGCTGGCGCCTTCCGTACGGGGCGGACACCGACGACGGACTACTCGCAGGCGGGAGGTAAGGCTACAACGGCGGCGGCTGGCCCAAGGAAATTCACATGGAAACAATTAATTATATTAACACGTAGGCTCGCCTTAGGCAGGGGGCGGAAAAGCCGTACGGTTAAACTGGTCCCATGACCAGGATTAGTAAGGAGTGTAATACCTTTTGACTCATCTTCTATACGCGAATTAAAAAATATAAAGAAATAAAAACGGTGCGTGGTCATAGTGACAGCGCATTCGTTATGTGACAGTGACGCACGGGCTCTGCGCTAGCGCTGCAAGGCGCCCCCTGACGATTTAGGGAGTACTGGGAAGACATTAATATAACGGCATATTAGTGTTGACTAAATTGGCCTCCTTTTATGTTTTGCGGCTAGCCTTAAACATTTCGCCGCGAGGGTATAATCCTTGAGTCCGCGGTGGGTACCTCTATGTGAATCGTGGCCTGAAGAGCGTAGATCCACAATAATGGCGTACCTTCGTGTCGCTCTGAATGGAGGAGGCGTACGGGACGTGGACTAGCTATCCCGGCATGAGGCCATACGCGCATTATATTTAGTTAGAGTTTTAGAAATTTGCTACTGCGGCCTTGCCGATATTAGGATTGGTCAGAAGGTGAGATTAATTTAGGCTGGAGGCAGTAGCGTTGAGCTAGTCCGCTTGTTTCTATTTGTTACACGGTCTCCTAGCGACGTGGCGCGTCGCGATAGAGAGATGACGTCAGAGGGCGTATTTGGAGCATTAGGTCAGTAGTCCAGTGGCTGCTCGACTGATTGGTCAGTTCCCTTACGTGCTGCGACTATCACACTTTAGATTCTTTTATTAGCTCTGTTTGCTTTATAATAGTAGTATACAGTTTTCTTTTCCCTTATTGGGGACCGTTTAGAAACCAGGAAATAATCAGTTTTTCTTTAACGCTATTCTAAATTATGGGTATATATTCTAAGTAATAACAAGAACACGACTGAGGTAAGGGGACTGAACTATCTGGGTATTTTTCAGTCAATTTCCCTTAGTTGCTCACATTTATTCTAGAATATCGTTTATTTTCATCTTCCTCGGGGTTTTTCAGAATTTTCGGCCAGTTGGTATTTTTTTTCCGGGAGACTCCCCTTACTAGATATCTAAAAAAAAAAAAATTTTAAAAGAAAAATTCTATATATATAAATACGAATAATACAGTCTCCACAAAAAAAAAATATATATATATATATATTAATACATACGAATATCTAAAAAAAAAAAATAGGAGGAAGATTTTAGAGTAGTGGGAATTTGCCCAACGTAGCAAGTCCAGCAGCTCGCAGTTAACTAGAACTGCGAGCTGGCGAGAAGGAAGGATTTAGGAGATGGCCCACCCCCCTCGCACCGCAGTTGTTTGCGTTCAGCAGCCACTGTGGCAGAGGAGGGGGATGCGTGCGAAACACCGTCCTTGGATGGTGTATCTGTTGGATCGGACAGTGTCCGTAGTACCGGGGTCTCACCCTTCCAGTTTACGGCGGACCCAGTCCGGCCTGATGGGGCATCCCCCCAATCTGCAAAAGTTGACCCAGCGCCGGCTGGTAAGACCCTACCCTCGTTGGCGTTACTGACCCCGTTGAATGCGCACGCGCAAAATCCCGATGTTGCTGACGGGGCGCAAAAAGCGCTTAGGGTCACTCGTGAGGAGGGCAGCCTCTTTTCCTTCCTTCCGAGAGAAAAGACGGTTGCCACCCCGACCCTGTCTCTACCACCTCCCGTAATGGATTTATCCTATATGGTCCCTGCTGCACAGCATGCTGGTCAGTGCGACCAGCTAGCAAAGCTAGAAGAGCGCGAAAGGAAACTCCTCGCGCGCGAAAATGAGTTGCATGCACAATGGCAAGCATTAGCTGAGTGGCGTACTCATGACGACCGTGGGGGGGGCGTGTCCACTCAACAAGTGACCGCGCAAATCGCGTCCACGGGGATTGCCCCTATACCTGCAGCCCAGGCTGGGCCGCTGCCAGCGCCTGGCGCCCAATGTGGCGCCCAGGAGGAAATCGCGGGTGTCGACTCCTTTGCTGCACACGGTTTTACCGTTGCAGAACAGGCTCTCATCAAGAATAACCCAGCTATTCGCCGGGCTATAATGGAAGCATCCAATATTAATCCAGGTATCGGCGCCTCGGCTGTCAATCGGTCTCTATATCTACGTGACCGTAATATAAGCGTCCACGAGCAGTATCAACCAGCTAGGGTTCGAGCTGTGGAAGTCCCCCCATTCGACGGTATCAACCAAGATTGGGAGGCATGGTGGGAGAAATTCAGCAAGGCAATGTCAGTTAATCGGTGGAACGAGACCACTTCTCTGACGCGCCTGTTACATTTGTTGCAAGATGGCCCTGGCCAACTCGCGGTAGATAGGTGGCAGCAAGATAGATGCGCCACCTTAGATGAGTTAGTGGAAGCACTAGCATGGCAGTTTAAAGGGATGGACCCCTTATCCAAGTGGGAGCTCTTTGAGAAGAGATTCCAACGTCCTTCAGACTCAGCAAATTCTGTATACTATGGGATGATGCTGGAGTCGGAGGCCAGGAAAGCTGGCCAAGGTTGTGGAATGTCGCGCGATTTAATTGCGCGCAAACCGTATCAGTGTTCATAAATGGTCTCCGTGACCGTGAGGAACGCGATATGATCTTTAAGCAATGGTCTCCCGGTAAGCATACCATGGAGGACATCTATCAAATGTTACAGGATTATGCAGCCAAGGCCCGTATGGTCCCTGCTAAACGCGCAATGGTGGGAATTGCTTCCGTCTCTGGCGCCTTGTCGTATGAGAATGATTCTCCATAGGACGATGGTAATGTAGGCATCAGTGCATTCAATGGTCAGGGCTCTCGACCCTACAACAATAGGCCAAATCATTCTGGCAAAAGGAACTGGGTGGATCGACGCCCATCATTTAATCCTGACATACAGGGCAGATCTACAGGGTCAGCCCCAAGGACAGCTCCAGGACGCGCACGCGTCACAGAGGATACTGAATGTTTCAGGTGCCGAGGCTTCGGCCATATGGCCTTCTGTTGCGCCGTTGCAAAACCTCGTTCCCTAGAACAAGCTATGGTAGCAGGTGATCGCCAGGGGTGCGATAATACTCGTCACGACCCTACCACACTGGCCAAGCTACTAGCGGCTGGTGGTAAGCAAATCGCGCATGACGGTAAGACTCTGCCGCAGGCTAGGGCGCATATCGCGCCCCCCAGCAAAAATGTTGCAGCCATGCCTATTGAAGGCATATCGCCTGAATTCTTAGCCGATGCTGCTTATTTAAATTAAATACAGCTGCAACGCCGGGAGTGTTGTCAGCTTTGCTCCATGAGGGGAACCTTCCTGGCCCACCTGTTCTCAGTGGTGCCCAACCCTTATCACACCAGGTCTCGGGTGACTGGTGTTCCTCAGTGGGCGATGCCACACATGTGCCATGCGCCGCAATTTGCGTCCGCCAGGTTTTCTTGGCGGGTATGCGGTCGTTGTGCTCACATACCATGAGTAGCAATGAACCGGATTTGTGTATGAGCTACATATTTAAAGAAAACCGGGCTGGACTTACATAATACAGGGGAGCGAGACCAGTTCGCTAAGAATATCTTCCCTCTTAATGGAAAAAGATGGTACATTCCAATCGAGATTAGAGGATCCAAAGGATTCTTCCTTGTAGACACAGGGGCAGCAATGTCAGTAATAGGAAAAAGATTCTTCGATAACCTAAAGCTGACTACACGTAATCTGGTTTCTGACGTGAGACCACTTAGTGTTACGGGTCTAGTGATTCCACAATTTGGTTGCACAGATATTCCGTTGGGTATCGCCAACCAGATATTTTACTCGCCAGTATTAATTGTCGACGTACCAGAAGATGGGATACTAGGGAGCGACTGGATGTCATTTTATGAAGCCAGCCTGTCTCCACATAATGGACTTTTCGAAGTACTACAACCATTTAACTTAGTCACGCATTGTCAACTCAGAACAGATTGTGGGTTGGCGTACCTGGCTGAGGATGTGACCATAGCTGCTCATCAAACTGTGGCAGCTTTAATTACCACCCGGCATATAGAGGGGGAAGGGCAGTGTCTTATCGAGCCTGACCCTGAAATGCTGGGTCCTATCGGCCTAACCGCGGCTCCTTCTTTAATTAATGGGTCTGCCAGCGCGGCCTTACAACTGTGTAATACCACCGACGATTGTGTCCATTTGCTGCAGGGTCAAATTGTTGGCAACGCAGCAGAGGCCAGATCACATGGTGCTATTAATAGTCCCACAGCCGCACTGGTGTTCGACTTATTAAAAAGGGAGAGAGGTGTAGAGGGATTTGGTGGATCCCCTGAACCGGCTTATCCTATGGACAGGAAGCAATTTACTGGCGTACCACAGATCCCTGATTTTATATTATCCATGGCGGAGGCTACTCACGTGGATAGAATAGAGGATAAAAGGAAAATTGCAGAGTTTCTTTTCGAATTCTCCGATATATTTGCTAAGCCCAATGCCAAATTGGGGTGGACTGATGTGGTACAGCACCACATAGACATCGGGGACAACGCCCCCTTCAGGATACCGTATCGCAGATTAATGGACTCCAAGAAACAAGCCCTGGAGGATGAAGTTGCCAAAATGCTGGCGGCAGGTATTATTACAGATAGTGAAAGCCTGTATAGTTCGCCGGTTCATCTAGTTACCAAAAAGGATGGAACCTAGCGATTTTGCATCGATTATCGCAAGTTAAATGCCATGACGCGGAAAAATGCGTACCCTTTACCGCGTATAGATGAGAGCCTGGATAGCCTGGGAGGAAACAAGTGGTTCTGCACTTTGGATCTTCAATCAGGGTACCATCAAGTCTCCATGCGACATGAGGACCAAGAGAAAACGGCGTTCACGACTCATATAGGCCTATATGAGTGGAAGGTAATGCCTTTTGGTCTATGTAATGCTCCTGCCACCTTTGAGAAAATGATGGCAGAAATGTTGAATGGTTTACTATTTACTCACTGTTTAGTCTACTTAGACGACATTATAATATTCGGCGACACAGTTTCAATGCGTACGGCCGAGTGCGCGATAACACAGAGAAAAGTATTTGGAGGAATAAAAATTCTTATGGAAATGCTGACTTTCCTAGATTTGTAGTGGGAGACTTGGTACTTAGATATCATGCTCCTACCGCGAATATTAAACTTGCGCCTAACTGGGATGGTCCCTGGGAGATTATACAAGTCGTCTCTGACACGACGGTGGTAATTCAAACGGCCGACTCGGCGGCTCGTAAGTCAAGCACGGGCCGTTTGAAATTGTATACCGGCCGCGATCGGACCCCCCCTGGGGAGCGCGACCATAAATTAATTACGCACTCCCCTGACCCTAACCCGCTGTCGACCTCTCCCACGCAGGAGCCATGACTCCGGGTCCTAACGACCGTTAGGTCGTAAACAAGATAAAGGCGGCAGCTGCCGCAACCTATCTGCGTGAGACGTTACTCGAGTCGGGAACCATATCTTTTAAACCTGTACGTAAATCTAACGTACCTATCTGCCGGGCGAGCCTGATATACAAACGATGGAGGAAATACACAACCCGGCCAGTGGGCTCACATACAGCATTTATTTACAATAATTTATATACAAGGTGACAAACGCGTACCGTAAACGCGTACATAGAGCTATATACATGGACGTACAAACGCGTACCGTAAACTGTTTATATAATGGACATGTAGATATAAATGTATATATACCTCTTTGTGCATGGTGTTATATTATGAATTAATTATTATAGTGTATATATATAAAATTGCGCATGTTACAGGAATTAGGCATGAAGGGGCGTTCCTGTGTAAAAAAAAAATTATTCAGAACAAGTTAAATTGCGCGCCAGCATTTATTCACAACACGCCCGTAATGGTAATTATGCGCATACAATATCTACATATATTTACATACAGTTAAATTATATTTTATATCAAGAAAAGAAACTGTCACCCCTTTTGGCTCTAAACTAAGTTCTAGCGTATCGTTCGATTTTGCCAGTTTACTTTCTAGCAAACTGGGCACTCTCTCTGGTGGGTAGCCACCTTGTGGTGAGGGGTCGTTCGTGCGCATTTTGGTCATAATCGGCTAACTTCTGTTCTAATTATTAAAAAATACCCAAACCCATCAGGGTCGGTCGATAGGACGACCTGATCGTATAGACGATCAGGCATGGCGTCGGCCTCCTCCGCCGTTGGAGTATCGGGTAAGGGACCCGGTGAAAACCCCTTAATGCGCCATGTGCTGAACACCGACACTCGAGAGATCGAGGAGATACCGGTGTCAGACTACCAAACGACCGCCCGCATATAACCTAGGTAGGCTCTCGCCCACCGCCTCTTGGTGGAGCCCGTGGCATGCACCCCATCCACTAACCGGTCATACCGGTGGACGGGGTGCAGGTCAGTCCCCGGGTGGATGTGGAGAGCCAGGTCAGCGGTGGGCTCCCCATCCTCCGCATTGTGGCGCCTCAACACGTCGTTGTAGAGCAGAACGACGCTCTCGATCAGCCCCTGGAATCAACGTAGGGCATTAGATATGACCATTATGGGAATCTATGGGGAGAAGAGACGTGAGGGTTCTCCCTCGAGGAAGTGCATGCTCACCTGTTGAGAGTGAGATGGGTGAGTGCGGTGGTACTGTGTGTACCCCGCCGCCGACATGCGGTGCCGCGCGGGGTTGTTGGTGTCCACCAGGTTCACGGCCGCGATGGTGGCGAAGGAAACCCTCCCCGTGTAAACAGTGCGCAGCAAGGCCACCGACTGCTGTCGCTCGATTCCTCGATCAAATGGCTTAGTAGAAAGATTCAATAGGACCTTAATTTCAGCCCTGGCTTGCATGGTTAATGAAGACCAAAGCGACTGGGATTTGCAGGCCAAGTATCTGGCACACGCATATAATTGTACCATACACGCGGCCACGGGAGTCACTCCAAACACACTGGTGTTTGGGGAGGAATTGCGCCTACCCTGTGATTTACAATTTGGGGTGCTAAATAAACATTCAGACAATTCGTGCACACCGGCTTTCGTCCGATGGCTAGAGTGTTGTTTCCACAATGCGTACGGCCGAGTGCGCGATAACACAGAGAAAAGTATTCGGAGGAATAAAAATTCTTATGGAAATGCTGACTTTCCTAGATTTGTAGTGGGAGACTTGGTACTTAGATATCATGCTCCTACCGCGAATATTAAACTTGCGCCTAACTGGGATGGTCCCTGGGAGATTATACAAGTCGTCTCTGACACGACGGTGGTAATTCAAACGGCCGACTCGGCGGCTCGTAAGTCAAGCACGGGCCGTTTGAAATTGTATACCGGCCGCGATCGGACCCCCCCTAGGGAGCGCGACCATAAATTAATTACGCACTCCCCTGACCCTAACCTGCTGTCGACCTCTCCCACGCAGGAGCCATGACTCCGGGTCCTAACGACCGTTAGGTCGTAAACAAGATAAAGGCAGCAGCTGCCGCAACCTATCTGCGTGAGACGTTACTCGAGTCGGGAACCATATCGGTTAAACCTGTACGTAAATCTAACGTACCTATCTGCCGGGCGAGCCTGATATACAAACGATGGAGGAAATACACAACCCGGCCAGTGGGCTCACATACAGCATTTATTTACAATAATCTATATACAAGGTGACAAACGCGTACCGTAAACGCGTACATAGAGCTATATACATGGACATACAAACGCGTACCGTAAACTGTTTATATAATGGACATGTAGATATAAATGTACATATACCTCTTTGTGCATGGTGTTATATTATGAATTAATTATTATAGTGTATATATATAAAATTGCACATGTTACAGGAATTAGGCATGAAGGGGCGTTCCTGTGTAAAAAAATTTTTATTCAGAACAAGTTAAATTGCGCGCCAGCATTTATTCACAACACGCCCGTAATGGTAATTATGCGCATACAATATCTACATATATTTACATACAGTTAAATTATATTTTATATCAAGAAAAAAAACTGTCACCCCATTTGGCTCTAAACTAAGTTCTAGCGTATCGTTCGATTTTGCCAGTTTACTTTCTAGCAAACGGGGCACTCTCTCTGGTGGGTAGCCACCTTGTGGTGAGGGGTCGTTCGTGCGCATTTTGGTCATAATCGGCTAACTTCTGTTCTAATTATTAAAAAATACCCAAACCCATCAGGGTCGGTCGATAGGACGACCTGATCGTATAGACGATCAGACATGGCGTCGGCCTCCTCCGCCGTTGGAGTATCGGGTAAGGGACCCGGTGAAAACCCCTTAATGCGCCATGTGCTGAACACCGACACTCGAGAGATCGAGGAGATACCGGTGTCAGACTACCAAACAACCGCCCGCATACAACCTAGGTAGGCTCTCGCCCACCGCCTCTTGGTGGAGCCCGTGGCATGCACCCCATCCACTAACCGGTCATACCGGTGGATGGGGTGCAGGTCAGTCCCCGGGTGGATGTGGAGAGCCAGCGTTGTGGCGCCTCAACACGTCGTTGTAGAGCAGAACGACGCTCTCGATCAGCCCCTGGAATAAACGTAAGGCATTAGATATGACCATTATGGGAATCTATGGGGGGGAAGAGACGTGAGGGTTCTCCCTCGAGGAAGTGCATGCTCACCTGTTGAGAGTGAGATGGGTGAGTGCGGTGGTACTGTGTGTACCCCGCCGCCGACATGCTGCGCCGCGCGGGGTTGTTGGTGTCCACCAGGTTCACGCCCGCGATGGTGGCGAAGGAAACCCTCCCCCTGTAAACAGTGCGCAGCAAGGCCACCGACTGCTGTCCCTCGATCCCGAGCGGACCGAGTATGCCCAACAAAGTCGGCCGCCGGGCCGTGGTGGTGCGGATACGGTGGTCCCTGGCAGTGACACTGCAGATCCCGGCGGCCAGGATCACGTAATGGGGATCGAAGGAGCTAAAAAGGCAGAAAATTTATATTATATAAAAAAAAACGGTCACCAAAGTAAAATTCCATCGACAGTGACACGCGGTATTTGCGTGTGGCACGTCGTGCCATTTTCGCGCGAGTCAGGGCTCGTCCAGTGATAACCTTACCGTAATACATAACCCTTATTATCGTGCGCATTTTGCGCGCAGGCCCACTTACCGTAATACATGACCCTTATTCTCGTGCGCGTTTTGTGCGCAGGCCCAGAATGGGAGAGTGAATCTCGTTGGTCGAGATATTAGGTAGTTAATTCTGCACGCCTGTGTACGGGTTCGTATTACTGGATACTGGGAGCATATTTTTGTGGCTATTGAGATACATAACTGGATCTATGTGTATGTTGCTGACCTCGGAGAGGCGGCCATTTAGAAGACGGCCATTTTGAGGTAGCCGGTTCTTGGTGTTAATAACAATGTCACACTTACTGCAGTTGGTGAAGGGATTGCCGCATGGCCAGAAGGTATCCCTTCCCCAGGTTTACAAATACCCGCCACTCGTATTCTCCAGCGAGGCGGTTGAGGATACTCTGGATCCCCGCCCCCCCGGGAATCGCAGATGATGGCAACGCGCGTTCGCTCTCCAGCCATTTTGGTGAATTGTGAGGTGCGGAAGTTAAGCGTAATATGACGTAGTAATCCCGCCGCACGGATATGACGTAATCCCTCTGCGCGCACGCCAGTAACTAGTCGCGGGTGACGTCACAACTCTGCGCGCACGCCAGTAACTAGTCGCGGGTGACGTCACAATTCTTTGTTTACTTTCAAATCTTCATTTTCGAAGGGGGCATATGATATAGAATTTGGGCTTGTGCGTTCCAAACTATAACTGCTGTGGGGCTATTAAAATACATCTGGGGAAAGTAAACCAATGAAAAATCACTCGGCGATATTATACGAGTCCTACATGCACATTAGTTACTGCGTTAGGCAAACAAATACTATAAGTGTGTATGCGTATATTTGCGAGCGCTGCATTCAGCTTCTCGTTCTAATTAGGCCATCTACCAAAAGCGGCCCGGTCGGCATGGTTACCCGTGACCTAATAGAATATCGTACTAGGTCAGCGCGCGATTGCCGGCTTCTCATTGGTCAACGGCTCCCAGGAACGCGCTCGCGCGCCACCCCACGGGGGAAAAGATTACCAAAATCAGTCTTCACTTGGCATCCACCGAGTGAAGACCCCTTTTTGGTTAACACCTCAAATTCTAGCGTATCGTTCGATTTTGCCAGTTTACTTTCCAGTAAACTGGGCACTCTCTCTGGTGGATAGCCACCTTGTGGTGAGGGCTCGTTCGTGCGCGTTTTGGTCTTAATCGGTTAACTTCTGTTCTAAATTCTTTTAAAAAAACACACCCATCGAGGTTGGTCGATAGGAAGACCTGATCGTATAGACGATCAGGCATGGCGTCGGCCTCCTCCGCCATTGGAAAGTCGGGTGAGGGACCCGTGAAAACCCCTTAATGTGCCATGTGCTGCACACCGACACTCGAGAGATCGAGGAGATACTGTTGTCAGACTGGAACCGCATGACTTCTAGTCAGCGATCTGTGCACCATCTATCCTTGATGATCGATGTAGAAGCCACGGTGCCACCCGTGGTTTCATCTGGTAGTTCCCCGGTGGCCCAGTCCTGGACCGACAGTGAGATGACAGCCCCTCTGGTGACTCCAATGGAGACTGAGGACGGCTACACCTTGGTCGCCCGCCGGCGCCCAAAGGATCAAGTTGAGGATGATGAACCTAACCGTTCATCTCCAGGTAAGTCGGCTAAACTCAAGCGGCTTATATCTTCGCAGCCTCCAAGGCGTTCTCCTCGACAGAAGGCAGGGGTACGTAAGGCGCGGAAGCCTTCCGTCTCACCAGCGGGAGGTTCTACATCCACTGGCACTTGTAAGGCTGCGCCTGTGGAGTACGTGTCGGATGAGGAGGATATACCTCAGGTCAACGTCCAAGACGATCCGGAATTCGGGACGATGGCGCGTCGTCTGGATCGCCTAGAATCAGGTGAGTTGGTATGGGATAGCGATATCCCTGAAGCAACTATCCCTGAGAGGTACCCGCGTACCGTTAATTGTGTGTACAATCGCAAAAGTATTGGACCAGTCTCCATTAAACGTGCCGCCGAGTTGGGCATGGTACAGGAGGCTGTCATGAAGGAGCGGTACTTTGACCCTCCACGCCCTGCACGTAGACTGGCTATGTATATGTCAGAACCAACAGCTACCGGCAGGAGCAAATTGCGCCTTCCCCCTCTCTGCAGGGATAATGGGGGCGATTCCGATGTGGAGGACTGGGTCGACGACGACCAGTCTGGCCTTGAACCCTACGTTCAAAAGATTAACGAGCTCATCCTCACCAATCATGGACTGATGGACTCGTCATACCGTAAACAGGACATTGCCCACCTGAAATTTGTGCGCCACACTTTCAGGCCGCAAGACAAGTGTCCCTTCTGCAGATACTTTCTGCACCGAGGATCCGCCGTGCCAGTCAATCTGACTAAGCCCGAGCGGAAATATAACAGCTGGGACGTGTTGGCTCGTCACATCTGTGAAGAGCATCTCTACACCGCTCCCAGGTGGTTGTGTGACGATCACGAATCAACAGGTTGCTCCTTTGCCAAGAAGGGCAAGCCTTTCTCCACCAATCGGAGAGGGCTCATGTTGCGCCATTTGCTATCCTACGGCATTTGTGCCAAAACGGGACACAAGCGCCCGCAACTAACAATTCAAAAGTTGGCGATGGTGGCGAAGGATCCATCCTTAGCTGACCGATGCCGTTACACTTATGACCCGGATCACGAGGTCATTAGAGGTCGCCAGTCCGTCGAGGAGACACTGCGACTATTGCGCACCGAGCACACCGTGGCGGTGTGCTTATATGGTGGTGCGTCCGACGTGGAAAAGTCGCACTTCTTCAGTGTTCGTCGGAGCACACAAGAGCGAATGGATGGAATTATCCGTCCTGAGCGTACAGCAGGCTGCGGATCTCAACCCAGTCGAGGTAAGCCGCAGCCACCAGCTCCCCGTACATTCACCGCGGGGAAGACCGAGCCGGGCGTCTCGTATGCCCGCGCACTGGAGGAGAGCACCATGGAGGATCCTCCTTTAATACGGATGGCCGAGCAGATCGCGCACGGCAAGGAACTGGAGGAATTTAGCGAGGCAGAGAGCCGGCGACTTGCCGCCCTCAAGCCTAAAACCAAACCGGCAGCTGAGGGTAAGGCTCCTACCAGCCAACCTCAACCGGCGAAGCGCAAGAGCGCAAAACCACTGGACCCTACCATCCCGACAGTTGGTCCAGTTCCTGCATCAGTCCTCCGCGATTTAAAGCGCGGAGCGGCTGTAATGAGTGGACCTGCTCCAACCCAGGAGCACTCCTCCACCCATCCATCAGGTTCCTTCTCCCCGGACTTATCTCCGGTGGCGAAGAAAAGATTGCTGGAACGGTACATTGGCCTACCGCCCGCCGTCCAACGGTCCCTCGAACTGGACTCTTCAAAGGAGTCAGTCGAAGGAATGGAGATGTTCATGTTCGTCGTAGAGCAGATGAGCACCTACTGGTTGAACCGCCTGGAGGCGGCCCGGGTCTCCTACTCGGAGACCGTCTGGGCGGTACACCACGAGGAGTTCCAAAAGAAACTGGAGGAGGAGAAATCCAAGACCAGAGAGGCCGAACAGAGGTACCGCTTCATGTTGGAAGAGAAGGACCACCAACTGCGCAAATGGGAAGAGCATAATATGCGGTTCTCATTCGCCTTTGGCGAGCCCGCGCTCAGTTGGGATGGAGATCTATCTAAGACAGACCTATCCCGTGTCCCGCTGGAGAGACTACGCGTCCTCCTGCCACCTGGCGAACAGAGGTCCCAGGTTACAGCGGCTGGCGACCAGGCGACGGTCGCAGGGAAGTCCTCGGCTTCCCCTAAAGCCCCTCCTGCGCCGACGTGGCAACCAGGAAGCCACAAGCCGACTCCGAGAGGGGCTTATGTAGCCTCCAAGGCACCGGCGTGCCTTACGATGCCATCACCGGTACCTTCCCACAAAGGGAAGACCACCCAGCCTAAGGGCAAGTCCGCGAGGGCAAGCCCAGCGGCGCCTCCAGCCCCGGCGACTCCACCAAGGGCTGTAGTACAAGAGGCCAGTCCCAAAGTGACTGGCAGCAAGAAGATCACGCCGCGCAGCCTAGACACCGTGCTGGCCAAAATCGCGGCCGCCGTCCACCTGTCAGGGTCGGCCGTGAAACGTGAGCTGGAGGCTGTTGTCCCAATAGCGCTACCGTCCGTCTCATCGACCGCGATGGGACAAGCCGAGGAGGGAGACTTGGATCACTCCCCGTTCTCGATCCTGCCTGCTGACGGACATTCCGTCCTCAGCGCCATCCAGATAGACGTCTCCTCTGGCGAGGAGGACTTCTCGGACACGTGTTCCGAGGTAACGGAGGTAAGTGGGACGGGAAACCCAGCAGATTTGGGCCTGGGGGAGCCCATGGACTTACTGGTGGACTACGCGTCCAATTACGCATCAATTGCGGGCCAGGAGGAAGATCCACTTCCTCCTGCCAAACTGGATACGCCAGTCACGTAACGGCCCATTCTTTTTTTGGTGCAATTACACGTGTATATTTTTGGTGCAATTACACGTAATATAAGTTTGTAAATTATTAAATAAACCAAACATAGTATTAATATATTACGTGTATATAAAGTTATTGTCGTGTATATAATTTGTACATTGGTCCTATTGGTCAAAATAATTATTACCACATGTATATATAATTGTATATATACCTTTGTATATAGAGTTATATTATAAAAATAATTATTATCCCATGTATATATAATTGTATATATACCTCCTTGTATATAGAGTTATATTATAAAAATAATTATTATCCCGTGTATATATAATTGTATATATACCTCCTTGTATATAGAGTTATATTATGATATAAAATTATATAAAATTATATATATACATCTTTGTACATAGCCAATATTGGTAAACAATTATTCCGGTGTATATCTAAGAATATATATATACATCCCCGTACATAGGATCATACTGTTTTACATATCCCCTTAAAAATAGTTAGCGCATGGGCCACTAAATTGGGTGTCGAAATATTAATCAACTTTTCGAATATTTATTAGTGTGAAATCTCCAAATTAATAGTCTGATCCTTGGTCAATCATACACACCTGTATTAATCTAATCTCTGTCTTTCTCTTCCATACGCATATTACTTCACATGACATGTGTTCGTGAGCCGCGACTTCACCAAGTCGTGCGCGCGTTTCGCGGGGGAGCAGCAAGCGCGTTCTGGGACATCACCCAGCCCCATCAACCAAGGCGGCCTAGGCGATGGACCTAGGATACGTACCCTCGCGGATCTGCACTCCGGACACCACACCGGGTATCGTTTGGGTTACACTTACATTCGGGGATTTTCGGGGAAGTAGATCAAATTAAATAAATATAAATGCAATAAATGTCAACCAGCTGTATCGTTTTTTCACACCTCGCATGAAAATATTTAATAAGTAATGATAAAAGAGGATCAGCTATACTATTTCATAAGCAATAATTTAACTCCCTTAGATACTGTAATGCATAGTTAATCAAAAATTCTCTCTGCGGGTAACAGCTAGGTTGTAGAAAATTTATTCGTTAGAGGGCCATTTATAATTGGGATCAGTAAAAATATAATAAAAATAATAATATACTCGTAAAAATACTCATAATAATATAAACAACCCTGGGCCTGGTGGGGAGGAGGAATTCTTATTATGAATCCTATATTCCAAATTATTCACGTCCTGGAAAATCGTTAAAGTTTATGTTCCAAATTACCCACGAAATTAAATCCTTGGTTCATTGTAAACAAAGTATACCCTTCAAACACCTCACCCATTTATATCAGGCCCAGGGTGAAATTATGTCAGATATTGTACATTCGCGTAGTTAAATATATATTCCAGAAAGAATGTAGACTATTGTACGTACGCGTAGTAAACCATATATTCCAGAAAAGAAAAAAAGATATTGTACATCCGCGTAGTTAAATATATATTCCAGAAAGAATGTAGACTATTGTACATACGCGTAGTAAACCATATATTCCAGAAGAAAAAAAAGATATTGTACATACGCGTAGTTAAATATATATTCCAGAAAGAATGTAAACTATTGTACATACGCGTAGTAAACCATATATTCCAGAAAAAAATAAGATATTGTACATACGCATAGTTAAATATATATTCCAGAAAGAATGTAAAATATTGTACATACGCGTAGTAAACCATATATAAAAAAAAAAGAATTAAAAAAAAAAAGAGTAAAATATTGTACATACGCGTAGTTAACCATATTATTCCAGTAATAAGGTGATATCTGGTGGCACACGCATAGTTACCTATATTAGCAGAACATAAGTTAATATATTGCGCACACGTGTAATTAGCGTAAACCTATTGTACACACATGGAGTTACCCATATTATCTGGGAGACAGATGCGAGACGGGGCAGGGCGCAAATTCCAGCACCGACGCCTAATACTAAGAAATGTGAGTAAAGGTCTATTTAACATCCTAAATTGTAAGAAGTATCTTCAGGAAGTGTTACACCCTCTTTTGGCAATCTATATGGACTTACTCAGCCTATTGTAGAATATTTAAAGAATCCGTCGTCGGTTACACGCGGAATTTGCGCTTCCCCGGCCAGATCCTTTTTTTTTTTAAACAAAATTAATAATGAGTTAAAATAGAATAAAATAGAATAAAAATAATAAAAATAATAATAATAACTCAATGCTAGGAGAGTATTGAACTAATACTAACAATTATAGGCGTGTTTACAGGTCAATAGAAATTTAACGTAGAAGGTTGTGCATACATGCGCATTTTGCGCGTATCGCAGGAGACACTAGTTAGCCGCCAGCGGGCGCAATTTGTAAATCCAATAATGAGTATAGAACAATAAAATAAAAATAAATAAATGAAAGGAGAGTATTGAACTAACACGAACGACTATCAGCGTGGTTTCAAGTCAATAGACAATTTATCGTAGAAGGTTATGAAAACGTGCGCATTTTGCACGTGCGCATTTTGTGTGCCTTGCAGTAGACACTAGGTAGGCGCCAGAGGGCGCAAATTGTAATGTCAACATTAAGCATTGTACCCCTTGTGAGGCGTTTGCCTTTAGTAACAAGGCATTGCCCTTAGCTCTTCCCGTAGGATTGCTAAACTCTTGTCACGACAGCACTTCAGCTATGGCTGATAACATTGGTTACGCACGCACATTCCAGCACATTTTGATGCTGTACCACAAAGCCTAACGACTACGGTCTCAGCCTGCGCTGAATTCATTTGTAATGGTAACTAGTCAATATTAAATTCAAATACAAGGATACGTGGAAACTCATACATTACCTGAAGGGGAGGTGGTTGTGGTGCGGTGCCCCAGATTGGAGACGTCTGCCGGGAGCACTTAATTATGCGGGGCCCAAGTGGCTTTTCCCATGGGCAGCGCCACAACTTCCAGTGCCCACATAGGACTTTACGGTCGGGAGTGTAATCGAAGTACACGGTGCCCACAGTAGTAAGACCCGGTAGGGAGTATAAAAGGATACGGAGCCCACCGGTCGTCAGTGATGTCGTTTTCTTTTGATATTTGAATTATATCACAGGCCGTTGGTGATATGCCCATACGGGCGAACGTTGACCATTTACAGATTTAGGCGGTGGGTGAACCTGCGTAGGCGGTTTTAAACCAATGGAGCAATTTGCTCCCGGCGGCATTAGCGCCGATCTAAATTAAAAGCAATCCTACGGTCAGAGTACATCGCTCATTATTTAACATCACATTGTATTGCAGACGCAGTTCTTCCATCACTCGTCTGGGCTCCCTCCAATGTCATAATGTTAATAATCTATATCTCACAACCCGCAACCTCGTAGTTTTGCCCTGAACCCAGACCGACAGATCCCTCATGATGAATCGTCTATTTCCGTACGAGGATGCGGGGTGTACTGAATTTCAATTACGTCAAGAACTTTTCTTATTTCATCGTAAATTGATTACTATCCCAGTATTTTCTCGCCCACGACGTCGTCTCTTACAAATTTAACGAGATCAAAAATTTAAAAAAAAAAAAAATATATATATATATATCTGATAAAAATAAGGTGTCATTTCTATAGTGTTATTCCTCAGCAGTTTCAACTTTGGACTCCAAAACAATTATATCTCGGGGGTGTAACCCGTTTTTCTCATCATCAAAATTATTAGTCTACAAATGGCGGGTATTTAACCCGTTTGTCTCCTCATCAAAATTATCAGTCTACAAACCTCGGGTCTGTAACCTGTTTTTCGCCTCATCAAAATTGTTAGTCTAAAAAAAAATACATATGACGGAAGAATTTCTATACATTGCCGATTCAAAAGCGATATCCCCAAGGGATGTCGGCTTTGGATCGGTGAGATTTCAACATTCAAGTTTCACTATGCGTCTAAATACAAGAACAGTCCAGTAAAGCAAAATGCGCCGCGGGATCGCCTTCGAGAAGACCGCCCAGGATTATCTATCGCGGGCATGGTCCAGTCAGGTCAGCGGGGCTCCAGGCCAGGGCAGTATATGTTTATTTAGAACCGGGCACCGCTGACATGTTATTTGTTATGCGCAGAAGCATCGGCCCCGAGCGGCTGACTACAGCACCCCGTTGTTAGTCTTAAGACAGACTCACGGTTTTCTCCTTAATGCCCTTACGAGGAGAAATGTTTTATTTATTATGTAATGTCGTCAATATCTTCGAAAGATAAATATTTGAAAGTTCCATCTCTAAAAAGAAATAAAAAAAATATATATATTATACGTAAAAGAAAACCAGTATATGCAAAAAAAAAAAAAAGTAATGGTGAAAAAAAAAAATAAAAAAATTATTGGGCAATGGATGTCAATGATGAAAGTGGTATCCCGGCGGAACGGGCAGGATATACCACCCTGAGGACAGTCGAATTTATTTGTTTTATTTTTTTCCTTACCATGTTACTAGTTCTCTGCCATTTTGGCTTACAATATGATACTACTATTCCACAGTTTAATAGGAGAAAATTGCGCACTGGCACTTTTCCCGTGTGGAATGTATATTGCCAAAATTACTTGTATATCGAGCCTCAAACGTACAAATTTAAAAAAAAGATACCCACAATTCGGAATTTCTAATGAGCAAATTGTGCTGTATACTAGATCTTATGGTGCACTCACTTCGCGCCTGACGCATTTAGTAAGTAACTTAGAATGCGTTTAATATGTAACCGCTTGTTTTTTTTTTACTACTTGTACTACGAGAGGTACATTTGTTTCCTAGGCGTATTCAGCGATATTCTTTCGCTGAACACGCCGAGGAACGGTCATGGTATATTTATTTCAGGGTGCTACTCCCGGGAGCCATTGTGGTCACGCCCACTTTTCTCTTCTTAGACGAACATCAATTCTTGTTGTTCGTCTGGGGGAGCAGTGAAGTGGGCGTGTCTACTCGCCTTGAGCAATTTGCACGCGCGCAATTTGCGAGCGCGCAAATTGCTAACACTTGTGCACGCGAGGGTTCCCGGTGGTAAAGCGTTGCTTGGCGACTAGCCAAGCAACGATGGAGGTCGGGCATTCGGGGCCAGACCCGGCGGACGTGTTTTTGCATGCTCCGTCGTTTTCCACCGATATTTAGGATTTTTATGGTCAAAATTCTAAACTAAATTATAGAAACCACACGGGAGGGAACAGGAGACAGTCATCAATGTTAAACCATGTATATTTCGTTGGTATCAATGTTAGTCTTTGGTTAAGAATAAACCGTGAGCTCTTGTGAAGGTGAATCAGGACGTTCCTTGCATTCTTTACTATCCTCCAGTCTTATTGTAGATTAACCGCTATGGAAACCTGATATTCGATTGCTTTCTATGAACTGAGAGGCCTTAAGCCTAAGTCGGCCTTCTACAAGTAATTTACCCATCTGCGGGGATCTAATAACTGACGCATTCACAGAATTAACGTAGTGTTACTTTTAGGCTAGAACCACGACATATAATGTAAACTAAATAGTAGAGACAATGGCAGCAACTCGTGCTGGACTGCACATATTTGGATTCAGTTAGTAACATTCATAATATCTCCAACGACGAAGGGGGCAGCCAGTAGTTGAAATAACCTAATATAAATACACTTTAGGCCGATAAATGCGCACGATGGCAAATCTAGTATTTAGACGATACTCTGGCTGGCGCCTTCCGTACGGGGCGGACACCGACGACGGACTACTCGCAGGTGCGAGGTAAGGCTACAACGGCGGCGGCTGGCCCAAGGAAATTCACATGGAAACAATTAATTATATTAACACGTAGGCTCGCCTTAGGCGGGGGGCGGAAAAGCCGTACGGTTAAATATATATATATATATATATATATATATACACACACACACACACGCATAAATGACATACTGTTGTGATCACTGGCACAATCTATTTTGAGTCTGGCACTGAAAGGAGATGGGGGGAGTTTTTCGCCTAAATCCTTCCGAACCGGTGAGAGTGCTGACTGGCGGGGAGTCCCGGAGATTGTGGTTTGACAAGGAGCATCACTCGTTGCAGTTCTCACACGCCAGGATCCCTTCCTCCGCCGATGACACGAGCTGATAGGACAAAGAACTGGTTTGCTCAGAATCAAGATATTATGTGTCAATGGAGGCATTCGACTGGGACCTTTCTATCCGCAAGATTTACGGATGGATCAGATGGAGCCAAAACACACACCTGAATCATAAGTATAGAAACCCATCTCCGGTCCCAGTCAAATAGGAATTTGTAAGGAAATATTTTGATATTCGCATAGAGGCCCAGTCGAATGCCCCCATTGTGTCGTATTTCTACAATTTTGAGTGTCGGGAGATTTTTTTGTTTTAGAATTTTTCATCAAAGCATATTAGAGGGGGTGTGATGACGTCACGAGGCAACTTTCGGTGGCCATATTGGATTACATACAGAAGGCTTTCACCTGTCTACATTGTGCTTATTTACCTATTTGTTGGTTTATTTGTCACTGTTTTGAACAGTTTGGGCTCAGAAGTTGTTGTTAAAGTGCTGAAAGTAAACACATTGGATGTAACAGCTCAGAACAGCTCAGAACACAAGGAAACTGATGTTACTGCATCAGCATACATTCACAACAGGGCTAGGCAAGGGTGCTCGTAATCCAAGATGGCTGATCACTGACCTCTGACCACTGACTGATGATGTCACATGCACTCCTTTATTTTTGGTAATATATATTTTCCTTTTAACTTGGTAGTACATTTTGCTATTTTGTATCACTACTCTGATTGGCGGTTCAGTTAAGGGGCTGTCACACTACGACCTGTGGTGTTAGCGTATGCCGACGTATGAGCTTTTCGACCAACACGTCGGCATTGGCCTTCATAGGTTACGCATAGGTTGGGCATATGTCATATACGCTTTTCATAGGTCGTCATAGGTCGGCGTAAGTTGAGTTGCCAACAATTTTTTTTCCATGTTCAAAATTGTTAACCTATGCCGGCGTGTGGATCATACGTTTCTCATACGCTGGATGTATGCTGGACGTACGCCGGCATAGGTTACGCATAAGTTAGGGGTAGGTTGGCATAGGTTAGCCGTACGTTGAACCTGCGTCCTCCGCGTATCTCTGGCGTATATAGCGTACCCCCAGCTTACGTCTAACGTGCCTCTAGCATGTGCTGGCGTACCCCTAGCGTATTGCGAGCGTACGGTGAGTGTATGCCCAGCGTGTTGGCTGTCTGTCACACTACGATGTATGGCATTAGCGTATGCCGACCTATGCAAATTTTTACCAACACCTCAGCATACGGCGTGATAGGTTACGTGTAGGTTGGGCATAGGTCGAGTATGCTCAGCATAGGTGGGGGGTAGGTCGCCGTATCTCAACCTATTTTTATTTTCAAATTATTTCGATACGTCACGCACACGCCGCCGCCATACGTCACTGTGTGACAGGGCCTTTAGTTTAATTATTCCCCGAATCGCTTTTAGTTGCAGTTAGACTAATCGCATTCACCATACTAGTGTAACTTATTGCCCGGAGTTTATCGTCCATTAATCAATATCACACGCAAAGGCACACACGCACACATGCACACGCACACAGACAGACACCGTACAGTGCTGCCACCTTGAAGTTTAGTTTACATTAGTGTTGTTCAAGGTCATTTCATCATTAATAGGTAGGTACCTAACTGTAAACGATACCAGCCGATTTCTTCGAGCGACAATGACGTCACTGGTCGTGTGGTCAAGTGGCCAGTTTGGAGTGAGAAACTGCACACTATTTCTTCGTGTAATCAATATCTTATATGTATAACCAAATTGATAAGTACAACAACTTTGTATGATATACATGGTTGCGTTGGTTATTATATTCACATCCGGAAGGACACGCGAGTTACTTTCACGCTTTTTGAAACAGAATGCCAGTAATACACAAGTGTGCCCCTACATACTTATAAACAGTGGCGTACGTAGTTATAAAGCGACAAAAGCACAATGAGTGTTACCATAATTAATGGTGTTACATTGCGATGCTATTTTCTATACCACAACATGCAATTATAGTAAATCAGCTTTAAACGGTAACCTGGATGAAATATTCTCTGAAAAAACATACAAACAACAACAGCAATGATCTGTAATTAGGGATCATTTTCGAATCAGATAACCGCGCCCGGTTCAAACCCTGGCCAAGTCAAACCAATGACTTAGAAAGGAGACTATAAGGCCAACAAAATTAATTTGGTGATCATCCTTTTGATCACACAAATCAGGGCTCAGCGGACAGTTTTATTTATTTATATTTTTTTCTGGCATATGATGTAAACGCAATATGTTGGTATCGGGCACTTTGATCTTGTAATCATTGCGCCCTGAGCAGTGTGAAAGTACGACGTCTGAACACTTTGACTTCTGGTTACTGAATGGTTTATTCACGGCCTAGGGCATGCTTGACCCACTGGCTAAACTTTCCATGACGTCATCTCATTTGCATATCTCTTTGTCCCCAACTCTGCATCTCGTTAACATGTATTAACCACAGGTCTAGACGTCTATTACGCATATATCACATCCCCCCTTCAAAGTATTTCTGAAACATGAAATGTTACAAAATAGCAATGACGAAACACATAACATACAATATCAACATATATGCATACTTAACTTGCAAATGTTTGTGTGCACAATGCACTTAAGTCCTCAACAGTCTGGCCGTAATGCCTGACGTCATCAATTGTCCATCACATATTATACAGTAAACACACAAGCTGAAACAAACTTAATCGTACATACACATGTTGACGGTGCAACCACCGCTAGCACAATGACCCCCTATAAGTCTAACCTGCTCGCCGGCCTTATCAGCCGACCTGACCTACTTAGATTAGCCGTACTGTTTACATTTGGCGCTGACGCTGACCCAGATTGCGCTTGCACGACTAACTCGGGTCGCCCCTCTACAGGCGCTCCAATCATTTGCACTCGGTTACGATACAACCTGTTGCCTGACTCGTTTAAAATTTGATATTCTCTCCCAGAAACCCCAGTTCGTCCTAAAATAACCCCTTTTTTCCATTCCCCAGCATTATTTTTGTACTTTATCTGATCTCCAACTTTCATAGGCTTGTGCGCCTTACCGCACTTCCGTCATGAAACATTTTCTGACTACTCTGCCGCTGGGCTGTCTGCCTTTTCTTAGGAACCTGCGTTTCAGGCACCAAAATGCCCTCTGCCAACGGTAACCTGCCTCTCAACCTCCTGCTCATGAGCAACTGCGCCGGAGACGCGTTCAGGACAGGCAACGGAGTGTTACGATAATTCAGCAATGCCAACTGAAAATCAGCTCCAGTTTTCTCACACTTCTTTAACATGTCCTTAACTGTTTGGACAAACCGTTCTACCTGACCATTGCTACGCGGATATTGTGGACTGGAGTACACGGCCCTGAACCCATAATGCAGTGCAAACTCCTTGTATTCATGGCTCTTAAACTGTGGACCATTATCCGACATTACCTGACTAGGAATACCATGTCTTGCAAAATTATCCTTCAACGCCTCAATAACAGTGACAGACGACGTATCGCCCAACAACGTTACCTCTGGAAACTTGGTGTAATAATCTACAGTTATCAGGTAATTCTTATGATTTAACTCAAATAAATCGGCACCAACTTTATCATACGGTTGACAGGCGATCGGGTGATTGATCAATGGCTCGTTATGCAAATTTTTTCGGTTGTTTTGGCATGTGTCACACCGACTGACCTTATCCTCAATTTGCTTGTTCATATTTGGCCAAAACATACAGTCACGTGCCAACTGCTTGGACTTAGTCACCCCCAATTGCATCTCATGCAACGCCTCTATCATTTCACCACAGTTCTGGCAGCGGATCGTGAACTCTCCTGCACCGGCGCCGCCGGCATTCCAAGATGGCGATTTCCAAGATGGCGTCGCCGCTGACCGGACCGCCGGTGCACCGGTACGCACATTAGCATAATTCCGAATGAAATCAATGTCTTTACTTTCAACGTCTGATTTGGTGTCCTCCAACAGATCTGAACTGAACTCACTCATTTCACACATATTTATGCACTTGACCAACGTTAACTCAGTAGTTTGAAGCAATTTGTTCCGTAAATTCACATTTTTTACGCCAGCCACAATTCGATCGCGCAACAGCGACTCCTCCACCGCACCGTATTCACAATCTTTCACTTTGTCTCTTAACGCCGTGATGTACGTAGCCATATTTTTTTACGCTTGATTATGTGAATTAAACTTGTAACGTGTAATAATGATACTGCTCTTCCCGACACAGTAAACTTGAAATGCATCAGTTAACGGTTTGATCTTGTCTTGATCAGTGAGAGCAAAAGTCATATTGCCAAATACCTTCTGCGCTTCCTCGCCAGCAACGTGAAGAAAGATGCAGCATTGCACTCGTTCTGCTTCAATATGACACCTGCCGCCGTGGCGTATATGTCATATGCTCTGGTCCATGTTTTCCAGTTCGATTGTGCGTTATTGCTGAGGACAAGCTGACCAGGCGGCCGCAAACCCGGCAAAGTATTTGCGGGCGGCATCCTTCCTCATCTGACACCATGTGAAAGTACGACGTCTGAACACTTTGACTTCTGGTTACTGAATGGTTTATTCACGGCCTAGGGCACGCTTGACCCGCCGGCTAAGCTTTCCATGACATCATCTAATTTGCATATCTCTTTGTCCCCAACTCTGCATCTTGTTAACATATATTAACCACAGGTCTAGACGTCTATTACGCATATATCACAAGCAGCACTGGTCGGCCATATCGAACATGTCGTCGATCCTAGCACCAGATGTACCCCATATTCATGCGGACACACCTATATATGTTGCACAGATTGTGTGCTTACACAAGTTGAATTGCTACTAGCCCGGCACATTTTTAACAAATGTTTTTTTTTACATAAAAAAATCAGGGTTGGACAACTCTTTCAGACACAGGCGGGGACAATCATCATTTTAAAATTTGTATTTGGCCTAATTGGCTTCAATTGAAATTTCCTCATGTTAATTAATTAGTATTAAGAAAACCCACGAAAACAACAACACCAACCACACTCTTTGTCTATATTCAGTACCTTTAGAAGATGTTGCAATTAAACAGAGCAAATACACTAGGAATTGCACAAGAGTACCTCTTGCTACCTATTACTCTCCCAGCATATGCTTGGTTAAATAAGACATGGAAGTTATGCCAGGTACCCGTTGAAGTACATAATTCAATTCAATTCAATTCAATTCAATTCTTTATTTCAGACTCAGGATTATGGTAGTTACATAATTTGGTCCATAGTAGATAGACATAAAAATTAATGTGAATATGATATAAGTAATAGTATGAATACTACCATACTAGCCAGTATCAAAATGTTGATCTACATAAAGTAGTTTGTACCAATGCCTCCATATTGCAGACGTAAATCTGAGATCACTCTCTTCTATTTTTACAAGTCCCTGTATTATAACATTTTCTGATTTGTCAAGTCTAGTAATAAATTTGAATATTAGATTCCTGATAACAGCCTGGAAGGCTGGCACATCAATATTGGCAAACAGCTGACTAGCACTGTGATACCTAGGTAGCCGGAGTAATAACCTCATAATGTCATTATATGCTACATTCAGTTTTCTAATGCTATACATTCTATAGTTCCACCAAATCTGGGCAGTATACAAGGGAGTACAGAAAGTTCTAAATAAATTTACCTTCACATCGGCTGTACACATATGAAATTTCCTGATGAGCATATTTCCTTGAGCATATAACTTGCGACACTGTCTATTAATATCCCTGTCATCTCTAAAGTCATCGGTCATAAAGTGTCCTAAGTACTTGACTTCAGTAGAGATTGACAGGGGAGCACCAGTTAACATAAAATCAGGAAACACAGTATCCTTGTCATACTTTGATCGAATGATCATAACCTTACTTTTAATAGCATTGTATTTGATATCAGCTTCTATGCCATATTCAGAGCATATATTAAGTAGCATTTGCAGTCCACTACTATATGGTGAGAATATTTACCAAATCATCGGCATACATGAGATGATTTAGAAGTAATAATCCATTAATACATCCAGTTTTACACTGATTTAACCTTTTCGACAGGTCATCCATATAAATATTAAATAAATAGGGGGACAATATCCCTCCCTGACGTACACCATTACTGACTTCGAAGGGTTCTGACATGGCATCACCCCACCTGACTACCATTGATTGGTGTGAATACCAAAATATTAATATCCTGATGAGATAGCCTGGAGTACCACGCTGCACTAGTTTTTCAAACAGTTTTGCGTGATTCACTCTATCAAATGCCTTAGAGGCATCAAGAAAACACAAGAACATAGTAGAATTTAAACTATGATACTTCTGTATAATCTCCTTCAGAGCATAAATGCACATATCTGTCCCATGCTTCCGCTTGAAGCCATATTGATTATCATTTGTTTTTAAATACAACTCCAGTCTATCTAGCAGTACATTTTCAAATATTTTTGACAAAATACTAGCAAGTGCTATAGGTCTATAGTTATCCTTACTGTTAATCCTTCCCATTTTGTCTTTAATTACGGGTACAAGAATAACAGAGATCATAGTATCAGGCAGAGTTCCATGTATGAGAAAGCCTGTAAGGCACATAGCTAACATGGAAAAAACTCTTGAGCTGGCATATTTGAGATGCTCTGCATAAATATTGTCAGCACCACAAGTCTTGTTACTATCAAGTTTTAATATGGCATCCCTGATTTCCTTAGCACCAACATTTATATCACTACAACTTTTGACATTAAACGTAACACTATCAACATTACTGCATACACAGTTAAATAACTCTTTATAATTATTTTTCCAGAGCTCGGTTATCTTCTCACACCCTACCAAACCCTCAATATTTGTGGGAAGTGGTGTTTTACTATTGTCTATCAATTTGACCTCTTTCCAGAATTCTTCTACATTGTTATTCTGCAGCTTAGTGGCTAAGGCATCTCTCCTCATAGCATCCTCATTGTATTTAATGTATTTTAAAGCATATTTAAAACGGGAATTGTCCTCTTTTTCATTTCAGAAATACAACCCTGCCTGGGTTTACCCTGTTCCTTCCACAGTAAGAAGGCTTCTCTTGCAGCTTTGTGAAGGTCTGCTACAAGTACATTCCATCCTTGACGGCACTGAGTGTTACAGTTAGGAAAATTATATAAAGGCTTACTTGTTTTCATAAAAACTACACAATGTTTTCATAAAAACTACACAATTCATCTGCATGTTGAGAAACCTTACAATGCACATCTCTACACATTAGAGCATCTGTGCGTATTTTAACATTTTGCAAGAGAGTTTCAGTATTTACACTATATTTATGAATCTCATCTTGTTTTATTCTGGACCAGTCTAATTTGCATTTATTGCAGCTGTTTGCAGTCTTTGACATATCAGGTACATTGTTTAAATTCAAGGTCATACCTACAGGTATATGATCTGTGGTGGCATGTTTATAATAAATTTCCATACTTTGTATTGCATCATGAGCATCAGATGAGCTAACACAGTGGTCCAGCCAGGAGACTGTCTCCCAGTTACTCACAAAAGTAATGCTATCAAGTGGTAACAGTTGTTGACTTGATAGTACAAATCCATAATCTTGGCAGGAATTGAGCAAATGTTTAGCAAAAATAGAGTGATCATCCGAGATGTCAGCATTATAATCACCCATCACATATACACAAGTAGTATCTAGATCTTCAACAAAAGCTGATATATGAGCCATTCTATTAATAAACTCATTTTCATTGTCATATGATTCATATGGCATGTAGACATTTATTATCACAATTTTCTTACTGTCAATACTGATTTCAATGCCAATGGCCCAGTCAACATTGAAGTGCAGCTCTTTTATTACATGTTCAATTTTTGTATTCCATAGAATGGCCACCCCTCCAGGGGCATGCCCATGTAGGATTTTATCTCTGTTGTCGATTGTTGATTCACCAATTCCATGAAAGTTTGTATGTATAGAGTTCAGGCCTCCCAGTCCTGTTTGGTAAGCCAAGTCTCCTGTAGACATATGATATCATGGTCTTGACACAGCTTCTCTAAAATTAATCTTCTGGTTTTGTCAGATTCAGATTGGCCGAGTTTCAGGCCCCTGCAGTTGTAGGTTACAGTCTTGAAAATATTTTAACTGTTCACACCTTGTACAGGCTGATTAGGTCTCCTGGCCTCAACTCCTACTGCACCTTGCTCATTGTTCTTGTCATTTTGATTGGGTAGACTCACCTCACCTTCATCACAGTTCCTTATGTTTACTGCTTCTGTACCATGGCGTGGTCTCCTCGGCTCATAGTACCTCCGCACAAAAGCACCTGTCGGCCAGATACTAGGGTCATATAATACCTTAGGGTCCACACATTCTGCTGTTACCTGGAATGAGGCAAATCGCTTCCTTTCCGTTTCAATCTTGCGGCATTGAATTTCCACGTTCAGCTTTCCCTTCAGGTAGTCTCTTAATGTGGCTGCCTCCAGGTCAGGTGTGAACTTGGTTGTGAACACATTCACAATCTTGGTTTGGACTGTGGCAATAGTTGTGATGTTGGCTGTGCCAACAAGTCCAGGTTTCTTCCTGTCTTTCTTCTGCACAATTCCAGACTGGTCAGGCTTATGGTTTGGTTGTACCTGTGGTTTCAGCTTCTTACGCTTCACAACATCAGTCCACGATGTAGTTACTTGCTCATCTGCATCTTGTCCAGGCCTAGCTTCATTCACACTAGTAGCTGTCTTCACAGATGTTTCTGTTGTGTTCTCCCTATACTGACCATCCTATAGTTTATGTCAGGACACAAATGGGATGGTTGAACCGGCAAGATCACTGGATGGCTAGGCCTATTTATATAGGAGGCCATGGGTTGAAACACTGTTCATGACCAAGCCAATTCACAAATGACTTACACAATTAATACTTATAACTACCTAAACCGACACTCTGCATTAATAGAATACAACAAAGAGTGGTCTCAGTATCAGGTAAATAAAATATTCATATATAGTAGGGTAAATAGCGGCGAAAACTGCTTTGCTCAGAAGAAGTCAATCTGTGAAAGCACTTGTTCCAGGCAACATTATTTATCTATATTTTCATACTGCTCTATGACTCATAGAGTTGCTGAACTGGAAATGATTGAATTTCTCTCCATGCAACCCAGATATAGCACAGGGCCGTCGGCCCGACGGTGGCTATTGGTCGCACGGTTGCCATACATTTTCCACCGTCAGGCCGACGGTGGTGGCCCACTGCTGGTTGCCGTGCATTTTCCACCGCCGGGCCAACATCAGGGTCGCTGGTGATAGCTGGTGGATTTTAAACATTTCCAGTTTTGGCACCTCCGGTTCAAGTCAACTGGCCCAGATAGTACAGAGCCTTCGGGCCGACGGTGGCTATTGGTTGGACAGTCGCACATATTTTCCACCGTCGCGCCGATGGTGGTGGCTCGCTGCTGGTTGCCATGCATTTTCCACATATTTGCCACCGCCGGGGCCCAACCGGCCCCGCGTCAGGCCACCACCCATGGCCCGACAGTGTAAAATATAATCTTTTTTTCTAAATTATTTTTTAAATCTTAACCAAATTGTTTTTGCATTGAAAATGGTGTTATATGAGCTGTTGGGCCAACCCTGGATCACTGGACAAACACCATTGGCCCAACAGCATTCACCACCATTGGCCCAACTGCATTTGCCACTATTGGCCCACCGGCGTTTGCCACCATTGGCCCCCCGGCATTATGACATGCCAACAGACAGGCAACTACAGAGTTTCCCCCATCCATCAAGCGGAAAAAAGATATGGTTGAGAATGATGTTAAAATGTGCCTAACTAACAAACATAGGTGAGGGGTAATATGGTTGCTTTCTCAACAGGTCAGTAGAGAGTCAGAAGTTACAAATGCCTGCCAGTGATCATGAAACACCATTTTCATTGCAAAAGTGTTTTAGTGAGGATTGCTGGGTTTTGTTTAGCTTAGATTTTTAGCTAAGATTAGTGTCTTATCATCTTAAAATCTAATATGAGGAGCTGCACCTCCATGATATTAAACTGATTTTTTTTATAAATTGGGGTCATCTGTGGTAACTGCTTTGTTACACAGAAACATATATCTTCTCCAGGTGGTATCCAGAGATTCCTGTTTGGAAAAACCATATGGGGCCCACAATGGACCCTATATATGGGTCCTATATTTTTGGCTGGCTGGGTAGTTTTCCACCGTTTGGCCACTGTTGGCCCAACGGTGGCATATGCTATGGATGTGTGTGTACAGAATATATCAAAATGGTTAAAGTTGCATGGTCCGATGAAATATAATTTTGTCAAAATTAAAACAACTACTTACATTTGATCCTGTATATCCAACTTAGATATTGGTGTATTAGCTAATGAGTTGGGACAGCATATACAGAATAACCAGTGAGTTTATAACCTCACCCCTTTGAACACTCAGTTTGAAACACCCATTATGCAGGAAGGCCACTAAGCAATTAGGCCAATCTCGTGACCTCATTAGCCACCCCCAACCAAGTAGACCTACTGTACAGGTTCATCGAGGGGAAGGGGAAATGAGGGGGATGTTGCCCCTCCCCTCCATGTTGGATATTCAATGGGTAATTTAAATTTTGAAATTTATATATATATATATATATATATATATATATATTACTATTGGGCGATCAGTATATATATATTTTTTGTTGGGTCCATATGAAGTATTTATATATGGGTCAGCCTCACGAAATCAGGCCAATCGGTGGTCAAGTGAAGATGTCGGCATCGCAATTCTTAAAAGTGTAGTGGATTTCTTTGTTTCATATTAAATTATCCGAGAAACAAATAAGGTTGTTGTATTTTCTCGACCTATACATTCAGTATAAATTTAAGGGCTTTCCAGCATCTCTGTCAATGCTAAACTATAATTATACCGATCGACGCCGACATCCAATGATCGACGCCGACAACTTTAATAGATGTCGGCGTCGCAATTCTTAAAGTCTTGTTCATTTCTTTGTTTTATATTAAATTATCCTAGAAACAAATAATGTTGTTGTATTTTCTCGACCTATACATTCAGTATAAATTTAAGGACTTTCCAACATCTCTGTCAATGCTAAACTATAATTAGGAGTTCAGGTCGACTGCCTGGATAATAATCAGCATTTTTGTGTTGGGGAATTTTTAGCATAACCGTCCATCTGCAATGGTTTATAGGGGCCTATTGGTGTAAACTATCAATAAATAACACTAACTGCACACACAACTTCATTGACATGTGTGCTCCCCCCCCCCCCCCCCCCCCCCACCATTCGTTGATTAAAATTGCATAGTTTGATGTTTTGAAATTTCTGCCATTGGGACGATGTCAATCATATACCGATATATATCTGATGTTGGATATTTGATGCTACTTGGTCAATTCGATAGATATAAGTCAAATTAACCTTTCTACAAAATATCTTTTTTTTTAAAACCCTAGTGTCATGAGCCTATGGCAGCAATCCGTCCCCAGAATGTTTCCAACCGAAACAGGAATACCTACCTACAGACCTGTCAGGTTCCAGGATTACTAGGTCATCTCACATCACCGCGAGATGACCATCTAGGTCATAGCCACAGGAGTTTTGACAAGCTTATCGAAATTATTTTGGGTTCTTTCAGCTCAAATTGCTTCAAAACTAGTCATTTTTCATCAAAATCACTCCGGACTAATGATTAGTAGCTCGTAATGATCAATTTGATATATTTATCTAAAAAATAAGACAAAAATTCGAATGCCATCGGACCATGCAACTTTAAATTGGAGATTGATGGAACTATGTACATAACCTAATTAAAGGTTCACCTCTGACTCGTATTCTCATGCTACTCAATGAACTACTGTAGTACGGGATGGATCTTTTATCTACACATAACCCATTAATCTGAAACCCAGATAGCACACAGCCGTCAGTCTGACGTTGGGCCAACAGTGGCAGCACCGTTGGGCCAACGGTGGCAAAACGACGTGCCAACGGTGGCAAAACGACATTGGACCAACGTTGTTTTGTTCACTGACCCACCCATAGCAGCATATATGCCACATCCAGCAAAAAATACAGGACCCATATGGGTTACATTGTGGGCCGCATATGGTTTTCCAAACAAGAATCTCTGGATACCACATGGAGAAGATATATATTTCCTGTGTCACAAAGCAGTAACCACAGATGACACTGGATGAGTAAACCCAATTAAAAAAAAATCAGTTTAATATCATGGAGGTGCACACTAATCTTAGCTAAAAAGCTAAACTAAGAAGTGATGCCTGCTAAACAAAACCCAGCAGTCCTCACTAAAATACTTTTGCAATGAAAATGGTGTTTCATGAGCACTGGCGGGCATTTGTAACTTCTGACTCTCTACTGACCTGTCTCGAAAGCAACCCTATTACACCTCACCTATGTTTGTTACTTAGGCACATTTTAAAGTTGCATAGTCCGATGGTTTTGAATTTCTGTATTTCTTCTGAGATAAATATATTCGATCGATCACTAGTATCTAATTTACATTAGTTCAAAGTTACTCTTATTTGAATTGGTAATTTTTTTAGATATTTTGGGTGCAAACATGGAAAATTAGTTTTGGCAAGCTTGCCAAAATTCTGACACCATAGACTTCTGCAATAACAGGTCTTGTTAAATTGACTGAGTATTGCCTTCTACGCAGAAACAAATGCTTAATAAGTGCATCAGTATCTAAGTTAGATATGTAATATAAAATCTAGATAATTGGTTTGGTTTTGAAAATTTGATATTTCATCGGACTATGCAGCTTTAACATCCTTCTCAACCATATCTTTTTGCCACTTGAGTGATGGGGGAGGCTCTGGCAAATGCCGGTGGGCCAATGGTGGCAAACACCATTGGGCCAATGGTGGCAAATGCTGTTGGGCCAATGGTGTTTGTCCACTGATCCACCATTGGCCCAAATGCTCATTAAACACTATTTTCATTGCAAAAGCTTTTTGGTTAAGATTTAAAAAATAATTTACAAAAAAAGATTATATTTGACACCATCTGGCCCGACGTCAGGACAACGTCGGGCCATGGGTGGTGGCCTGACGTGGGGCTCAGTAGTTGCCTGTCTGTTGGCATCTGATAACGCCGGTGGGCCAACGGTGGCAAACGCCAGTGGGCCAGTGGTGGTAAATGCCGTTGGGCCAACAGTGTTTGTCCACTAATCCACCCTTGGCCCAACACCTCATTAAACACCATTTTCATTGCAAAAGCCTTTTGGTTAAGATTAAATAAATAATTCACAAAAGAAGATTATATTTTACACCATTAGGCCCGACATCAGGCCAACGTCGGGTCATGGGTGGTGGCCTGATGCGGGGCCGGTTGGGCCCCGATGGTGGCCCAACGGTGGCAAATATGTGGAAAATGCACAGCAATCAGCGGCGGGCCACCACCGGTGGCAAATATGGGGAAAAATTATGGCAAAGAGCGGCGGACCACCACAATTGACCCTAGGGTGGCCCGACTATGCGACCAATAGCCACCGTCGGCCCAACGACTCTGTGCTATCTATGCTATCTGTGCTATCAGGTTTATATGGTAGCCCTGTCCACGGAGCATTCGTGGCTTCTCAGGCTGCGGGAGTAACTATAAGTATTAGGATAATGTGACTGAATGGAATATTTGGTCATAGTGTTAGCAGTCTAGTTTCTAAATGGGGAAGCACTATAAAGTCGCCATGATCGAACACCGTTTATATTTTACATATAGTTCTCGTACATATAACTCCAAATACCCTCCCAATACAATCGTGTGTATAACGTTGGTGCTATTGCTGATTCTGGGTGCGTACAGAGTGAACCACTTTTCTGACAGATGATAACCAGCCAAGGTCATAACATCCGATCACCCGATCTCCAGACTTGCTACTCTTGAATAATCAGCCATGGAGGTAGCTAAGAAGCCGGTGCGTGTCTGGGTAGATGGATGGTAAGTATGCATTGTATGATTACGCGATGATTGTTTCTAGATTTAAGATCCTGTTCGATCCTAGCTGATGATCATGCTGGTAACCTCAATCAAATGGGCGGGACCAGTCCAAGTGAAGTCTGTGACTGTGTCTGTGAGGCCGCTGTTTGACTATATTATTATATATGTTTATATCATTGAATTTGACATAGTCACGTCATGGAGTATGATAGACAGTTACTATATATCTAGTCTAGTGCCAAAGACTCAGATCCAATTCGTTTAGGTTGTCATGTCTAACTTCAAACAGTCGTTGCTGTCAGATCAGACATATATTTGTCACCGGGCTTCCTTTGGGCTTTATTAATTTATCTTGGACTAAACTACATGTGTCGTGACGTGTACACATCGCCGTGACGCCAGACTAGGCTAGCGACTGAGCCTGAGGCTAGCGAGTCCTTACTCAGGCTCCTGCAACCACTCTCGGCAATTCATGCTGGCACATGTACTGCAGCACGACTGCCAGTATCACAATTAGTACTAGAATAGACAATAGTCTTGGTATTTAATTAAGTACTCGACGCCTAATCCAAGCGCCATTAATTTTTAGACTAGCAGCTGGGTACAAGTTAGATACAAGATTCACCCCGTACTGCTGCAGTAGGGGTGCAAACCAACCCTATGTAAAAGCTGTCGAAAAAATGTGTCAATGAATTGAGAGCCTAATTTCACAATCTAAGAAGCAACATTTATTCTTTACATATGTCTTATTGATAGCCCGCTACCTTTGAGTTGAAAAATATAATATAATATCTAGTTTAATGCAATTTAAAAGTGAAATCGATGGCGTTCTGCAGCTGCCATCTTGTCTTTTTGCATTCTCGCCCATTTCACCAACTCTGTGCCTATATGAGTAGCCATTTGATAATGGAGCCACAGTTTCTAGTTCATGTTCCATACTAAACCCGTCGCCCGTATTTACACTACGTTGTCCTTCACCCGTGTACTACAAGTACCGGGTGAATCTTTTATCTAGGTACAAGTATGGTCCCATGGCTATGCCTAGGCTATGACCATGTAGATAAAAGATTCACCCCTTACTTGCAGTACAGGGGTGAAAACCAACCCATTAGTTTAGAAAAACTGGCGAAGAATTTGGACATGCTGGTGAAATCGATATATTGGTTAGCTGGATAATACACTACTATCAGTATTAAACATGAACTTGAAAGCGATGTGAACTCGTCCATGATATAACTATCAAAAGAATGGACATAGCAATACTCTGATACGGGACGGGTACTGACCATTTGTTATTAGACTGGTGTCGCAGTTTGAGCGCCCTGCCAGTTTGAGTGCCCTTCTGTTGCTTCTGCGCATGCACGGATTTTCTGACGCCTTCAAACTGCAGCATGTCGCAGTTTGAGCGCCCTGCCAGTTTGAGCGCCCTGCCAGTGGTTGTAGACTTTTTTTGTGAAATAGATTTAAAAGCTTTCATTGGATCGATTAAAAATATCTTAATGCGCAATTGAAGAGGAAGATCTGAAGTATTTAATGTAACCTAAGAGCAATTTACTCTGAACGTATTAAAAACAGAGATAATAGTGAAAGTTGGGATATTCTGAGTGTCAGTGCCATTGTTAGCCTTAACAGATCATGGCCTCAAAAACTATTTTCGCAAAATAAATTCAAGAACTTCCAATTGGTTGATTAAAAAAAACTGAACGTGAAATTGTAGAGAAAGATCTGAACTATTTAATAGAAACAAGAGAAATTTGTCTCTATGACAGTGGCATTTGTTTTACCCTTTGCGCGTCGTTTGAAACTGGGTAGGTTTTGACGCATGCACAGACAATGCTGTTAAATTTTGCGCATGCGCAGAAGCAACAGAAGGGCGCTCAAACTGCCATGGCGCTCAAACTGGCATGGCGCTCAAACTGCGACACCGGGTAGGGTGACCAAATCATGGGAGGTCGTGGCTTCGAACCCTGACCAAGTCAAGCCAATGACTGGCAAAATTGATACATCTCGATACCTAGCCTGGCGCCCGTCCTGGAATGATCTTAGCTGTTACTAGGGTGTAAAACTGAACAAGCAACACAAGCACCCATTTGTTATGGGAAATTAGACACGCCCTAGCACGAATTACCTAGCAGGGTTGAGAAAGCTTGAAAATACCCAGCATTTGAAGGTGTCAGGATTTGAATTTGAAAATGTCATAAAAGGGATTGGAAATTCATTAGAACTCGTCAAGGTGGCGGGGAGCCTGGAATCTGGCCTAAGTAAATGATCCCAAAGATGGACTCGAAATTACGACAATGTTTATACTTTTCGATAATTAAAAATAAAAATGCAAGATGTGAAGTAGAATGGAATATGGAAGTTCATGTTGAATGACCAAGTGTCTTGTTTATTAACCAGAGTAGGACAAGTGTTAAGTCTGGAAAATAACCAAACATTTACCTAGTTACGTCCATTGCTTTATAAGATGTTTATTACCATAGCATACACACATTGACACCTGTAATACTAATAGTATAAATAATACTAATATTATGTTTTGTCAATGTTAACAGTTGATTTTCTGACTAAGGAGGGCCTTATCGTTTGCTGAAAATCTGTACAAACCGTCTTCTATGACATACCTCAGAAGATAGTTTCTGCGTCTAACAGTTGTGCATTTTAAGTTGGTCAGGTTTTAAATTGAATTAATTGTTATTGTTATTAAAGAAATACCGGCTGGGTGTCTATTATCAATATTTGAATGTTTAAATCGTTACTATATAAATCCAATTAACTGAGCAGTTCATCGCAACATCAAACAAATAATTTTTTTCCAAGGAGCTACGTAGCGTTCGACACTCCAGCCCGACAATACACGATGCTAAAAACAAGTAATCAGCTTTTGAAGTCTTCCTAAGAGCTCTTAACTAATATATCTTTTTTTAAGCCCAGAAAACAGAAAGGGCAAGAGTACACATGGTACCAGATAAAGATGGCTTATCATGCCAAAAGTAAACAATGCAATACCAATGTCCAGCGATAAAAACCTAACCTCAGATACCTGATTTGGTCAAGAATTGAACCCAAGAGAAGACACAGTGCATTCAGATCACTAACCAAAATATAGCATTGTCAAATCTATAAGTATACAATGTGGCGTTTTCTATTTAACTCAAAGTTTGGGTCAGTGGAAAAAACCCTGAACATTGAAAAAAAACCACCTGATTTGTTTTGAAAGTATTCAGAAGAAAGGGGTCAACCGTCTATTAAATTTAAAGCTACCTAATCCGGTGAAAGTGTAGCATTTTCTAGTCCAAAATACTTACATAGATTTGATCCTAATTATCCCAAATTAGATCCTGGTGCATTTGTTAAGCATTTATTGCAGTTTAGTGCTACTGTGTTATAGCCAAAAATGGGTGAGCAACGCATATGTCCAACATTTCAGTGTGCACACTAACATTATTTCTACATGTTTTCAATTCAAGTATATCCAAAGATAACCCTTGAAATAAAAGTTACTTCAAACTAAAGTAAAAAAAAAAGAAGAAGCAATGATCAACCTAATATATTTATTTACAAAATATTGCAGAATCTTAAAACCATCGGATTATGTACCTTTAAATACCCAGCTTTTCTGTAATTACACATTGGTCTATTAATCATAGTGTTGTATATAGTTGAGGTATAGACTAGGAGTGTACTCCAACAAATGCTCTTGCTCTATTTATATAACTAAATAAGTGTTCGAAGAGTGACAGAATTATAAGAGCTCTGGGAGTGTTCTGCAGTGAGGCTACTCATCCCCAGTAAGCAAGTTAGAGAATTATCAGGTTTTGTCAATCCTTTGCATATCTGCTAATATATACTAAATTCTGATAATAACTTGTGTTTGTTTAGGGGAGTTCTATATCCTAGCAACAGTTAGGGTCATATCATGGCGGGTACCAACTTCAACTTGTGACAGTAAGCATCGGCTGTGTCAATTTAATATTGCCGCACCACTGAAAGACCACCTGGCCTCCAGCACCATGACCCGATATCTGACTGAGTCATAATATCCTAACCAGTCGTTGTCCTATCCTATCTATACAGAGTACCGTGTAACATAATTTGACTTGGCTGGGGGTCGAACCCACGACCTCCTTCACAATAAGCAAGTCAGCACTCGTACCGAAACAGTTATTCTGTCTGGTGAATAACTTCAGAATAGCTCAGATGTAACTATCACAACTGAATATACCAGTGGTGCAATGATTAAATTACCAAATTGATAAATATGAATATTTTAGTGATGATACAGGATTTATAGTGCTTTAATATCTGTAAATTGCAGAAATGGTCATGGTGCGCTACAGCCAGTTACCTACCCTGGCCTCCACCATTACATTTTCTATTAAATCTTTTAATTGTTTTATTAACTAATTATTTATTTATTTATTTATGCATTCTGTGTAGTGCTGTGCCACTATGTTGTGAATAAAGAAGTTAGTGATTGTTGAAAACATCCTTTTGTTGTTAATTATTGTTAATGTTGTCAGATTTCGTCTTTTGAGAATAAGGCCTATTTGGTATATGATTAACTAATTAGTCCATGTGACAGACCGAATTTCATTACCAATTTGGTGAACAGTTCCTACTATGATTTTTGGTTAGCCTGATATCTGAAGTGTCCAAAATCAGTTGATGGACTTCCAGTTGATGGACTTCCGGGTCACTTTGCCAAATGCCCTTTTGGTGGCCATCTTTAAAGATGGCCAGCGTTATTTCATGGAAATGGAGAGAATCAAGAAAACTTGCATAGCTTCTCACCAGAATGACCTATAAACATGCAAAATGGCTTAAAATGTTGCTAATAACATTCTGCATCCGGCAATATATGGTTATTCATATTTGGTTATTATTATCTGTTAAAAAATTATAGATTTCTTTTTTTTAAAGTCACATTTTTCACGATATATGTTAATAAGTTGTACGCCAATTCATGCCAGGATTGATATTGGTCACATTATATGTTGGATCATATAGGGGGGTTTATTAGGCATCCATAACAAGTGTTATATTAGATAGATTTCAACTTTATTTGATTCCATAGACACATATTTAACATCATACTATAATAGCCTTTTTCACCAGTTTGGGGTAGGGGTAATACTACATCTCCAGCAATCCACAATATGTCCGCTTAGCAATTGAATAACCATGTTTATTATAGGTACACAAGCATAATAAGTTGTGTTATTATGCATTTGCCTTTGTGTTTAATTACTATAGACTGTTTCCAGTGCAAAAAGTAGCGGAATTGACCTTGACCCTTAATAAAAAATGTGCCTTAAGGCTGAAAATCAATAAACGTGATAACACATTATTGGTGCTGTTACAAATGCTCTGGACTTGTCTCTAAGCAGTTTTCAATTAACCATGCCACAATCTGGACCTACATTACAAATATTCTACTTACTCGAATGGTAGACCTATGTCTAAAGGTTGTTCATTTTGCTATGTAAACTTAGCATATATCTATATGCTCTTACTGTTGAACCTGATTTTTTAATCGTCGTCACTGTCGCTGTCACTATCATCCATATTGTTTGATTGGTCCTCATCCTCTTCTTGCATATTAGCACAGTTCAGTAATCTGCACGCATGGGTGGAGTGGAATCCATTTGCTATACAAGGACAGTCTTTATCGCAAGGTCTAGGGCATTTACAGGACATCAATTCAAGAACAACATCTGGAGCTGGTGCTCCTGTGAGCCAGCATATTGATAGTTGTCCTTCTACTACATTCCACCCATGTCCATCAGTTTGGCTTGGTATCTTGGGTGAGCTCTGTAGACTTCTTCTCCAGATGCCAGCTTGGTAATTAGCACGATCTGTGTGCTGTCTTAATGCATCGTTGCATGGGGGTAGCTGTCCAGATGAAATATCACCTTTTCTTGATTGGAACATTTCATACCTGAGTTTGTTGACGTCTTTAATATTTGTATTCAAACTATACATGCTACAAGTGAATGCTTGTAGGGTTTGGAACATATCTTCTGTAACATGCCATTCCTGCCCAAAGGCTGTGAACAGTTCTCTGTACTCCTGGTTTTGACAGCTTTGACCTTGCCCTGCCCAGTGAAGGAGCTGATGGAATCGCAACCTGTATATTCTTGCCGAGTATTCTCCCTAGCCTTGATATATCTATCAGTCTCATCGCATTCTTTTTTCCTCTTCTCAATAGGATCCTTGTATCTATTTGCAAGTGGAGGGAGAGGAGGATTACGAAGACGTCAGTGTCTTCAGAAATCACCACAACCTTGCGATAGTTTGCAGCTGCATGTTTTGTGTGGATCATCATCCTCATATCGGCTTCTTCATGTGTGGATCTAAGCTCAAAGATCTGCATCACATCATCCTTTGTTATCCTGAAACATCTTTCATCCGAGGTTACCGTCAGTATGATCTTGCCAAGTTTGTCCCTCCTGCCCATTTCTTTCCAATTCTCTGCCAGGAATGCGGTGAGCTTGGCTTTGTGTTCTGTACTAGCCAAGATCCGTTTCCAGTTCTTGATTCGGTATCCTGGTTTTATCTGGTTGAACACGATTCCATGCCGTGAACCACGGTTTGTCCGCTTGGCAGTCTTAACTGATTGCTCTTGGTAGATGTCAAACACTACATCAATTCGCCCACTACCCCAACCATCATTGAGAACTTTCTTCAGGATTGTATCAGACAGTTCATCAAAGGTCAGATTCTCACCGTGAATCATCTGTACTATTGCCATGGCATCAACAATTGTTGCCCGAGAACCAGGTGGTAACTCAACATTCACAATTTCTTTGTCGATATGTTTGCCTAATGTTGCTTTCCCTGTTTTTTTCATTGTTCCATCTGGATTTGCTAATGCCCATGGTTTCGGACCCAGGGGATATTCAAACACGTCTTTCATATCCAACTTTCTGTTTTGAGCAATCAGTAGCATGTGTCCGAAAACACGATTGTCTGCTTTCAAGATCATCTCTCTGTTCGCACCATCCTTGACAACATTTTCTGTGTGTAAGGCACTGAATGTTTGTAAATTCAGTTTTTTGATCGGATCATAAAATCCTGACCCTCTCTCCAGCCTTTCCATGTGAATCTTGTAAGCTTCTTCACCCTTGCTGTGAGCTTTGAGCAGACCATTCATTACTGCTGATGTTGCTGCAGCACCAGTTGACAGACTCACAAGATCCGACGCTTGATTGGAGAATGGATTTGTCCAGTTGTTTTCTAGCATATCAACAATAGACATCACATCAGCTTCGTCCCTCTTGACCCTTGATGGTTGGAGGTCAGCATGACCAAGTCCTTGTTTACTTTGCCCAGATGTTGATACAAGGTCTCAAAGCTGTCGAATAGATTCAGCTCTGTGTTCAGCTGTCAGGTAAAAACGTGCCAGTGCACTATGTTTTAGGCTAAAGCCTTTGGTCCCACCAGCAGTTTGCGTGTCCTTGTTTACAGTCTCCTCTACAGTCTGGTCAATGGCAATCTTGGCAAAAGGGTTTGCTTGCCTAAGTTGAACAGAGAACCCACCATTTAGAAAATGAGCATAGAGGTCTGGACATGTCTCTTCTAATTGTGTCATCTGCGCATAGTACAGCGGTAAGTAGCAAGAGTAATTGGTCTTGTCCATTGCAAAGCACCAAGGAATCATGTCCTTGATACTTGCTAAATGCAGGTACCAATTGCCTTCACGATCAGCTCGTATCAGTCCCAGCAGTATATCTACCATGTCAAGATACATCACCCAAAATGTTGACAAGTGCCCACTCTCATGCCGTAGAAGATCCAAGTAACAACGTAACAGATGTAGAATACTCCTGCATGACTCGTCATTTCTACTGGTTTCAAGGGTGGCCGCACAAGTATCATCATGCATAGCCATCACCACACGCAAAGTTTCATCTAATTGTGGCAGGTCACTCATGTGGTTAATTTCCAACCATTCAACAAATCCTCTCCATACAAGTCGCATCAGTGCTTCATATGTCAGCTTGTGAAGACGAACACCTCTATTGTACTGCTTTCCATCTAGAACTTTATCAATAGACCCCTCAGATATCACCCCAGATTCAACAGCAAGGTCTCGAAGTCCTGCATCACGGAATAGTTTCCCAATGATTGACAACATATTACAAATAATATGGAAGTTGCCCATCATCAGCAGGATTTTCTCGAACCTAAGTTGTTGTTTCCAAGCAACCTCTGCTGCTTTAGCATACAGAGCCTGGTACATTACAATGGCAATCATGTCTAGGCCTAGGTGCTGCTGAATGGAGATTGACTGAGAAAGGATCTCTTGCACAGTCGACAGTTCTGTTGCTGGTGCATTGATTGCAGGTAAGTATCCAACCTTATCAGCCTTGACTGTTACATCATCTCTGGTTTTTATGTTGAACCCTGTCCAAGAGCTGACCGTCTGGTTCACAGTGTTGTGAAGTTGGGTGATCACCCATAGGACAGTTTTCTGCCTGGCCCTTTCAGTTGCATTGCTTAGAGGTATGGACGTGTTGGCAAACTTCAATGGTGGAGGACCTTCCCTCTTGGCAGAGATGTAAATAGGTAGATGCTGCTCAGACAGTTCTAAGGTGCGCCTTTTCTCCTTTTTGTTAATGGTTGGTTTTCTAGCTGGTGTGCATGAATGAGTTTGCGGTTGGACAATAATCCCATTTACACGATGGGATGTGCCTGCCCCACTCAGTGTTTCCTCCAGCCTATCAATGTTGTCAAAGGCAAGCCCAGTAGGTATGCATGGGTGTGCCCATGAAGGAATGGCTGGTTTGTTTTCATCTACACTGTTCATCTTTTCGATGCACAAGGCTGTGTCTATCTCCTGTAATCGTGTATACGAACATGCATGACCAAGGCGTTTCAATGTATTAATGAGTTCAACATTGCCAGTTAAAGTTTTGATAGCCCATGGAAGGAGGATATGTTTTGGAGTCAAGACTTGAGCATTTGTAACAGCGCTAATGATGTGCTGACCAAATGAGAATGACAGCCGGTGGACCTTGTCAGAGGTAACAGACTGACAACCACCATGAAGCACCTCTAAGAAGTGAACAAGACAATCAGGAAGTTGAATATAACTTTCAGTGAACTCCTGTGGATTCGGTGGCCAGGCCTGCTCTTTGATGCCTTCTGTGATTTTATCTCGCAAGATTTGAGCAACCTGGACAATCAGTTGTTCACATTATTGGTTGTGTATGTAAGTGTCAAGTTTGTCCTTCAAGTTTATAAAATCACAAGAAATAGAATCTGCTGAAAGGTTGTGTGGTCTAACATAAACATTATTACTAGTACCAGCAGAGAAAAAGTGCAAAGTGTCACCAAATTGTGACTCAAGGTTTCTACGGATATGGGTTTTAGTTGATTGTTTAAGGTCTTCCACACCTTCATCCCGCATAAGGATACTAGCTTTGAAGTAAGTTCTACCAGTGGTACAATACGATGGTTTGAAAACAGGTTGATATGGATAAACTTGTACAACAGTTGCAATGATGTAGTCTCTGCAGTTTTGTAGTCATCATTCTTGTCAGTCTCCATAGAATCATCTGTGGCAGTTTGCTTTTGTAACTTGCTGTACTTTTTGTAACATGACACATGGTAACATGCCTCAGCTGCCACTATTTCTTTTGAAGTTATCGCAAGAATTTTTGGGTCACTTTTACAGTTGCAACAGACCTGAGTGTTGTGTCAGCACGGAGATCTTTTGCCTGAATCAGGCTTTCTCGAGTAGATGTTCCTTTTAAACACTTGTTAGTTCGTTCGCAGAAGATATACATCCGATCATATACACGTGTAGTTTTTGATGCCCCTTGACATAATGATTGCCTTGGCTGTGCAAATTCCTTTCCACTCTCACCAGCAAGTTTCTTAAGCTTGGTCAGTTCCTTTTTGTGCGCGAAATTCGATCTGCATTCACGGTGATAGAATACATCTGGTACAGTATTTGGATTGTCCACTTTCAAAGTCAAGATCGGATCGAAGCACCTAATCTTTGCCGCTTCACATAGTGTTTGCCAGGAATTGACGTCTTTTGGTTTGACAAGTTCACATAATGGTGCATCATTCCCACATATTATACATGTGACGCGTTCAATTTTTGCCTGGATAGGACATTCAGCCATGACAACATGCAGTTGGTTTTGTCGGAAATTCGATCTGGAATGATATGACATGTTCATGAAAATAATGCGATGCTTACAATGGTGCATTATTATTTGGGCCTAAAAAATACCTTGGTTTCCGGTTACAGCAGAAAAAAGCTGAACGTCGGTATGTTGGCAAAAGTTTTAAAAAATGTTCTTTTCTTTTGCCGACATGAAAAATAATTGAAGGTCGCCAAAAGTTTTTATTTTATTTTGTTTTGCGTTGCGACACAAAACAAATGAAGTTTCAGGCCGTTTAGTGCACAATATAGGTTATTTTGGGTGAGCAGTCTGTGAAAGGCCACACTTATTAACACAACATAACAAAATAATAATGATAATGATATATGAACCAATCATTTTTGTATCTTCAAGGAACTCCTGTCAAAATAAAAATTCTGAAGGTCGCGGATCAATTTGAAGGTCGGTCGCAAATCGGAAACCTGTTAATATTATTTTTAATTTTTCAATAAAAATGTTGAGACTTGCATTTGAAATTGAAGGCCGGTCGGGAATCGGAAACAGAGGTATTTTTTACGCCTTGTGGTAGGCCAACATGGATTGTCACTATTTCAGATTCACAGCCAACCATAAATCACAATGTTCCATCCGACTAACCACCCCTCCCACCGCCCCCTTCAGCCACATTGTGATATTATCATTCAATAATGACATGCCTGAAGCATCTGCTACATACAGGACATAATCAATGAAGGCCCATGTAGAACTAACTGTGCAGCTACCAGCAAACTATGTAGTGACAATGCACAACTTTTAACATCCATGTACATTATGTACACCATTTACACAAGCTAGGTAGAGCAACATGCAACAGGCGTTATACTTAATATACATTTTTTTTAGAATGGTCAAGACTGCTTCAGAATACTTACAGTTTTACAGTGTCCTGATATTTTGACAATGCCCAACACTATAGCCAAGCCATGACGGAAATGATACAAAACATGTGATAGCCATCCATGTGCTACTTTCACTTTCACTTTGAATTGACTGTTCAGTGGGGTGGTGCCACCAATGTGTGTTGTGGTAGGTAATTAGATCAACTGAAACTTACATTACTAATCTCTGATCGACCAAAGTTGAGCTCGATTTCTAAGGGCCTGTCAGGGAGGTAATTGTGTCTTTGATCCCTTGAAGCTACTCAAGCCACTTAATCATGAACCAGTAGGGGAATGGCATTTCATTCATGGCTCGTACCAGTAGGCCTACTCAATTTTTAAGTTGGTTCATTTTCTAGGATTTGCACTTCATTAACCTGGAATGACATAAAAAATCATTGTCAGATTTCATGTTTGGTTTAGTTTCTTTCATAGCTCATGACAGTTGCTAGTAGGCCTACCTATAACAGAAAAAAGGGGGTGCTCCCCTCAAGCTCAACTTCAGGAGTAGTAATGAATGAGAACAAAGTAAAGTACAAATAGTAATGAATGACATTGTTATAAAATGTAACTGTTAGGGCCAGGTACTGGGTTTCCTGCAAATAGTTTTTACCCCTACCCAAAACTGGTAAAAAAAAGGGTATTTTTAGTACAATATTAAAAACGTGCCTATGGAATCAAATAAAGTTGAAATCTATCAATATAACACTTGTTGTGGATGTCTAATAAACCCCTCTATATGATCCAACATATAATTTGACCAAAATGAATCCTGGCATGAATTGGCGGACAACTTATTAACATAGATCGTGAAAAAACCGTGAAACATGTGACTTTTATTTTAGAAATCTTTAATTTTTGAACAGATAATAATAACCAAATATAACAAATCATTCACTGCCAGATGCAGAATGTTATTATGAACATTTTAAGCCATTTTGCATGTTGATAGGTCATTCTGGTGAGAAGTTATGCAAGTTTTCTTGATTCGCTCCATTTCCATGAAATAACGGTCGCCATCTTAAAAGATGGCCACCAAAAGGGCATTTGGCAAAGTGACCCGGAAGTCCATCAACTGATTTTGGACACTTCAGATATCAGGCTAACCAAAAATCATAGTAGGATCTGTTCACCAAATTGGTAATGAGTCCTAAAATTTTGAGGTCTGGCACATGGACTAAATACATTACAGACAAACATAAGAATTTAAGATCTAGACATGTACAACATACACATAAATTCTAACAAAAATGACCTATCTAAGTACTAACGAGTCTCAAATTTGCTCAAAGCTCTGGTCACATGAGTTTCCCATGTATTCATTACATGGGAGTCCCCCAAAGGCTGCATTCTGTCTGTGACCCTTTTTGGGGTCACAGTAAACAGCATTGTTACTGCCGTGAAAACGGGGGAGGGGGGGGGGGGGTCTCCTGTAGTGTTTTTATGGACGACTTTGCAATATATTACAGCTGTACTAATTTGAATGTCATTGAAAGACAGTTACAACTTTGTATTTATGGGATTCACTCCTGGTCAGTTCTGAATGGTTTAAAATTCTATAAGGAAAAAACTGGATGCATTTCTGTTAAACTGGGTAGAATGCATGCAGACCCATAGCTGACCCTGAATGGAGATCCCATTAAAGTTGTTAAGGAGACCAAATTTCTGGTCCTCACCCTTGATGTCAAACTGTCTTTCGCGTCTCATATCAAGCACCTCAAAACTCGATGCCTGAAAGTGCTAGATATTTTAAGAGTGCTGTCCGGCTCAGACTGGGGAGCAGATCGAGACATTCTGCTTATCCTGTAACCAAACTTGGTTCGGTCAAGACTGGACTACGGCAGCATTATATATGGTTCTGCAAGGGACTTGTATATTCGGCTGCTGGACACGGTGCACTACCGGGGGCTCTGGCTGGGTCTTGGTGCTTTTCGTACATTGCCAGTTCAAAGCCTTAATGTTGAGGTAAATGAACCATCACTTGTAAGTAGAAGAATTAAACTGGTGACACGCTTAAATTGAAGACCAACCGATTGAATCCTGTATATTGCTGTCTTTTCCAAGACAGACGAATTCATGTACAAAGCCAAGCCAAAGTTCATTCGGCCCCTGGGGCTTCAAATGAAGCCTCACATTGAAGCTTTAAGCATGGGTTTGGATGTGCTAGTGGCTAACAAAGTTTCAGAATCTCCCCCATAGGTTGTTGAGGAAGCCATCGGTCATCCTCCAACTCATGGAACTGAGGAAGTCTGAGACCAGACGGCTGGCATACCACAGTCTGTATGCAGATATTCAGAATTAGTAAACAGACCACTGCTCTATTTACACTGATAGTTCCAAAGACAAAGGCCAGGTAGCTGCTGTAGCAGTCTACCGTGGCTATGAATATGGAATTTGCATACTCAATCAGAGCTCAATTTTCAAGCCAAAGGCACTCCATCATGTGTACATTGTGCTCTCCAACCAAAATAAAATTGTTGTTTACTGCGATTTGCTTTCTTGTCTGCTGGCTGTTGATAACCTCAAAACAGAGCACCCTTTTGTGGGAAAAGTCATGCGGAGAATGAACATGCTAGGAACAGCTGAGTATGACATCCATCTGTGCTGGGTGCCTGGTCATGTCGGTATCCCAGGAAATGAGCGTGCTGATCAGGCTGCAAAAAGGGCTCTGAACTATGACATTACACAATGTTTGATACCCTACTCTGATCTGAGACCACTCGTTTTCACTCATATAAAATCCATATGGGAGCCTGAGTGGGACAACAATACAAATAACAAAATACATGAAATTGTTCCATCCGTGGGGCAGCCACCACAGACCCATGTGTGGGGTTAACATGAACAAGTGGTCCTTACTCCTTAGCCACTGCCACATTGGTCATGCGTGCCTTACACACTCTTTCCTGCTCAAGTAGGACTCTCCTCCAGAATGTATTGGATGTCAAACCCCACTGACACTCAAACATATTATTAAACTGTGTTGATTTCTTTGTTTATCTTGCACCAACAATTTTACAAAGCAAACAGTATGCATGATCTTTTTAATAATGTAAAACAAGATTTGAGTAGTGTAAAACCAGAAGAAATTTTAGCGTTCTTGAGGGCACCACCTCATTTGTACTAATTTACTAAGAATGACTTTTATTTGAAATTTGATTTTCCTTGACCACAATTTTTACAATTGTGAGCTTTTTAACTTCATAATGTCATATGACACATTTGATTGTATGCTTTTAAACTATGTGGTCCTCAGCCGCTGCCACATTGGTTGGAAAACATATTCTCTCTAATCGTTTTGTCTTTTTATTGTTTGGCCTAATAAACTCATCCATGCTGGGCTTTTATTAATAGCTTTGTGGGGCATTATATTCAACATAATTTATTTACAGTTTCGACATGGTTCACTTCGGACATGCCAATGCTATCAGACAGGTAAGAACCACTAATTATTTCATTTGATTGTCATGGTGTAGTTCATGCTTTTTGTAAGAGGAGGCACCTATTGTTTTACACTCTATGCCCATGAGTATGACTTCTCTTTTTTAAAGATAAATATATTAATTTGATCATTATGATTTACCTTACTTTAGTTTGAAATAAATTTTGAATATGAAATGCTAACTTTGGAGATATTTGAAGTGGAACCATGTAAAATTACTTTAGATTTTAACGCCGAAATGTTGGCACACCATACAGCAACAAGTTCTATTAAGTTGACTTAGTATTCCTTTCTATACAGCAACGCATGTTTAATAAGTGCACAAGTATTTAATTTGGATATATGTAGGATCAAATCGAGGGAAGTGTTTTAGTTTAAGAAAATATACTTTCATCGAACTGTGCAGCTAAATTATTTTATGTGTCAGAGGTAGTATGGAGGAGGGGTGCCTTTTTATTGAATCATAGCAGGAAGTAATTCACGCTATAGATGTTGGTAGGTAAGCAGCGGGAATTTGTGTGATAAAACCTTTTCTGTGGAGCATATATGCAGTGAGCTGCTACCCAATACAGTAAATATAGTTCTTAGTAATGGACGTCTTCTGTAATATACCTTTTCCATGGAAGAGGATGCTCAGTGAGCTGCTACCAAAAGCATAGAAGGTAGAAATCCGCACTGGGCTCGCCTCAACCCACTCATCTCATTCGAAACCTGTCACGTTTTCGTGTACAATGACATCTTCACATCGACACTTTCACAATCTGGAGATCTTTGCACTTTGCGCCCCATAAACGCCCACTGACGGCATTGTAATGTTAAATTAAAGTTCTCGTTCTGAGCAATAATTTGTGAATGCTACCATATAGTGAACTGAATTCAGTGAATATTAATATTGTGTAGTGAATGTAAATTATTCTAGAATTATTATACATGTTTGTGAATATATATATTTATTGAATATGAATGTATGTTACTTGTTATGCAGTTAGAAACCCGATAATTTGCTCTGTTTCCATATAAAATCACTATCAGCCCACGTCTAATGTGTTAGTACATGGGGAACATTAAGTACTGATGTCCTTATTACTAGGTCAACATCTGCTATCACTACAATGTGTTAGTGAAATGGTGACACTAAAGTTCATAAAACCATATCAATTGTATGAGAACGTCTGTAATAGGCGGACCATTCCCCGGTCAGCAAATTTTCAAGAATGATTGTGTAAATATATATATATGCAAGTTTGGTATTTCATTTATAATATAAGTTAATTAAAAAAAACAAGTTACGTGTTTTAGCAGTTAATAAAAATTTCTTCCATTGATAAACTATAAATATTCCTTTTTAGGCTAAGCAGATGGGTGACTACTTAGTTGTAGGCGTCCACTCCGATGGTAAGTATGCGAATTTAATATGATTAAAATACAAAAAGAAAAGAGAACACATTTTGGAATAATTACACTATGTTTGTTGTGAAAATGAAATTAACAGAATAATAATTTGTTTAATGCAATGATTATCATTGTGGTGTTAAAATTAAAATGCTACCTCGGTCCTACCCTCCTTGCTACTTGTCACGTAGGCAGAGGGAATCACCTTTACTTTTATAGTAAATCGTATTCGTGGTCAATTAACTACCATTATATGTATGGAAAAGGCTTTGTTATTTGTATTTTCTAATTAGTTTGCAATATTGCATATTCTGAATCCAAGTAAACCACATTTTACTTCATATTATTGTATTCTCGTGGGTTAACGTCCATGTGTGGGTTAATGCTCTCTCCCCCCCCCCCACCCCCCGCCACACTCGGCCAATATTTCATAAACGCCCATATGTGGGTAAACACCCACCCTTCACTTCAGTAATTTGCCAATTTAAACACCCCAGGGTGTTAACCTGCTAGAATATTGTAATTTATCTTTATCAAATAAAGATGTATTCATATTCATTTTTACCAGCTTTCGTCATAATTTCAATTTGAGTCAGTATGACATAAAAGTATTAAGACGAATTTGACAACACTCTAAATATTCTCGAATTTGACATACCTTTAAATTTTGTAATTAAAACAAATATATATAAAAGACTTGTTTGGTAAGGATCCACTGAAAGAATCTGTGAAGGCCTTGCTTACCTATATTGGCATAGAGTTGCTGAACTATAAGAGAATGCCATCATACCAAAATGGTGGTCACTGGATTATTTCCATCAAGCTTTTAATATTCATAAATCGGCATTATTGAATATATTCTGCATTCTAAAACAAGCGGGCTATGAAAGAGGAGTTTATGTACAATGACAGTTTCTTCGATATTGTAATTTAGCAACGCGTCCATGGGCTGCGAGGGTAACTACTCGCTGATATTATCAGCCCATTGCTATATCATTGCAGAGGAGATAGCTATGCACAAAGGCCCGCCGGTGTTTAACCAGGAGGAGCGCTACAAGATGGTGCGGGCCATCAAGTGGGTGGACAAGGTGAGACCCTGAGGCACTCCCTCCCTCCCTTCCTACCTCCCTCCCTCCCTCCCTCCCTTCCTACCTCCCTCCCTCCCTCCCTCCCTCCCTCCCTTCCTTCCCTTCCCTCCCTTCCCTCCCTTCCTCCCTCCATCCATCCATCCATCCATCCCTCCATAATCTTGTTTGCTTAACTGTAATCAAGAAAATCTTGTTTGGATTTGTTGTGTATGTTAAAATGATGCTCTGTATGTGTGTTTGATTTCCATGTTACACAAATGATGTTAATGTATTGCTCAATTTGTATCAGATCAAAATAAAAAATTGAAATAGCCTTTATTCAACTCTGACATAGATTCTGCTATTATTTGGAATGTTTTCTTGTATTATTTGGAATGTTTTCACTTTGGTTTTCCATGTCACACTTTAGTGCCCAGTTTCAGAGAATGATCCAAAACCTCTGCATGTCAATTAATGCGATACTCTTAACCTGACAGGTCGTGGAAGGTGCTCCTTATGTAACTGAACTAGAGACACTTGACAAGTACAACTGTGATTTCTGCGTGCACGGAGGTAAGAATGTGCACACCCTTCTCTGCTCTTGGCATAATACATAAGCTGGTAAATGTAGAGCAGAATGTGCAGTGCATACCATTTCTTTTATAAGTTTTAATATCTGAGAACAAACGCCATCTTCTAGTTCATCATTTACATAGATTAGTAACCAAGATTAGATAGCGCTATTGGAAATCTTTTAAAGTTGCTGATAGCCTTATCAGTGTGTCATAGGTTAAGCTATATTGGAAGTGGAATTGTGCTACCAGTCTTGTCTGAAGTTGCTTGTTGCCCTGACGAATGTGCAATTCTATTTGTCTGTCTGTCTAGCTAGTTAGCTATCTAGCTATTTTACCTCGCTACAACGCCTCGGCTACTCGAGGCCGAGGGAGAGAAGGAAGCAACATCCGGTACAGCAATTAGCATATTCCACTCGCGAGCGGTGGACGTGAGCGAGAGAGCAGCAGTCTTTTTCTACAATAAAGACAGAATTCGTAGGAAGTAGGAGGAAATATTTCCCATATTTCATTATGATCATGTGAAGATGAGTTTTGTACGGTTTTGTCGATTATGGTGACTGTATTTAAAGAAATATAGGTGTAAAACCGACTTGGATGCCGGTACGCTACTTTGACAGCGCCATTTTGTATATGTCTTGTCGGATTTCCCGACTCGATTATCGCTATTGTTTATAGCGGTTATTTTTATGAGTTTAAACCCAAGAATATAGGAGGATATGTATTTCTTGTGGACAATAATATTCTATTATTATTAGAATTTGGACGTATATATTAAAGAATTTATTAGAGTTAAACCGATTCGGGTGCCGGTATGGTAGAGTGACAGCGCCGTGTTGTTTACTTCCGGTAGGATGCTCTACTCGATTATCCGAGGGTTTTCTTATGAGTTTAAACCCAAGAATACAGGAGGATACGCATTTCTTGTGGAGAACAATATTCTATGAATATTAGAATATTGACGAATATATTAAAGAATTTATTGGAGTTAAACCGATTCGGTAGGCGGTACGGTAGAGTTGACATCGCCGTGTTGTTTACTTTCGGTCGGATGCTCTACTCGATTATCCGGGGGTTTGTCTTATGAGTTTAAACCAAAGAATACAGGAGGATACGTATTTCTTGTGGAGAACAATATTCTATGAATATTAGAATATTGACGAATATATTAAAGAGTTTATTGGGGTTAAACCGATTCGGGAGCCGGTACGGTAGAGTTGACATCGCCGTGTTGTTTACTTCCGGTCGGATGCTTTACTCAATTCGGACAGGAAAGCCGGAGAGTGATATCAGTTTGGGAAATGGAGGTTTTATTCACATAACACTCTTATACAATCTTAGTCAATTTTAGGGTAGTTCTATGTCATAGTTAGTTAATTCATTGAGGCAACCTCCTACATCTCAGCAGAGGGCAGCGCAGGTCACGGGTTCGAAGCCACCGAGGGGGAGCCCCGAGCTGAGCCAGACACAAAGCCAGGACTCGGGGGGGGGGGGGGGGGGGGCGACCGAGGTTACCCCGGGAGGTAATTGGAGTGAATGTGTCCAACTCCCAGCCTCTAGGCCATTAGTGCCCCGAGGCCCATGTCATGGGCTGCGCATGCCCAGACCGCCCCCCTGCGAGATCGTGTAGTATGAACTAGCCCCGGGACAGCCACATCCTCCAGGGCTGCCCTGTGCGGCACGATACTGCTGCAGGGTCAGTATGATGTCAGAGTGGTGATGACTGATGGGGTGCCTGAGGGCACCCGCAGGACCGCCCAGGCCCCACGCTACAGTGCCAGGCCCGGTGTGGTCACAGCGGTGAGCTGGGTGTCGCCGGTACAACACGGGGGTTGCCCGGGCTCCTGCTCACTCGTGTTCGGAGGGGATGGTAGTTCCTTTGGCCTGGCCGATGTGGGTGAGGTTTTTGACATGGCTGAGGCCGTGGACGGTGCCGGGGGCCCCCGTTGGAGTCGTTTTGGCTTGGGTGACATGGGCAGGGGTGACGCCAGGGAGATGGTGATGACATGGGTGATGTTGTGGATGTGGGTGGCGTTGCGGGCGATGCCACTGGCGTCACTGACGCGGGTGACATTGTGGACGTGGGTGACATCACCGACGAGAGTGATGTGGGTGTTGTCATGGACATGGGTGATGCCGTTGGCATCATTTTGGGTCGGGCGACATGAACATGGGCGGCGCCATGGGCATGGTGATGTTGACGTGGGTGACGCCGCGGATGTGGGTGGCGTTGCAGGCGATGTCATTGACACCAAGGGCGTGGGTGCCACGGGTAACGTGGGTCCGAGTGATGTGGGTGACACTGTGGACATGGGTAGCGTCGTGGGTGCGAGTGATGTGGGTGCCGTGGGTAACATTGTGGATGCGGGTGACATCATTGCCGAGAGTGATGTGGATGGCGCCATGGCCATGGGTGACACTGTGGATGCGGGTAACGTCATGGGCACGAGTGCCGTGGGTGCCATGGGTAACCTTGTGAACATGGTTGACATCATTGCTGAGAGTGATGTGGGTGGTGCCATGAACATGGGTGATGCCGTGGATGTGGGCCACACCGTGGTCGTAGTGACCTCATGGACATGAGTGACGCGCGTGATGACTTGAACGTGGGTGACATCACTGACGAGAGTGATGCGGGTGGGAAACGTGGGTGACCTTTTGAACATGGGTGACATCACCGACGAGGGTGATGCGGGTGGCATCATGGACATGGGTGATGCCGTCAGCGTCATTTTGGTTTGAGTGACGTGGGTGACCTTTTGAACGTGGGTGACATCACCGGCGAGAGTGATGTGGGTGGCGCCATGGACATGGGTGATGTCGTTGGCATCGTTTTTTGGCTTGGCTGACGTGGGTGACATGGGTGATCTTGTGGACGTGGGTGACATCATTGCTGAGAGTGATGTGGGTGGACTCATTGGATACGGGTGATGTCTTGGACGTGGGTGATGCCGTGGACGTGGGTGATGCCGTGGACGTGGGTTACATCGTGGTCGTAGTGACCTCATGCACATGAGTGACGCGCATGACGACTTCGGCGTGGTGACATCGCGGACGTTGCAGTATATGTGCACGACTGGGGCGACGTGACCGTCATATCACACATTGATGGCCTGGGTGAGTGTTGACAAAAGTATGGTCACTGGCATGTTTGATGTGGTTGACGTGGGTGATGTTGCTATGATGCACTATCAATGTCAATTTCACACAGAAATCACATCCTTGATGTTTATGGACTCAGTGCCAGTCTGTGTGTTGTCCTAGCAGGCAACAAGTCGGCCACACCCACTGAGACACCACATGGCTGGTATTTATAGACTCAGTGCCGGTATGTGCATTGGCCTAGCGGACATCAAGTTATGATGTCCACACAGGTATCCAGTCATCGCTGCCTAAACACATCTCAGATCACCGATGTTTGCGTTGGGCCCCAGGAACCAGCTTCAACAGCAGGTGGGGGTATCCCCGCAGCAGTGACACATTAAACCGTTTTCATGACATTCGCACAGGTTCCAGGTCACTCGGCCAAACAGTAGGGAGTGACGCGGCACCTGATGTGTGTCAGATCCAGGGGGGTCCAGTTCGAATCCCCATAGTCCTCCCGTGTGGTGTAGCTGCCTCGGTTGATGTCATGATGACGCCGTCAGCGCCGGAGATAGGGTGCATCCTAGAAAGAAGAGTCACCCGCACGTCCAACAAGGCGACGGCAACGTAGGCTCTTAGATTAAGTCAAGCCCTGTCACTTTTGAGAACAATTCAGGTCAAAGGCGTTATGTGGGTGCCTCGGGTGGTATCACTCACGCACTGTCACTATGATCAGACGAGAGCCGGTGGTTTGAAGGTGATACGGCTGTCAACAGCACCGTAACTCACGCATGTCCAATTCATAAAATATACTCGTTTAACTCGAAAGACGCCACTAAACGCACAGATTATTCGTTTGATGAACTTGTAGGAAGGAATCTACACAAGACTTTGTATCCCCCAGCATTCTGGGGTTTTAACACGACACCGACGCCACGATACAGTCGTGACAATCGGGCCGGGAAGGTCCGAGCGGCATCAACAATGGCGGCTGCCAATCTAGCATACCGGAAACCCGACGGTTTAACGCCGATAATTGTTAATATTACTTGTTTGATGAACTCGTAAGAACCAAGTCTCCGCAAGAATTCATATCCTCCAGCATTCTTGGGTTTCGGGCCTAAACGCACACATTATTCGTTTGATGAACTTGTAAGAACCAAATCTCGCAAGAATCCGTATCCTCCAGCATTCTTGGGTTTCAGCACGATACTGATGCTTGTTGAGTTAGTTAAACGTGATATGGCGGTCAGCAACGCCGTAAACCACGCGTGTTTAATTCATAATCCCGGGTGGTACCCATCCAAGTATGATCAGAGGAGAGCCGGTGGTTTAAACGTGACATGGCGGTCACAGCGCCGTACAGCCACGCACGTTTAATTCATAAAATGTACTGTTTAACTCGATAATGCCACTCAGTGCACATTATTCGTTTGATGAACTTGTAAGAACCAGATCTCGCAGAATTTGTATCCTCCAGCATTCTTGGGTTTCAACACGCTAATGACATTAAATACAATAGCGATAGTCAAGCCGGTGAGGTCGGACAACAATAAAAAATGGCGAGTGTCAAATCTGGCGTACCGGAGAATTCAACGGTTTAGCAACAATAGTGTCAGTATGTGCGTTGGCGCAGTGGATATCAAGTCATCGATGTCTACACAGGTATCCAATCTGTTACAGTTTGATGAACTTGTAGGAACCAAATATACACAAGAATTTGTATCCTCCAGCATTCTTGGGTTTTAGCAGGATAATGGCGCTAAAATACAATAGCGATAATCGAGCCGGCAAGGTCGACAACAGTAACAATGGCGACTGACATATCTAGCGTACCGGAAAACTCAGCGGTTTCACGCCGATAATTCTGGTAATCTGTTCGCCACAGTTACCAAATTTGCACAAGAGCTCCTAAAGGTCTTTATAAAGCATCGTGCGACTTATTTCCATAACTTACTGCGAGTTTTCAAGCAAACGTTGCATCGGAGGAACCAATGGAGCTGTCGCGCACATGGGGCGATAATACAGCTAGTCGGTACGTGATTGCTGGAGAAACACCACAACTACACTCCACTGGTTCCATCGTCCATGAGCTCCTAGAGAATCATACATATTCCATACAGGTGCAGAGAAGAGTTACAAATACTTTGTCTCAGAGTTGCTGTTGAACACTATCAAAAAAAAAAAAAAAGGTTACATGTTGGAGGAGCCGGGCTGAGTGCCGGAACAAAGGCGTCCCTCGAAGTGTGCGGAATAGCATCCAGGGGTCAGCACCGGCTTTCCCGCCGAATTAACCACAATTGAAATTATGCACCGATTATCCGAGGGTTTTTCTTATGAGTTTAAACCCAAGAATACAGGAGGATACGTATTTCTTGTGGAGAACAATATTCTCTATGAATATTAGAATATTGGCGAATATTAAACAATTTATTGGCTTTAAACCGATTCGGGAGCCGGTACGGTAGATTGACTTCACCGTGATTGTTTACTTCTGGTCGGTTGCTCGACCTGATTGTCGCTATTGCGTTAGCGGCTATTCTTATGAGTTTAAGCCCAAGAATACAGGAGGGTACGTATTTCTTGTGTAGATATGTTTATTACATTATTATTAATCGAATGAATTGAACATCTAGTTTTATGGAATTATTTTATAATTAAAATTGTGTATGTAGATGTTGGTGGTTGCCACATCACAGGTAAGATTTTTGGTTCAACAAGCCGCCCGTTGCCGAACGGAGAGCGATGTTGGCTGGAGCCTCATCACGTTTGGATTTTTCCTCGGTTTCTTTTATGGATTCACGTTGGAAATTAATCCTGGGTTTCTTTTATGGATTCCCCACTTTTTAAAGGCGTACCTCCGAGTTTCGTAGCATTTTCTCCAACTTGCTGGCGCAGTAGCCGCAGGAGGGAGAAATGTACGGAACACAGAGTGTGGGAGGGTACCGATATACTGGTCCCTACCCCTCGTTTGGTTTCGGCTTCCATACCGTTACCCTACGACATGACACATTAGCTTACATGCCTGTGTTGGAACGGTGTAAATACGTTCTCCAACACCAGTAATTGCCGCCCGTCACCGAACGGAGAGCGATGTTGGCGAAAGCCACATCACGTTAAGCCGCCCGTTGCCCAATGGTGAGCAGTGATGGCTGGAGCCGTATTACGGTTATGCCGTCTGTTGCGAAACGAAGTGTGATGTTGGCTGAAGCCTCATCACAGTAACCTGCCCGTGACCGAGTGGGAAGCGATGATGGTTGCGACCACATCAGGTTATGTAGCCAATTAAGAACGGAGAGCGATGTTGGCTGAAGCCACATCCTGTTTAGGCCGCCTGTTATTAAACGGAGGGTGATGTTGGCTGAAGCCACATCCCATTTTGGCACCTGCTACCAAACGGAGAGCGATGTTGCCTGAATCCACATCCCGTTTAGGCCGTCCGTTACTAAATGGAGGGCGATGTTGGCTGAAGCCTCATCATGGTAGCCCGCCTGTGACCGAGCAGAGAGCGATGATGGTTGCGACTACATCAGTTTATATAGACCGTTAAGAACGGGGAGTGATCTGGGTTGAAGTTACATCTCGATTAGGCCGCCCGTTACCAAACGGAGGGCGATGTTGGCTGATGCCACATCCCGGTTAGTCCGCCTGTTACCAAACGGAGAGCGATGTTGGCTGAAGCCACATCCCGTTTAGGCTGTCCGTTACCAAACGGAGGGTGATGTTGTCTGTAGCCACATCATGTTTAAGCCGAGCGGAGAGACATGTTGGCTGAAGCCACATCACGTTATGCCACTCGTTGACAAACGGAGAGCATTGTTGGCTGAAGCCACTTTACGTTTAACCCGCCTCTGGCCGAGTGGAGACAGATGTTGGCTGAAGCCACATCATGTCCGTCCTGATATGAATTAGTTGGTTGGCCACGCTCGAACTTTCAGTTGATGATTACAGGGTGTCTGGCCTGAGAGGTACTTTGGCCATTATTAGCTATGGGTATGTACTGTTACAAACGGTACCTGTCTGGATATGATTATAGATTTTTTAGGATGAAAAACAACAAACAAATAGTTGGTTGAGCACTCTAATTTTCATTGATCGTTACAGATCTTGGATTCAAGGGTTAGTTGCCTATGAAGGTCAGTAAGACCGAGGCTCCAATTTCTGATGATAATTACTCGTCACCGGGGGTGAGTGTTTAAGCCTCCCTTGTACACACAGTGTTAAGGGAGGAAAGCAGGCCAGATTCCGGCTCTGCTGGGCTAGAAAAGTGGCTCATGAAGCTGGAGCAAATGCCCTCAGCTAAATCTCAGAAGAGTACAAATAGAGGTTGCAAGGCAAACTCAGATGGCCACGGAAACAGTTTTTCCCAGGAGGTAAAAATAACTGTATTGTTTCCATACATTGATGATTCATTCATTATGGCCCAGTCACAGTCGAGCTGCTCACAGGCAGTTACCGACCAATTTATGAAGCAGACCAAACATTTGTAAGGTTTATTTCGAATGAACAACTGTATGAATTTACTTGTTTACCAAGTGGTTTAGCTTGTGCTTCTCCCTTCTTTACAAACTGTTATTTTTTGTTCATGAAGAGTGAGGGACAGGTATCTTCCCGGACAGTGATGATTCATGTTTTGGTGGGCAGACAAAAGTAGCTGGTCAAAATGCAGTAAATGGTTTAGGTACCACATTTACAAAGTTAGGAGTTGCTGGAAATGCGACAGAGCTAAAATGGATTTTGGAAGGCCGTTGGCTGGATGAAGAACTTAGATCATATTAATGTTCTAGAGTTGAGAAGCAGTGTATTTAGGTTAGGTGTTTAGCCGGCTTGCCCTAATGCTATGTCAGGATGTTGACAGATAGTACTACACTAATGGCTTTCATTCGCAACATGGGAGGGACAATGTCCAACTCATATAATAAGAGAGCGAAATTAAATTGGAATTGGGGAAGCCACATATAAATTGTTGGCATCATGAAATAATAACATTTTATAAAGTTGTTTATGGCATCCAGAGCAAAAATTTTGGCAAGTGGATGTTGTCTCTTTGATTTGGGGGGAAAATAAATTCCATTACATTTTCTTAAACATTCAGCCTAATCGGCAGAGTAGCAAGGAGGGCTTTGATAGTCCCTGATTGGGACATGCAGCCATGGTTGGAAGTATTAGCCCTAGGAGCTATATTTTTCCTACACGTAAGGGAAAGACTTTTAAGCATTAATGATTCGTGGGGATATGTTAACATCCCTTCTGGCATTCCTTTCGGAAAACATATTTATGACACTTTGGTTTAGAGAAAGTTACTCAGCATGATTATTTGGACTGGTTATTAAATGATGATATTGGTTCAATAAATTGATTTGTTTGAATCAAGAAAGAATAACAAGTTACATAAATATGTTTTATGCCATCCACAAAATAAATGGGGCATTCTTTGTTTAAATACATAAAGTTAAGCCAATGGAACCATCCCTGGCCGAGGTAGTCCGCCTTTTATGAATGATGCAGGATGATGGATTAGGTTATGGAGCCATTAATGCAGCTCGATGAGCTCTTTCGGTCATCTTACGAAGGATTGACAGAGAATTAATTGGGAAACACGAAGTTCTTCAGTGTTTCAGGAGGTCATTATATGAAAGAAACCCTCCTAAACCATAGTATAATAGGTTTTGGGATGTCTCAGGGATATTTAAGTTTTCTTTAAAATGGTCTAGTTATGGACAGCTAGGCTATAAATTAGCTGTTTTGTTACTTTGGGTAACCGGTCATAGGGCCCAAGTAATTGTTGACCTTTTTACTTACTGGCCTAGACATTGATGACAAGGAGGCCATGTTTGATTTGGACAAATTATTAAAATCAAACAGTACAGGAGATCCCCTCTCCTTGATTCATTTTAATGGGTTCCCGCATAACAGGAAACTGTGTGTAGTGTCAGCCATTAGGGCTTATATATCCAAGATAAAAGGAATACATAATTCCAGACAGCTTTTGGTAAGCTTCATAAAGCCACATAAGGATTTATCCAGAGACACGATCGCCAGTTGGACGATTCACATGCTCAAGTCAGCAGGCTTTGACATAGGATGCTACGCTTCGCACTTTACAAGAGGTGCTATGGTCTCGAAGACGAGACAATTGGGAATCTCAGTGAAGAGAATCCTAGCATATGCCGACTGCAAGACGGCAAGGTCGTTGGCTAAATATGACGAGCGGGGTTGTAACCCGCCTACTCACCAACTAAGAAGATGTGTGAGAATTTACTAAATAGGAATTTATAACTGATAAATTACTATATTTATCAGATAATAGAGGGTAAAAATGAGGCTACGTAAAGTCTCCCTCGGCCTCGAGTAGCCGAGGCGTTGTACCGAGGTAAAATAGTATAGTTAGACGAATCTTACCTTGGTACAGATGATGGATAACTCTTGTTTTCCCGAGGTACAAGCCTCGGGTAGTCGTGGACTAAGGCCCGCCCACCACACCCTGCCACGACTATTACGTTTGCTTGTGCCAAAAAGAAAACATGAGGAATTCCAATCATTAAGCTCATTTTTATCCTGAATAATTAGGTGAAGATTGCTGTACCGGATGTTGCTTCCTTCTCTCCCTAGTCCACGACTACCCGAGGCTTGTACCTCGGGAAAACAAGAGTTATCCATCATCTGTACCAAGGTAAGATTCGTCTAACTATACTATATATATATATCTATGTATCTGTCTGTATCTATCTATATATCTGCAACAGATGGATATGACATCCTCCTGTGCTGGGTGCCTGGCCATGCCGGCATCCGAGGAAACGAACAAGCTGATCGGGCTGCGAAGAAGGCTCTGAACTGTGATGTTGAGTCGTGTCTGATCCCTCACTCTGATCTGAAACCACTAATAGCCACCCACATCAAATCCAAATGGCAACAGGAGTGGGATGAAAACATCAATAAACTGCAAGAAATTGAGCCATCTCTGGGAAAGCCACCACATACCCACACGGGAGTTCGGCGGGACCAAGTGGTCCTTAGCTGCTGCCGTATTGGCCACTCACGGCTTACACATGCTTTTCTGTTCAAGGGGGACCCTCCCCCTGAATGTATTGGGTGTCAGTCCCCACTTACGCATTTTATTAAGTTGTGTCGATTTCTTGGCCCTGCGCCAACAGGTTTACACTGCAACTAACATGCACAACCTTTTCACAAGGGTAACACAAGAAAACATTTTAGCCTTTTTAACAGCAGCTGGTCTATATCATCACATATAGTCCATTAAACCAATTAGATCAATTAATAACCTTTAACTTTTATCCACAAATTATGTAACTGTGAGCTCTTTGGGTCCACAGTCTAAACTGGCGGAAAATTGATTCTGTGCTTTTGCATTCTGTAAAAGCGATGGTTGAATAAAAAACAAACAATTCTCGCCGTGAATATGGCCTATGCTGCCGACACGGTATAAAGAAACCACCAATCAATCAGTCTATATATCTGTCTGCATCGATATATCTATGTACCTGTCTGTATCTATTGATCGCTCTATCAGGGGTAGCAAAATCTTGAAATGGACTTGAATCTGAAGGTGTCTTGAAAATGCCTTAAATTTGAAAATACCCTCAAAAGGCCTTGAAAATTACCAAATGCCAAAAGAAAACCACCTCAAATTTTCTTTTAATTTTGGGGAGGAGAGGCCAAATTTGGTTGACAATAGTGTTTTGAATGGCTGGGTGTGTGGCTTATTAACTACTCTAGGACAATTGTTAAGCATAATACAGATGTTAATTCCCGAGTTGCTTCTTTTGCTTTATAAAAATAGCATACAGAAACCTGGTGAAGTAAGATCATAAGGAGTTGACAGGTATATAATCATTCTAATGTCATATTTTTGCAGGCTTAAAAAATGAATTTCTTACATGAAAAGGCCATAAAAAGGCCTTACATTTGGTTGCTGAATAGCTGTATGAACCCTGTTTATGTGTTCATCTATCTATATATATCTCTCTATCGATCGATATATATCTCTCTATATATGTATATTTTGCTGCCTGCCTATAACAATGCTGAAGATCGGCCATCTGTACCATCAAATTGACACTAGAGATGGCTGTTTGTTTGTTGTTGTTTCACGTTTTGATGTTGCTAGGGCTAGGACGTACAGCAAACAAACAACCATCTCTAGTCTCAATTTGACGGTAAAATGTTGTAGGAGGATACACTTTTGTTTGCTCACACTTTCCTGATGCATCAATTGTATTTATATTTAAGACGATATCACAACAACGGCAGACGGCAGAGACAGTTACTGGAAAGTAAAGAATGCGGGGCGCTACAAGTGAGTTTAGTTGTAGACCTTTGGGAGCCTGTATGCGTCTAGCATTATAATCAAAGCCACTTGCTCTGGTTTATTGGGGTTTGACGTCCTAGCTAAATCTTAAGTTCTCAACCAGGACCGATACCGACTTGGTGACTCATGGCAGCTTTATAGTACGGCCCCATTAGAATACTGTGCTGCCGGCACCACAACCCAATACCTCACTCAGTCACAGTATCCCGACTCTGATGTAACCAGTACTTGCCCCGTCCTAGTAATGCTGAGCATCGGGACCAGTCTAAGTTTTTGTTTTGACTCGGTCGGGGATTAATCCCAATACCTCCTACATGGTTCTATATACCCAGATAAACAACATGTGTTGATTACATAGATATAAGTTAGGTTTGACATTATTCTACAGTTTTAATTCACCCTAAACCACATAAGACCTTTTTTTCTCCTTTTAAATGATCATCCCAACAAATCCTAAATAACTTCAATATTAGTATACGCTTTGCTTTTAATTTAAATACAATTAACTACACATGTATGGTTAAAAGCACACTATTTTACTTATACACTACAGTAGTACCTGTCTTAAGTGACCACTGTAATCAACGAACACTTACTATGTGCGCACACTTTCAATGTGCAAGCTGTCTTTGTTTCATTTGATTCTCTCCAATGACAGGACACCTGCTATATCAGGACAACGTTGGTCTGGGTACAGAGTTGTCTATTATAGTCAGGTACTACTATACCGATTTGGTAGACTATGTTATTGGTCAGGGATCATTTTTATGCTGTGCCTTTTCCACATGTGAAATCTGTCATCATCATCATCATGCTGTCGGTCGCGATGCGACAAAGACTGCTTTCATTACTTGACTGCTGCTCTCCATTTAGCTCTCTGCTGTGAGAGTTGCGTCCATGAGTCGGTCTTAATGTCTCTCAGCTTCAGGTTTCTCTTGATGGTATCCTTGAACCGGAGACGTGGGCACCCTCTCTTTCTGTAGCCAGAAGACAGTTGAGAATAGAGGATCTGCTTTGGTAGCTTGTCTGATGACATCCTCATGAGGTGTCCAGTCCACCGGAGATTCTTTTTGATCAGAAGATCTTCCATAGAGGGCAGCCCCGTCCGTTCGAGTATTTCCTTATTTGTCACTTTGTCCTTCCAGGTTAGCCTCATGATTGAACGCAGATGTCACATCATGAAGGCATGCAGCTTTTTCATCTGTCGTCTGTACACTGTCCAGGCCTCGGCTCCGTATAGTAGGGTGGATAGCACAATTGCACGGTAGATCTTGCCTTTGACCCGAATGGACACATGGTGGTTGTTCCAGAGTCTCTGGCGTAGTCGGCCAAAAGATGCGCTAGCCTTGGCCATCCTCCTCTGCATTTCAGCATCAATGCGTCCATCACTTGATATACAGGGATGAAAGATCTCCGCGATTCCGTAGATTTCCAGGATTTTTCAATCCCGCAGCACCATCAGAGTATATTAATATGTGGTGCAGACTCCGCAGCACTATCAGCGTACTAATAAATGCTTCAAATGGTGCAGCACTATCAGCGTATGGCAATATATATGAAACCCGACTTCCAGGAATTTTCCGCAATTCCCTGACAAGGCTAAACCTATGGGAGATTATCAGCATTTCCGCTTTTTTACCCGGAGACCACTTTCATCCCTGGATATAGTGCTTCTGAGGTAGGTGAATTCCGGATCAGAGTTCAGCTTGTTTCCGTCAACCATGATCTCCTCCTCTCGGGTTGTTGTAGAGTTGGGTTGGTACATCACCTCTGTCTTCTTGATGTTATGCATTTCATGAAAGCTGCCTGCAAAAGTGTTGAAGTGCTGCTGGCTTTTGCAAGTTACCAGCGGCACTCTCTTGGGGAGCAAATAGAGGTTTCACACCGGCAAGAACATGTCAAGACAGGTGCAAAACTATTTGTCCTGCAGTGGCTGGTCGGGAGATGTTGGGAGTTCCATACATCAACCGTCCTTAATGCTGCCACAGTGACATGGTTTTCTGTTTAGGGTTTGCTCCCTTAGGCTTCGGTTCTGTCAAGAACCTGTACCACAAGGCAGTGGTTTACAACTCTGCAAGGCAGGTGCGTCAAACTCCCTGAGGTATTGCTATACCTGCAATACCTGCATACCGCTGTGAAATCTGTATGGTGCACCTTATTTAGGAGTAGGGACCAGTGGGACATCCGTTGATACTGATTTGCCCATATATGGGCATTTTTTCGGAGCCCACTTTTAAGTAATCAAATACACAATAGGCCCACATTGTCAATTTCCCTCAGTGATCTCTGAGTGGCAATCTAAATGTGGGCGGAATCGTCTGCTTACAATGAAAATCACCCTCCATCGGTTGCTAGAGAACGGCTAATATCGGACATTGTGTACAGTGGAAATGTAATATAGAGTTGCCACGCAAGACTGGACTAGTCTGATTCTTTTCTTTTCACTTACTCTGCTTGTCTAACTAAAAAAAAAGAGTAAAATTACAAAAAAATAAATTTAAGAAACAGGGAGAGTGATTTCAAATGTTTGCACAAATACTACTCGCGGAGTAGAACATTTTTTATTTTGTTGAGATGCATGTTATGTCGCCAGTCAGTGACACCGGTGTTTTGCTTTACTATGTAGTGACATTTGTGCGAAGCTAGAGACCATTATGCCAAATAAAAATTGCTGGGAAAGACTTTGAATCCATGCAAGCTTTTGTTTTATTTTTAGAGAGTGCAAGAGGACACAAGGCGTTTCTACGACAGATTTAGTCGGAAGGTAGGATGCTTTCCAGCTTGTGTATTAAAACCACACACAAAATATCACTAACAACTTATAAAACAGTTTGTATTGTTGTGTTTTCTATGCCTGATTTATCTTGTCTAATTGGGAGAGCTCTTGTCCACTGATCTGAAGTCCTGTTCTGGACTAAGGTCAAATGCAGGCATGAATTTGCTCAGTTAGGTTCCTTGCAATATTCCGTAACTGAGTATGAGGCTGATCGCATAATCTACAAAAATGTTCCGAAATTATGATAGCTGGATATTTGATGGTTGATCGGGGGGGGGGGGGGGGGGGGGGGGGGGGGAGAGGATGTATGGATAACCGGATGTGCGGATGACCCGATGTACGGGTGACCTATGTATGAGTCATTGGATGTACCCCTGTACATCCAATGACTCATACATAGTGTTCAAGGTATGCCTCAGAGGCGCTTCGGGGAAATTCCGGACGTCGCACTAGTCTGAATGACTAGCTGTCAGGTGCCTCGAAAATGTCGGACCCCATAGGTGGTAGCCATTTGCTATCGGGACCTTTCATGAGCCATTTCTCTCGCTATACACTTGGTGGCAGCACCCGTTCCCGGTCCAAATTGGCCATCATGGTTGAGGTGCTGCTCTGCAAGAGACCCTGACACCTCCACCCAAACCACCTACACCCCCAATACACACACCTACACCCCACTACACCCATACACTCCACCACACCCACCCCACCCACCCCACCATACCAAGTCACCACACACCCCTACACCCCCACCACACACACCAAAATCCTCACCACACCCCTACACCTCCACCACACAAACATACGCCTCCACCACACACCCACCATACACCTACACCCCAACCACGCACACCCCACCATACACACTCACCACACACCAAAGCATACAGAGACCGGCATGGTGTGCCATCTGACGAGAGTCATGCAAACTGAAAGGTCCCCATTGAAAAGAACAGCTCTGATTGGCTGAAACCACTGAATTTGGCGGCCATTTTCAAAGCGTTTTTTGCCTTCTACCTGAAAAGCGAGACGTCTGAGGCATCTCCAAAGTATACCCTGAACGCAAATAGACCAAAACGATGTCTTAGAGTCGACTCGGAGGCGTACCCTGAACGCCGCCCAGGTGACCAGATGTAAGACCAGATGTATGTGTGACTGAATGTATGAGTGACCAGATGTCTGACCAGATATTTGTGTGACTGGATGTATGTGTGATGACTGACTGGATGCATGGGTGACATGGTGATATCAACAACAAATAACAAAATCTAGTCTAATTCCAGAGAAACCTAGTTAATTAGCTGAGATGCTAGCACTTTTTTTCTTTCTTTTTTTATGTGATGAATTTATTTACATTATTTTTTATTAGTTATTTAAACACTGATATGTTTACTGCATTTCGTGTTGCAACTGGCAGTATATTCCAAATATTGCCACTCATATTAGCTACACTGCGATCATATGCACTGCATTTTGCTTTTACCATTGCTAATAACGGACCATCATTGCTTCTTGTGCACCTTGTTTATAACCTGATTATTTTGGGTTCGAGATTTGTTGTATGCATACAATTTTAGGTGATCCTGTTGCCTGTTTTGGAGGAATTTTACTCGTGCTATCTTAAGGCAGCTCTTGCATTGGGAAAAGTTTACTATTTTGCTCTATTTTGGAGCCTCTGCAGTTTATGTTGTCGCACCTTACTACCTCCCATGAAGATTATATCCATAGTCGAAATATGGTACCACCATAGATTTGAAGACCTTGATGGCCATGCTTTCTGTCATGTAATACCTAATCTCGGATAGTAACCAAATTTTGTGGTTTATTTTCGGGATAATGCCCTCTATGAATTCATTATAATGACTATGCACTATGATTTTCGTCTGATTTTCGATTTGATAGAAATTAAAGGTTACTGCATCATTACTTTGGTTGTCTATTTGACACGGAGATAAGCACAGCTTGATTCATCTTTGTCTATAATACATGTGCACAGCCACTTATAGCCACATTCACCATCCATGTACATTGGACTTCGCCTTAGTGCTATCTCAATAGGGAGAATGTTATTCTGAAATTGTAAAGGTCCCTGGTTCAATTCCTGATTTGGTACTTCCCCCCCCCCCCTTTAATACCTTATTATGAGAATGTATCCGCGGTGTCATCACTGCACCAAGTGTCCACTTTGATGCCTGATAACAGTATTCTGGAATTAAGGCCAATAAACACATACATGTACCATAAAAACGATTTTCTACGAATTGAATTGTCCACTTAGCTGGCACAGTACTGTGGTCGGCAACGGCAAAAGTGTGCACATGTGTGATAGTTTCTGATTGGCTATCAAGTATGGTGGTAATGGCTAAATAGGATATTAGTTATACGATACCGTCCAGGGGCGTAGTCAAAGATAAAAGAAAATTGTAAGCACAAAATTGTTCGCACATACTTACAAGAAAAGGAAAAAGTTGTAAGCGCAAAATAGAAAAGTGCCTATGATAAAAGATTTAGAATGAAAAAAATATGATGCTGAGAAAAATTGTTGGCACCTTTCAGTGCGACAATGTAGAAACGCCCCATGTGTCACTTTTTGTTGCCTGAACTTAATTGCGTGCATTTGTTTTCAGAATGTTGCTAGTCACCAAACAACACCATGAACGTGACGAAGAGAAAACTCCCGACATGTCGAAGCTCTCCGACATCGGGCAGGTGAGAACTGATAATTAATTACAATTGAGTGATCACAACTAATATGCGCTTAGGAAATCATGACTTTACCATTGTGTGTTTGTGACTTTGGGAAGAAAAACGACTGTAGATGTTTTGAAACTATGGTTAAAGCGCGGTTCATCTCCATAGTGACAGCAGACGACATTTGCCTGCATTCAATGTGATGTAGATTTCGGTTATTTTGTCCTTTTAAGGGCTATTCATAATCTACAACAGGACATTGTTAATAATTGGGCTAACATTTTTATTGAAGTAATAATTGTTTGTCCAATATTCAGTAAATAGCCGTATGTCCTCAGTTAGATAGTGTTAATCCAAGAGGGGTGGGAGTGGGGGGCGGGGCACTGTTACTTGGTAGTTAGCGGAAACATTATGTAAAGCTTTATTTCCCTACATTATCGCAAATAGTGTACTCAAAGTTTCTGACAAAAAAAACCACAAATTTTAACTCTTGTCGCCGTGATCATTGCCTTTGTTGCCGACAAGTTGTAAAACAACTACCAATCAATCATTAATCAATATGTGCCTGACAAAAATGTGAGAAAGAGATATTTAAAACAAATGTAAAAGGCTATTGTATTTTGGCATGTGCAATTATGAAAGGGAATTTAAGCATTATCAAAAGAAAGCCTTAATTAAACAAATATTTAAAGGGGAAGTTGAAAAGAAAGCTGGGGCAGAGGGTAAATGGACAACAACAAAAGCAGAAATTTGTCTTTAGATTAACAAACCCTGATATATTCCTGAGTTAATTTCTTCATAATTATTGCCTCTGCAAAAGACTAAAGAACCGCGCTTCAACCCTGGTTAAGCAAGCACTGTGTGTACACACAGACACACGGAGAGATACCTTACTTAATGTGCATGGTCTGCTCTTTTCCAGTTTAGTGGTTCTCAAAATCTGGGTGGCCACAAACAGCCCTTCGAAGAGGTAGGCTTGGCGAGCGTCCATAACCCCAGTATATCTTAAGCCCCTTCTTATGGTTTGCTTTGTGATAGTGCAGCAGCGCCCTCTGTCAAAGAACGAGGTCGGACGACAATTCTTCCCACAACCTGGTTTTTTTCTCCGTCTAAAAAATCTTTTCTTTATTTAATTATTTACATTTTAAGGTGAGGGGGACAGATGTCCGTTAATCATCACAATGAGTCATGGGGCGTTAAACACTAATAGAAGTCGCAGTCTGTATTAAATTTGCTTAATCCGATTGGTGTTAGTTTCCGCTTTAAAAAAAAATCTTTTTCTTTCTTTAAACACACATTTTTTTGTCACCCACCTTGATCGTTATAATCTATATTCAGGGATGAAATTCTAAGTAGCACAGACGAGCAGAATTTGAAAGCATCCCGTGTAATATCGTACCTCTGGCATGTGACAATTCAATATCAGATTGACCTTGTAATATCATCTCGTGTTGGTAGACCGTGGGTTCAAACTCTGGTCGAGTGAAACCAATCACTTAAAAATTGATACTTGTCGCTTCCTAGCCAGGAGCTCGGCATTATTAGTACAGGGCAAGGACTGGTTGGCTCAGTGTCAGGATAATGTGACTAAGTGGGATATCAGGTCATGGTGCTGGCGGCCTGGTCTCCCAGTGGGACAGCACTATAAAGTCACCATGAGTGTGCACTGTCACAAGTCAGTACCCGTCCTGATATGACTTTAGATGTTGCTAGGACATAAAACAACAACAAACAAATGTAATATCATCTATAGTTTAAAAAAAATTATTCCTCTGTGCCTATGGAATGGTGACTTTACGGGTTATAAGGGAGAGCTGAAGAAAAATATAGAAACACTGGGATGTGGCCTTTATCAGCGGTTTAGCACTCATGGTGACTTTATAGTGTTGCCCCACTGGGATACCGTGCTGCCAGCGCCATGTAGTGGCGTCCCACTCAGTCATATTATCCGGACACCTATTCTTCTATTAATGAAAATCGTCAAGGAAGGTAGCGATAATCATGCATTTTGAAAGGCTTTGTTTTGACTCGCCTGGGGATCGAGCCCATAACCTCACGTATGGGAAGTGAGCACTCTACTGATTCAACCAACCCGTCCAGTTGATTACTAAGATTAAACGACTAGTTCGATTCGTGTGGGGAGGAAGTGAAAAGCGACGTTTTGTGTTTTGTGTTTGTAGGGTCCAAGGTTTTTGGCACTGGATGCTCACCACGGTTTCTATGATAAGCACCATACCTGGCTTTCATCGAATAAGCTTGCTTATAAATAGACTATCTGAGCCATCCTTAAGTTTTTCTCATTTCATTTATTTCCTTGTTGATTATGATTTATTTGTGCTTATTTGATAATTAATGTAATTTGGGGTCGGGAATTGGTATGCCTTTGAACCGGTCCCATATGAAGTGAGGTCTGATTACCTACGAAGTGAATTTTAAAATGGACCAGTCATGACGTCACTACCTACTACATTCTGATTGGTGGAATGCTTTCTGTGTGGCACATACACAGTCTGCGCCCCGTGACAGTACACCAGTAGCTAAAGGGAGTATGATAATTGTGGTTTGTCGAACATAATATTAAACATTGATACATGCTTTTGTTTAAACTACAAGGTGTGTCTAATGACACAGTTAATAGCCAATCAGAAGCTAGCATACAAGTGAACCCCCTTTCCTGTTGATGGCTACAGTACTGTACCAGCCAAGTGGATAATTCAACTTGTACTGACAGACTCAGCATCAGTAGCACTGGCGGAATGGTATTCCAGTGAGGAAGCTCTATAAAGCCACCACAAGTGCGCGTTGTCACAAGTCAGTGCATACCTCAGGGTGCAAACAAAAATCACAGCGGAATTCCGTTATTTTCATGTCAAATCCGTTATTTTGAACTAAAAACTGACAGCATAAAGCCTAAATTGATCAAATACCACTTCTCCGTAGTCATGATCTCCAATCTAACATCAGTATTTATTTTAATTTTATTTGTCATTCTTTTTTGTGATGATCATGTTGCGATGTGTTACATTATTTCAATTGGTATCATTATAATAAAAGTGCAGTGTCAAGTTGAATGCTAAAGTCCCCGTCAATTAATTCTAACATGATAGCAATACATAAGTAACATAATCAAGCATAAAATTAAACAGTGTGGAATGGAATTTGTTATTTTTTTCTGAAACGGAATTGAAATCATTGGCACTACAATTGCTGTGCTACTACTACCCATTGCCTTTAAATGGCCTGGAAGGCCCATTTCTATTTGCTAATTAAGAATTATGTCCTTGAATTGTACCCCTCGTTTTGTAATTGTTGGAGATTTTAACTGTTTTCTTTTATGTCTCGATAAGTGTGATCACAATAATAATGAATTAATCCAAAAATAATTATCTGGAGTGGAGTAGGTAATAGAAATGCCATGTAATAAAACGTGCACGTCGTCAAGTGTTTAATATTTGAAAAGAAAACCTACACCAAAAAAACACCTGCCGATTTGCAGACTGCTTTACGGGGTTGCATTTAGCACATGTCAATATCCTGTTTGGTTGATGTGGTTACGAGTATGATATGTGAATAACCGTTGTCGCCCAAACTCATATCTGCTGTTGGCGCAACACGTTGCTCCTGGCAGATTTCAGTGCTTTCTTTGGAAGTTGACAATTGCATCATATTTTGTTGTTCAGTTCACTTGTCATCTTTTGACAGCCACACCCAGCTAAGTGCGGGGGAAACCAGTTATAGCTGGTTCTGATATGGTGCCCCCCCCCCCCCCATTCACTAAAGTTTCGCAGTCAGTTTTCACCTATTCCTATCTATCTTGTTTGTTGGAGTTTTATTGTCCTGACAACATCTAAGGTCATATCAGGACTGGTACTGCCTTGGGATAGTGCACACTCATGACAACTTTATAGTCTGCCCCACTGGGAGACCAGGCTGCCAGCACCATGACCTGATATCCCACTCAGTCACATTATCCTGATACTGAGCTAACCATTCCTTGTTCTATTTTTAGTAATGTCAAGCGCCAAGCTAGGTAGTGACAACTATCAATTCTGTAAGTGATTGGTTTGACTCGATCAGGATTCAAACTCTGGACCTTCCGCATGGGAAGCTAGCAGTAGCACTCTACCGATTCAGCCACCGTGTTTGATTCTCCTTATTTATATACATATATACAGGTAACGGTGAAAACTGCCCACGAAACTCGTCTTATGATACTGTGTCCTGCTACCATGACACAATTTAGACTGTTGATAGTCTAGCCATCTTATGGAATTTGGGGAATGTTGGCTATACATTGTATTGTGAAATAATCTTCTGATACCACCACTGATAACTGCTTAGAGAGCTGTGTTCATCCAGACAAGATAGCAATCAATTACATTTCCCTTATATGGCAGACACCTCTCTGCTTCACCTTTTCTTCTGGCCGGAATGCGGAATATGCTAACTAGTACCTGTCTTCAAAGGACAGCTATGCATCTCGACCACTGGTGTCCTGACATAGCAGGTGTCCTGTCATTGGTGGAACAGTCAGATGAGAAAACCAAACAGTTCAGACGTCGAACAATTGTTCGCACATGGCCGAGGTTTTCTGATCACAGGGGTCGCTGAAGGCGGGTACTATTCTTTAATGAGCGTGGCATACATCTACAATAACAATAAGGGAAAATTTGACTTCTTGGAAATCTGCCAGTGCTAAGCATGTAGCAGGAGATTACTATTACAGCGTTCGTACTGGTCATAAAACACCTAAAAAGTACTAACTTTTGAAAATGCAAAGATTAAGTACTGAAAAGTCCTACAATTTAAAAGAATGGCGGGAAACGACCAAAACCCCGAATATGTCGCAAAAAAAATTATTCACTAGACTAATCTTACCTAGTACAGGGTACTAAAATCAAACAAAACAAGGAGGATCAACCTCACAATAGTGTGTCAGCCTTTAGAAATGACGGGAAAAGGCGAAAACACATCTACTGAGGTGGAAGCCAAGGATTGCCAGGATAATGGAGGCCAACAACTAGTCAAGGAAGACATAATAAAGCTGGTAATTCAAACAGTAAAGGAGGAACTGGAAAAGGCAAACAAAAAATGTGTGGACGAAAATAATGGCACAAACAACACGGAAATTGTCTACAGAAACAACAAAACTAAGGGAAATGACTGCAAAACCAAACTAGAAGCGTTACAAGTAGCATATGACACGCTACAGATAGAATGCGCATGGTACAAGGCAGAATACGAAAAAACCCAGAAAAAACAGACCAATGAAAATGTAAGCAAAAATGCCAACACCAGGACAATGCCCACGGATAAAAAGAAGCCTCAAACGGAAGCGATCCAAAATCAGGCAATCAAACCAAAAACTGGGGAAAAAAAAACTCAGTGTCATAGTCCACGGCATTCCCGAAAAAGAAAATGAAAGCATTCAGGAAACAATCACTGACATGCTAAAAGAAGCGGACTGTGACTTTGGCTGGACAGTAGTGACTAAGGCCTTCCGTCTAGGAAAAAAACCCAAAAAAGAAACAACACCAAAAAAACACCCTGGCAATACTGAGCAGGCTGAAAAAAAAAGCCAAGGTGGGGAAACAAAAGAACAAGAAATCCAGGCCACAGAGAAAGTCCAAACCAGGCCGAGGAGTATAAAAATCCAGCTGGAGAAAGAGTCGCAAAAAAAAGAACTCTTCCAGAAGAAAAAAACACTCCAGGCCAAAAAAGACTACAACAAAGTCACAATAAGACCAGTAAGGACAGAAACGGAAATGCTGAGTGAAAAAACAGTACAACAAATGTACACACTTGCACTCGAGACCAAAAGTGACAAAATAAAATCGATCAAAATGAAAGGGTGTAACATAGAAATAAATGGGAAAACCTACACACCCAAGGAGTTCGGAGAGATTGAGATTCAAGAGATCACACCAGAAAAGGGTGCAACAAGGGAACACCCCTGGGGAGTGTCGTTCCAAGGCCACAACTCCCCCTTTAGTAACCTGTACAAATGCGAAGTCACAGGAAAGGATGGGAAAAAGTACACCTCGGCCGAGCAATACTACTGCTCAATAATGGCCAAATATCACGATAAACATGACATAATGAGAATGATCGAAAACACGGACAACCCGTACACAATAAAAGCAATGGCCAAAAAAATATGGAGATCACCAGAATGGTGCAAAACAAATGAAAAAGTGCTGGAGGATATCGTCCACGCAAAATTCACACAAAACATAGAGCTAAAAGAAAAGCTAATAAATGCCCCTGGAAATGCATTCAGGGAATGCACAAAGTGCCCATACTGGGGCTCAGGAAGGTACCTGGACAGCGCCAGTGAAGGAGAAACGATAAAACCAGGTTACAAAAATAAAATGGGGGACATCCTCCAAAAAGTCAAGGAAACCCTGACAAATGCCAACAAATAAAAAGGAAAAATATAAATAAGGAATAAACAAAACTATACAAATGTTCAGATCGGGGAGAACTGGGAAAGGAACCAGGGCTCCAAACCATGAATATCACAAATTTACTATCTCACTAACACGCTTTACTAAAAATATGCCATCCTCCACACAAAACAGGTAATAAGTGCAGTGACTTACACAACTACCCACCAGAGGGAGATGCGTGTGCTGCATGCACCAGCACCCCCCCCCCCCCCACACACACACACACAAACTCAATCTAACTAAAACTAAAAAGTAAAATTCGCGAAATCAAGCAACCACTCACCGAAAAGCACAAATATATATGGTAGAAGAAATTGAATGCAAGCTGGGGAGGGGCACACACTTTGCCCACCTAAACTGCCAGAGTGCATCCAACAAAATCGACACAATAAAAATACACCTAAAAAGAGAAAATCTCGACATACTGGCACTGTCAGAAACATGGTTCACTGACAACCACAAAAACAACACCCTCAACATAGATGGATATAGGCTTGTACGCAATGATAGGCAGCAAAATAACACACTAAACCAAACAAAAAAGGGTGGAGGTGTTGCCCTTTACTGCAAAGACACCAAAATTCTAGATCCTGAAGCACTAATAACAGCTAACTTATCAAATGAACACATAGAACTACTATGGTGCCTAATAAAAAATGAAAAGCAAGCAAATATAGCCATAGCAAGCCTCTACAGACCTCCATCAGGGGAAATTGAACTCTTCATTGAAGCCCTAGAGAAGAGCATAAACACCATAAAAAAACTGACAAAGGCAGAAATCTTCATACTAGGAGACTTTAATGTAAATTACAACAGCAATGATAAAAACAAACTAATGCTGCAAACCACAATCAAAATCTTAGGCCTACAACAGCTCATCACTGAAAAAACAAGGCTCAGTAAAAATAGCACCACAATTGACCTAATACTAACCAACTCAAACCACGCCACTAAATGGGGCACCAGGAGCTGGGGTATAAGTGATCATGAGCTAATATATGTAACAAGGAAAAAACTAAAAAGCACAAATCACTATGAGTATAAGATGGGCAGGTCCCTAAAAAACTACTCAGAAGATGCATTAAAAAATCATCTGCACCAAAACATAAACATCACACAAAACAGAGATGATGTTAATATCTATTGGGGCAACATCATCGCAGAAATAAGAAAATCAGCTGACGAGATGTGCCCCATTAAGAAAATAAAAATACAAAAAAACCAGGACCCCTGGGTAGACAATGACCTGCTAACGCTCATCATATCCAAAAGTAAACTGGGTAATAAAGCAAAGCTCACAGAAACTATAGAAGACAAACTGGCCTACCATATTGCCAGAAACCACTCTCTCAAAGCTGTGAGAACAGCAAAAAAGAAATACATAATAAAGCAGGACAGAGACTGGGGAAGCAATACAAACAGATTCTGGAAGAATGTAGACCTATTATTCCCCAAAAATAACAAAGAAGAGCACACAACCTTCCAAGATAACGAAGGGACAATACTCTCAGACAAAGATGCAGCAAACAAACTGAACACGCACTTTGCCACAATAGGACAAACGCTGTCAGGAAAATTTAAAAAAAGGTGGGAAAATAGATCAGGAACTGTGCAGAATGAAATCCCCACCTGCAAAACAGATATAATAGAAGTAAAAAAACTAATAAATGACATAGACACAAATAAACCAAGTGGAATAGACGAAATACCAACCAAAATGCTGAAAGAGGCACTCCAAGCCATCCCAGCCACTATAGTCGACCTATTCAACATCTCCTTTGAACAGGGGCATTTTATCTCAGCCTGGAAAATGGCAACCATTACCCCTATCCACAAAAGTGGAGACAAACAAAACATGGGAAACTACAGGCCAATATCGATTCTTCAAACTCCAGGCAAGCTCATTGAAAAAGTGCTACATAGACACATAAATGAACACCTGGAAAAAAACAATATACTAAACGAAAGACAAGGAGGTTTCAGGAAACTGCACTCCACATCTAAAACAATAGCTAACCTAACAAATGACATATTGGCGTCAATGAACCAAAAACAATTAGTTGGAGCAGCCTTCATTGACTTCAGCAAAGCATTCGATACAGTAGACCATAACATACTATTGGAAAAACTAGAATCCATGGGCATAAAATCCAACACTATGGACTGGATAAAATGCTACCTGAAAGACAGGCAACAGAGAACAAAAATAAACAATACACTATCAGACAACCAACCTGTCACATGTGGTGTACCGCAAGGGTCAGTGCTAGGGCCACTGCTCTTTATAATCTACATAAACGATCTTGAAAAATGGTTACAAACCGAATGCCTCCAACTATATGCAGATGACACAGTCATATATGCAAACGGCACCACAGAAGAGGAGGTAATAACTAAACTAAACAAGCTCCTACTAAAACTGGATGAGTGGTGTGAGTCCAACAAAATAACCATCAACACAAGCAAGTCAAAAACAGTTCTCTTCTCGCATAAACAAATGCCAGAAAGAAAACTACACTGTAAGCTAGGAAGCCAAACACTAGAAAATGTAGACCATTACAAATACCTAGGCCTTGAGTTGGACAGCCAACTAAACTACAACCTATGTATAAACAAAATTGTCCAAAAGGTAAACCACAAACTGTGGCTATTTGCAAAGCTAAGAGACTACATGACACAAGAAATGTCAATAAAAATCTTCAAGGGCATGGTGCTACCCTATTTTGACTATGGAGATGTAAACTACATGGGTGCAAAGAAAGAACTTCTAAAAAAACTGCAAACACTACAGAACAGAGCCCTGAAAATCTGCCTCAGAGTAGACAAGCTGCACCCCACCTATGACATACACAAAAGAACCAAAGTAAAATTGCTAGAAAATAGGAGAATAATTCATCTGAAAACATTAGCATACAGCTATAGTCAAGACAATAAACTCCTAACAAAACCACAAAGGGCAACTAGAGCAAATAATGCGCCACTACTAAAGCAGACCAGAAGCCAAATAAAAGCTCACGAGAGAAGCACGCTAGAAATGGCTGCCAAGGTGTGGAATGCCCAAACAGTAAAGGAACGACAAATTCCTGACCTAAAAACATACAAAAAATATCTGTGCAAAATAAGGCTAGGAACCCCCAACTAAGCTGCACCGCAAAAGGGCAGGTGATACATGTCACGGCCCACCAGCGAGACGCCCAATGGAAGGTAACCATACCAAAAGCACCCAGATAACACACCTCACAGCTGCGTACAAGCCTATGATATGTAAATAGGAGTAGGCTAGTCTAGAAATAAGAGTAGAAAAAATAAAGCACATATATGCCAAGAAAATCCAAAAAAATTAACATAGACTACTATAGTACTAACCAGACCAACCAACTATCTATCTGCTACTGAAGTACAGGCAATCAAATACCTTATCAGCAGCTACTGTGTGATAAGACAACACCAACACTACAGCTGGCCAGCATTGAAAACAAGCCTGAATACCCAGGCTTATATGCTATGGACAGTATAAATACAGCCTCAATTAAAAAAAAAAACAAAAAAAAAACAATTATGCAGAAAGTATTATGGATGTCAATATATTGAAAAAACGTTTGTCTTGTTTCTAAAATCAATCTTTATTTTGTAATTCACCACATAGCTTGCACTTTAGGTATTTTTGTTGTTAGGCCAAGTTAATCTTTTATAATAGGTATCCCAAGTCATTTTTGCAACTCATTAGAAAGTACTATATGTTAATATATATCGACAGCTCTTACCAGGAGAAGAAGAATGACAAATATTTAAATAAAATCGGATAATTAGTTAAAAGGTTATAGGGTTTCCAAAAATCTGATATTTTGACACTTTGGATGAAACCCTTATTACAGCCCTCAATATAGGAACTTCTATTTCGGGAATATGTATCACTACTATACATATTTCAAGTCTATTTTTTTCCCAGAGTAACCAAATAATTAATTCTAATTAATTAATAAAATGTGCGCGAGCAAACGATAATAAAACAGAAAGCACCATGAATTTTTCACTGCTGCACATCAAATTCTCTTGTTTAGGAGTGTGACTATTCACTGCCAAGATCAAATTTGGTTAATTATGAGAGTAACTTAATGAGAGAGTGTTACAATTGAAGAAATTGAGCCGACGTGCAGCGATCACTATGTAAAAGCATTACCCCATGTGGTATAGAAAACAGTAATTGTATTATTCAAAAGTAGGACAACATTAGCTTTCTAACTATATACAAATATATATTGATATTATGAGCCATTTTGGGCATCATTTTGAAGTTTTGAAACGTTTTTTAATAATTCTGTTCAAAGTTGTTATTGATATTTGATACTAAAATGTAGCTAAGAATCTGTTCTATCGTTTCTATATAATTTTGAACATGTGGAGGCTATGGGGTTTTGCGCAACTTTAATTGAATGTTGCATCAACAATTCTTGGTGACCTGGAGCTGAGGCCAAAAGTTATGAAATGCACAAATTCAGCTCTCATGTATATCATTTTTCCTAAAAGATTGATACAGTGACACAAATAATAAATAACCGATACACAAAGAGCAGTTCATGACCTTTAGTTCGATGTACTTTTTATTTCAATTGGTAAATCTTTAGATGAACTATAGTGAGTTTAGACTGAGCTTTTGTTCATACCTAATGATGCATTTCAAGCAGCCTGGTGCGCTCTATTGGGATACATATTTATAAGCAGTAACTCTAGGTAGGCTTATGAATTTTTGTTTTGCAACCTGTCCTTATATCACAGTTGAATACTTGTTCTTTGAAAGGTGACATTTAGTGTCATTTTGAAAAAATTGGTTATTGCAGGCAGACAATAATTTTGGGCCAACCTTGACTGTCCTCCAAAGATTACATTGGAATTTTTCCTCATCTGATGGGCAATATGATTAGTTGAGCATACTCGGAACCTGGAGTTATTGCTGGCTGAAAAAAGTGTGGAATTTCTTCATTTTGGTCCTTAAAAAAGTTGTAATGATCCTAAAAAGTACTTTAAACGGCCATTTTTTTAAAAGCCTGAAAAAGAGTCGGAACGCTATATTACCAAACCAAAATTTAAAAGAAGAAAATTCGAAATTCACTGAAAAATGGGATAATTCTTATCGCTGACGGCTGTAGTTGGGTGAGTTGGCAGTAACTTATGTGGGCAGGTGAGTGACTGATGGTGATGTCCCATCTTGCAGGACAAGACGACGCGCAGCCCCTGGACGGGCACCTCTCAGTTCATCCCGACCACGAGGCGCATCGTTCAGTTCTCGGAGGGAAAGGAGCCCGGGCCCAACGACCGGATTGTCTACGTCGCAGGCGCCTTCGACCTGTTCCGTATCCTTTAGGTATCTGGCATTGCGCCATGAATGATCTTTTTTTTTACTAATGTATAAACAAGAAACGGTTCTAGCGTTGAGGATAGCAGAACTATGCCGTCTCATATAGCTTATTAAACTAATTTTCACCATTTCTGGACGAATGATATCTTTGACTTTACCTTCCCTGGCTGCAGTTTTTGTAATTGGGAGATTGTTTAACTTCAAGTGTCTTTTGGTACATAATTCAGTGCTGCCATTTTATACTTTTTGGAAAGTATTATACTTTTTCAAAGAAAAACTACGTTTTATACTTTTTTCAGGTGTAAATACTTGTTTGTGCTTTTTTCTGCAAAATTGCCAATCTGGTATTGAAAACTCTTCAGACTTGGAACTAGGAATTTGATGAGATTGAGAGATGTCCTTTGCTAGTCTCATTGCAGGAGTAGTGTGCCAACCCACACTTCTGCCATTCAGGGACTAGTGTCCTAACCATTAGCCTATCTAGGTTCTATGGTGCAACCAACTTTCCATCCTTCCTGTGTATGTAGTATTTCACCTTTGGAGGTGAGTGCACCTCACTACACTTGCTAGTCACTGCAATGTGGGTGATACCGGATGTGGCATGGTTTGAAATTGGCTTTTTTTGCCGGTTCTGCTCTATCTGTTTATGTCTCAGTGGGGTTTTCTGTCTTGGTCACATCTGAAACATATTATAATGGCTATCTACATGCAACCGACAGTTTGCTCTCATGGTTACTCCAGAGTGTGTGCACAATTTTGATACTTTCTTTTGAAAGATGTTATACTTTTTTTGGTAAAATCCAGTGTGGCAGCACTGATAATTGATTGTGTGCTTTTACATTCTATGTAAAAGCAATGGCCGAATAATAATAATATGACAGAATACAAGTTGAACCTTTCTTTCCATAATTATGGCCTTTGCTGCCAACACAACACTAACTAACCCTTAGGTATTTGAGCCTGCCGGCCATTGGCAACATTGAATCAGACGGAACATAATGCCTGTTGATGATTTCTGCCGGGTAATTTGGCTGAAGTTCATTGACTTCGCCCCCCCCCCCCCGTCCATTTCCAAGCAGGTGAATTCATCTCGATAGCAGATGAATTCAGTCAACATTCATTGTTGAATTCAGCCCCCTATGGTAAATACACAGATATTTCCTAGATGTATACCGGACAGGGTGGTCCAATTGGTAGAGCGGAGGCTCCCATGCAGAATGCCGGTACTTCCAATCCTGGCTAAAGGGCCTGTCACACTACGACTTATAGCCGTAGCGTATGCCGACGTATGTCATTTTCGACCAACACATCAGCGTAAGTCGTCATCCGTTACGTATACATTGGATATACATCGGGCATACGTCGGGCACGTCACCGTGCATCGAGGCTCTGAAAATCTTTTGTGCATGCTCAAAATTTCCAACGTGTGTCGATGTGTGGCTCATACGTTGAGTGTACGTTCAGGGTACGTCGGGAGTACGTTAGGTATATGTTGCTGCACATTAGCCGTACGTTCAGCCGGTTGGAATGTGCAGTCTGCGTACTGCCAGCGGATGCATTATCTACTCCTAATGTACTTCGAACGTATGCCTGCCATAAGTCCAGCGTATTTAACGTATACGCCATACTTCTAGCGATGGAGTAACATATGTAACGTTGGTCACCATTCCATGAGCGTATGCGAGTTTTTTGCGAACGTTTTTGCACATGAACGCTCTTATACGCTAGCAATAGGTCAGAGATACGTTCTGCATATGTTACATACGTTGTGTGTACGTTGTGTATACGCCCATTTTTATCCCCGACCGCTGAAAGGTTTGATAAATGCCGACGTACTGGCAAATTTTCTAACGTTGAGAATGCGCTGACGCCGTACATCGTAGTGTGACAGCCTTGAGTCAAACCAATGACATACAAAATTGATACTTGTTGCTACCTAGCCTGATGTTCAGCATTACTAAGATAGGGCAAGTACTGGTTAGCTCAGTGTCAGGATAATGTGACTGAGTGGGATATCAGGGCATGGTGCTGGCAGCCTGATTTCCCAGTGGGGCAGCACGATAATGTTGCCATGAGGTGGCACTGTCATAAGTCGGTGCCCATCCTGATATGCCCATTGGTGTTGCTAGGAAATCACATACCACACAAACGATCGTAGATGTACTCGGTATGACTTCATTAATTCAGTCCTGCTTCAGTTTCGTCTCAAACAACTACATATTGACCCATCGTGAGCAGAACGCATGTGTCTCAAATAACCGATGGGGTAGGAGAGAATCCCCCTGCCCCGCTTCCACGTCGCTGTTTAATACTGGCTTGCAAGATCCGTTATTACATCTGAACTTGAGATATATATATACCAGTATTATTCTGTAAGTGATGTATCTCATAGTGGTTGTTGGTTTACCTTGACTTTGGGTCACAGACGTCGGCCATCTTGATTTCCTTGAGGAGGTTGTAAAGCATGGCGACTACATCATCGTCGGGGTCCACTCAGATCCGGTGAGCATCCATTACAATAAAAAAAAGGGGGGGCGGAGAAAGTGCCCCATCACCGTTTACTTTATTAAGAAGGGGGGTGAGGGGTTAACACATAATAAAATTTACCGGCGGTGAAGTTCTAGAACCTGAGGGCTGAAAGTGACAGCCAAGTCGTTGAAAGCCAAGAAACCATAGTCAATATTAAACAAAGAAACTAGTATTTAGTAGAAAGCCATTAAACAAATGTTTATCTTCCAACAGGAATACCTTCAGCCTTACTTATAAAAGAAGTCAATTTCCATAATCAATTTAGCAGCGGTGAAGTTCTAGAGCATGAGCGCTGAACGCCGAGTCGTGCTATTTCCGATTTTGTTCAAACACAGAATCAGGAAACCAGTCAATATTAAACAAAGAAAGCACATTTTTTTATTTGGATCTTCCCACAGTAACATCCCGCCCCCCCCTCCCCCCGACCGCCTCAATCCAAGATCTACTGTGCAATCGTGCTATCCACCCTAGTATACGGAGCCATGGCCTGGACAGTGTACAGACGACAGGTGAAAAAGCTGCATGCCTTCATGATGCGACATCTGCATTCAATCATGAGGCTAACCTGGAAGGACAAAGTGACAAATAAGGAAATACTCGAACGGACCGGGCTGCCCTCTATGGAAGATCTTCTGATCAAAAAGAATCTCCGGTGGTCTGGACACCTCATGAGGATGTCATCATACAGGCTACCAAAGCAGATCCTCTATTCTCAACTGTCTTCTGGTTACAGAAAGAGAGGGCACCCTTGTCTCCGGTTCAAGGATACCATCAAGAGAAACCTGAAGCTGAGAGACATTAAGACCGACTCATGGACGCAACTCTCACAGCAGAGAGCTAAATGGAGAGCGGCAGTCAAGTAATGAAAGCAGTCTTTGTCGCATCGCGACCGACAGCATGATGATGATGAATCTATTTAGGCAGTATCTTCCTAAAGATATGTTTTTATTATTGGACAATTTCCCTTCGAAATATTTACTTTAAGTGTGAATGAGAATTTTCCAGTTTTTGGCTATTTTCGGCCACCCACCTACCCTCACCCCATGACCTTCCTGTGTTACATTGCTGCCTTCTAGCATATCTACATGCTGTACATGACTTAAATACGGGTATTACCAGTTCATTTCCGCTTTTCCCTCAGGGAGAATGGAGGCTGTGACACGGCATGTAAATATGCTGAATCACAGCTTCAGGTGACATGGCGGAAGGTAGGGGGGAGTTGGTGAATACACATACTCAAAGTGGTATGTTATCGGGTGTAAGGTATTTGCTATAACAATTTCACTCCAATCTACATTAAAAGCAAATGGATGACATGAACCCTTTTTTGGGGGGGGGGGAAATATTTTTATTCATCTGAATACATGCATTCATCCAGATGTTTGCGGATGATACAAAGCTGTATATGGAGGTTAACAGCCCTGAAGATCAACAGGCGCTACAAAAAGACACTGTACACATCACTGATCCGGCCGCACCTTGAGTATGGCAACACGGCTTGGACACCGAAGTTCAAGAAGGACATGTCAATGATCGAGAGTGTACAGAGACGCGCTACAAAGTTATCACCAAGCATAAGAGAACTACCATATGAAGAACGTCTCAGGATTCTCAACCTACCCAGCTTATACTACCGAAGGGCCAGGGGAGACATAATAGAAGCATTCAAACACGTCACTGGAAGATATGCGGTTAATGCTAGATACCTGAAGCTGGCCAACTGTAAAACTAGAGGTCATTGATACAAGCTGAAGAAGGAAAGAGCAATAAAACCTGTCAGACAGCTATTCTTCAGTAACAGGATAGTAAATGCCTGGAACGCACTGCCTGAACATGTCATAGAAGCGCCTTCCGTCAACGCCTTCAAAGGCAGACTGGATAAGCATTGGAGGGGGCTGCAATATTGCACACATCTGGTACTCGATGCATTTAATCCTAGTAAATCAAATTTTGACATGCATCGACCTGATACAGGCTTATAAGCCTAACAAAATCAGAAGCGGATGAGTATGAGTATAATACATATTTTGTGAGCGCCGAGGCACTGGTCTTCCAGCCGTTGGAGTGATCACATTTGATTTGTACATAGTGGAAGTGGAATGTGTTGCATTGTGTGCAGCGCAACCCATTCTGAACATAAAAAAGAAAGTGAGGGAGCAACCTATGCTCTATAGTGTACAGCATAGGTACTGAACATAGTGCAAGGTATATGCATCAAGATAGATTGTGCAGTAATGTATAATACTGGTTAAATCATATGCTGTGTTTGTATATCAGTTAGATTTGGTTTTATTAATGGTTAGTCTTTTAATAGTGCCATATTGTGCATGTATAGTGGTTTATATTGCGTGCAATGCTGGTTGAAAATGTAGTTATTCAGTGGTGGTAGTGCGTCTTGAATGTTATTATGTCATTGAGTTATAATAGTTGTTTGTCAAAATGTGGAAGGGGGGGAGGGGTCATGGGGCAGGGGAGAGAGCAGGCATGAGAGAGGGCGAAGTCAATGGGTCGTTCAGTAGGTCACATTATATATTTGCAGTGGCAGGTTTTGGGCCTGAATAACCAGGTGAGCTCTGTATGCATTTACAATAAGTTTACAGGCAAGGATCGAACCCGCTTCTCTGGTTTGGGTTGGGAGTTTATTCCACATGACACTTCCTTTGTAAATCGGAGCGCCGATTAACTTATTTGTATTACGGTTGGGCACCCAGAGTAGGGTCAATGTCCCCCTTCTCGTTACCCTGGCTGTGCGATCTATGTATTTGTCATCACTTGCACGTTTATACATCAGTGTCATTAGGTGTAGGTTCCTACGTACATCCAGAGTGTCCAGCCCTGCTCTGCTATGCATTTCAACCACACTTAGTATCTTGCCTTGGAATACTGTTCTGAGAGCTCTGTTTTGCATTCTTTGTAATTTGGTCTCTTGCTGCTTCGTTAGTAATCCATAGATGATATCGTTGTAGTCTATAATCGGTAATATTGTGGACTTGTACAGCTGTAGTGCAGTATTCTCACTTACATAGGTCCTTATTTTTCTGAATGTGTTCATTTTTAGTGCCAGTGTTTGGTTGGGCCCTCACCTTCCTTGCTTTGGTTCCATAGATTAGTAGTTTGGTTCCCAGTTTTAGTGCCATTTAATGTTAGTTTATTCTCATGGCACCATGTATTCACTCCATCCAGCACCATTCCAGCCTCGGTTGCGGCTATGGCAAGGTCATTGTTATGTATTGTTAGCACTGCATCATCGGCAAATAATGTGAAAGATGCTTTGTTGGAAACTAGAGGTAGGTCATTTATAAATATTAGAAACAGTAGGGGTTCCAGAGTAGAACCCTATGGAACTCCTGTTTTTACTTCTTGGGTGGTCGAGTTGGTATCACTTAGTTTTGTGTATTGTTTTCTATTGCTGAGGTAATTTGTGAGGAAACTATGTGCTCTATTGCCTAGCCCAGCTCGTTCTATTTTATGGATGAGGATTTTGTGGTCGATCGTATCAAATGCCTTCTTGAAATCTAGGAAGACTGCGATAGTAAGATCACCCTTGTCTATGTTTGATAGAAGTTCATCCAGTAGAGAGGCCAGTGCCCCAGTGGTGGACTTATTTTTCCTAAAGCCGTTTTCCTGGTAGGTCAAATAGTTAGAGGACTCAAGGAATGTCTTAATTTGGTCATGTATTATTTGTTCTATGATCTTGCCAGGCAGCGGGAGGATCAATATTGGGCGTAGTTCACTACAGGTTTTTGGGATGTTGACTTTAGGTATGGGTGTCACTGTGGCTACTTTCCAGTCATCAGGGAAGATGCCTGTGCTGATTATTAGGTTACATAAATGTGTAAATTCCGCACTCAGTGTTGTGATTGCGCTTTTTATCAAAGTGCTATTGATGTCCTTCATTCCTGATGATTTGTAGATCGATACTTTGTTAGTTCTATCAAGGATTTCATCCTGGGTTGTTTCCAGGAGGTCATACTTTTCTTTATTTAGTTTGGCCTGGAAGGTTTTGTGTTGGTCATCCTTCTGTTTGAATTTATTGACTAGTTTCTCACCTATGTCTATGAAATAGTTATTGATTTCCTCTGCTAATAATTCATCTGGGATTTTATTACCAGTCTCTTCATTTGTAAGGCCACTGATTCTTGTCTTGTGTTTTTAGGTTCGATTTGGTTTATTTCATACCAACATTTTCTGACATTCTGTTTATATTTGTCTATCTGGACTTGATAATACCTTGCTTTGGATTTCCTTACTTCACTCCTAGCCTTCCTGAGCATACATTTAGCTATGAATTCATCCCCTGGATCTGTTGTTTTCTCAAACTTTTGGATAAAGTAATCTCTATCCTTTTGAAGCTCTACTAGTTCGTCATTAAGGTAACCTCCCATGGTGATTCTGGTGGTGATCTCCATGAGGGGACAGTGCCTGTCAGCTGCATTAGTGATTGTTGTGTTTAGCATATCCCAACAAAGGTTGGGGTCCCTCATATCCAGGAATTCGGTACTGTTTATTTCTTTTAGTGTGCCAGCCAAATCATTAAAATCGCAGTTCCTATAAGAGCGTCTCCAGTGAGTGGTGATTCTTTTGTCATTTCTTTTTTTTCCCTTCATTATGAATATTGGTTTGTGGTCACTTGTGTTATAGTTCAGGACTCCAGGCTTCGTACAATGTTTGATATTGGTAAATGCCAGGTCTATTGTTTTGGTAGTGGTTTTATGCCATGTACACACATACCGTATAGGATTCGCGCACTAAAACTCCCGATCCGCTTAAAACTGAAAACGGGCCGATTCATTTTTCGAATCGCGAATCACAATCGTAATCCTAGCGCACACATACCGTTTTAGTCCTAAAAATCGCGAATCGCAATCGGTAGGTGTGCTAGGGGAGTGCACACCTCACGATTTTTGGGCAGTTTTAGATCGTATACGCTAGGTGGGTGCAGAAAAATGATCGTAAACGGTAGGTGTGTACCGGGCATTAGTTACCCTAGTTGGCTGTTGGATCATTTGCTGCAACTCGTGTTCAGCTGCAACTTGCTTTATTATCCTTCCCATCGTAGGCCTCTTACTATTATATTCTTCATTGAAGTCGCCAATGAGGAGTATCTCATATTTATCGATATTGGCTATATTATTCAAAGATTCACTTATTTGCCCAATTCCTTCATTTCGGTTGCCATTTGGGGGTCTATATACATTGCCGATGAGTATTAGTTTTGTCTGGGGTCTGGTGACTACAGCCCACTGTAGCTCAATATTGCTATTTGCTAGGTTATGCTCACCATGTTTACCTGCATCAACATGGAAATCCTACTTAAAGTAAATACCTAGTCCACCACCCGCTTTGGTCTGCCCACTACGTTGCTTTGTTTTTCTATCAGCCCTTATAAATTGGTAACCTGGTATAATTGTGAGTCTGTCTTCCACTGTTCTATTGAGCCATGTTTCTGATATAGTGAAGACATCAAAACCTGACCTGGCTAGGTTGGCTCTTAGCTGGTTGATCTTATGTGTGAGGGTACATACATTTAGGTGGCCAATCTTGAGTCCTGGCAGGCCCTTCAGATCTGTTAAAGGAAGTGCGCTCAGATGACACGGTCCCAAGGGCCCCAGGCCACCATCAGTCTGCCTCCTTCGCTGAAAATATGGTCTGCCCCGTCCCCCAAAGCCCCCCCCCCCCCTGTTAGTGTGAATGTGGTTGTGTATTTACTCATGTGATGCTGTATAGTGCATTCTTTGTTGGGTGTGGATGTTTGCCAGGTACTATCACTTAGCGGCCATCCAGCTTTAGTTAAACTTGATATTTGGCTTTTAGCCATGATGTGGTGGTGGTTGTTGGCTTAGGCTGAGTTCAGTTTTGGTTGCGGTTATCTCAATATGGGGGGGGGGGGGCATGATATTAGTGTGTCATGTTGTAACAGGGGGCTGGTTAATTAATGTATGGTCTACGTAATAGGTTCTTGTTAATGTTGTTTGAGTTGATGATATATGACAGTTAGACAGTGATCAGTAACAGTTGAGTGTGGTCAACAGCAGATAGTCTCGCCACTTGCATATACTGGTAATTGGGTATTGACATTAGCTGCAGTTGGTGTTTGGGGGTAATCAAATGAAGGCCCAAGCCAGGGTCAGCATAACAAGTATAGATTGAGGATTGCTGTGAATGTGCCATATCAGGCATACCAGTTCCAAAGGTGTAGCCCGCCTCTTCCATCAGCACAAAACTCATGCTGATCAGCTATGTAAGCACTGGGACCAAGTTTGGTCATCAAGAAACATGTAGTCAAAGGCACAAAGTGAGTTTAAAACATAGGGAAGCTTAAAATATAGAGCCCATGGTGAAGGATAGGACTGGGAGTGGTACCAACCCCAACTTCCGATGTGTAAGCTGAAGTCACGACCCGGAATGCTGAGTCATAACTTCAGCCTTTCCCGAGGGACAAGCAGAACTCGGAATACCTGTGTTATGTAATCATGCCAAAATGGGAATCTGGGTCACAACTTGGCTGGGTTACAACTTGGCTGGGTCTAAGCTAAACTAGTAGTTTATATCGATCAAGCCAATTTATTGATCTAACAAACTTTGACTTGAGTTAACTTATACTAGTTTGATGAAAGCATGACAAGTTTTAAAGTAAAACTCTGATCTAGATTTGATCCTACCTATCCAACTTAGACTAGTTAGAGACTAATGCACTTTTAAAGTATTTGCGATACAAAGTCAATTATTTGAACATATTACTACTGAAGTCTACACTGTCCAACACCAAACTTGATTTACCATATTTTCACTTTAAATATTCCCAGAGTTAGCTATTTAATTTATACTTACCGCTACTTCAAGCTAGCCTAACACAGATTATGACGACTAACTTACGATATTTATATAAAAGAAAATTCGGCAGAAACTTAAAACCATCGGATTATGTTTTAAATAGCTGGTCATTATGCAGCATCAATTGTTTACCAAACAAATGTGACATTTAGTGTGGAGCTGAAGTTGATTGACTTGTGACTCTTACTTGCAGGCAGTGAACCGCTACAAAGGCTACAACTACCCCATCATGAACCTGCACGAACGAGTCCTAAGTGTTCTCACAAACAGGGTAAGTCCCAACACCCGAGACTATATGGGTCATTCTCTGAAACTAGGAACTAAAGTGTGACCTGAGAACCCAAAGTGAAAACCTTCCAACAAAAATAGCAGAATCCATGTTCATATGAAGGTTTACATGTTGTGCATATTTAAAAGTTGAAGAGAGAAAAAGCTATTTCACTTTTTTATTTTGATCTTATAAATTGAGCAATATGTTAATATAACTAGTGCAACATCGGAATCAAACACGTATCCAGAACATAATTTTAACACACAACAAATTCAAACAAGCTTTTATTGATTACAGTGAAGCAAACAACATTATGTCTTACAGGAAAAATGTTGTTAAAAAGTTTTATTGGAATAAAAAATAAATGATATAAAATATTGATCCTGCAGAAGGCTAGTTGGGCCTTTGGCCCATATAACTAAGGGTTTAGAATAATAAAAACTAATGTTAATTAGTAAACAATTTATTAGAGTAAATAAAAGCTATAAAATATAACTATCACAATCAATTTGGTTATCGCCGACATGATAATCCCAATCATAGTCCCAACCAATGTAATATTCACTGCCATTTCAGGCTCTTTTGTCAGAATTTTGTTTGGCAAACACACATTAAATAAACACACACGCGCATTCGCTTTTATTTATAAGTATGACCTTAACCTTCAGTACGTGTCGGAGGTGGTGATCGGGGCCCCCTACGCTGTCACCAAACAGATGATGGACCACTTCCAGATTGATGTGGTGTGCCACGGACGGACCCCAGTGCAGCCAGATGTGGACGGCTCGGATCCATACCAGGTGAGTCCTTTGCTTTATTGGGGTTTTACGGCCTAGTAACGTCTAAAGTCACAACAGGATCGGTACCGACTCATGACAGTGCGTACGCAGACTGTCGCACAACCCTTCCCGATGTAGTGTCCCATTCACACCATTGACTGGAGGGCTGGGTGGGCGGTAAATTAAGGAGGATAGCCTGACCACGCAGGAATGAGTTAGGCGGCGAGTCGTGGATTAGGTTGGAGCAACAGCAAAAGTGTGGTCAAAGTTCACCACCTGGCAGTTGTAATAGTGAAAGTGATTATGTGGCGCCATGGGGTTGATAATTGGCCAGGTCAACAAGGGGCACCGAGGGTAGTAACGTCTTGCTACGCCAGAATTGTGCATGTTGCGGCGGCAACATGGGTAGGTACCCTACAACTCGTACAACTTTTTGCGACCTCATCTGCAGCCGAGTCGAGTCGGGAAAAGGCACCGCACAGGAAGCACATGCACAGTACATTCGTTGTTACATTCGTTTTTGAAGCACTAAAGATTTCAGCAACCGACGTTTGAAAGGCATTTGACTAAGCTAATCAAGTCTTCAGATGCAAAATTCAGAGGGAAGACTGCCAGGAATGTCCATGCTAACTATTAGAATGTGAATCTTTAGCATTTTTTCTTCCTAAAAATCGTCATACAATGACTACAACTGGAATCGCAAGTCTAGCACCTGACAGAGTATTGTAGGTGTCAGGCAGTTTTGTATAACGGTTGCCATGGAAACCCACATGTTTCTGTGATATATGTTTTAAATATCAGTTTTGATAAGCTGAGATGATTTCCCATAGCAAGAAGAACATTGGTATCAAGTTTGATCAGCATCAAACCATTAATAAAGAAACTGGGTATGGGCATGATTGTATTATGGTTGCCATGGAAACCTACATTTTTCTGTGATCTAATTTTTTTATATTAGTTTTGAGGTGATTTGCCAGAGCAATAAGAACCTTGATGTGAAATTTCATCAGCATCTGACCATTATTTAAAAAAAGCTACAGTTGACTCATATTGTAGGTGGGAGTGATTGTATTATGGTTGCCATGGAAACCTACATTTTCCTGTGATTTAATTTTTTGTTAGCAGTTTTGATAAGCTGGGGTGATTTGCCATATGAAGAAGAACCTTGGTGTGAAGTTTGATCAGGATCTGATCATTAATAAAGAAACTACAAAGAAATGTTGTTATAATTAGTCTATTTAACAGTCCTAAATAAGGCACTTCTCTAATGCATAAGCCAATACAAAAGATCTGAAATTCATTAACCTTCACTCAATTTTGGAATATCTTAAAATTTCAAAAGCATATTGCTTTTGATTCATTGGCGCTTCCAATGAAATTATAATTTGAATGTTTGGACAAAATTAGAAAATTTTAGTATGGTACCTAACATGGGTAATTTGGTACGCGGGACCGAATCGCCTCACCCATGTCTCTATGGCCCGACACTGGCGCCACCTACACACCTCGACCGACACCACCACCTTCCCAATATGATGTCACCTGGCGGATCGGGAGAGTTATGGCCAATGGCGGAGCCCTGAGTCGCTCACACTGACCAGTGTGCCCGAACCTGTCGCGTGGCCACTGAAGCTTTTCCCCTTTGCTCAGCCATCCCACCCACCCATCTAATATCAGAAAAGGCTGAGCTCGTGGTACAAAGATAAAGAACAGACACTTAACCAGAATGACATCGGAAGACTGTAACCAAGAATAACATCAAACAAAGAACAAATCTAAATAAACTACCACTATATACCAATTCGTGTCCCGCGTTGTTGAATTACCCATGTTACCGGGTAACATGTCCAATTTAATGTATGCATGATCTTTTGTCTTTATAGGAACCGAAAAAACAGGCCAAGTTTGTAACCATTGACAGTAAATCAACACTAACAACGTCAGATATCGTCGGGAGAATCATCAAAAATAGGTATGTGCGAGACTAACTGTGGTTTAAAATTAAATCCAATTAAATTCATCTATGCTGACCATCTCATCTGGACCAGGTACCTATTCAAGTAAACACACACGTTAATTATTTAAGTAATTTGATTTCTAACGTTGTGCTCAATCGCATTTTGTTCGAATGCACTTAAATAATACAATATGGGGCGGGGCTATTGATGAATGAAGTGAATAATTATAGCATGAAGATTCAGAATTAACTTGCTATTTCCATGCATGTAATGTAAAATATGCTGCTATGTTATTAGTAGTAAAATGGCATTATTTTCTATAATTGCTATTAATGCATACATATAATAATGTTAGTGGGTGGAGACAAAACAAATTCACTGAAATGTTCCAACATTAGTTTTAAATGGCATTATGTTTTTATAGTTGCTATTAATACATAAATATAGTTAGTACTGGTGGTTGGGGACAAGAAATTGACAGTGAAATGCCCCCACAATATCTAAATTGTGTCATGTTCTATGATTGCTATTAATGAATATACAATTAATATGTCATGTTCTATATTTGTTGTTTAACGAACCCCAGCACAAAAAGTAAACATCGGCTACTGGGGGTGTTCTATGATTGCTATTAATGAGTATACAATTAAATTGTCAGATAGCACTTCAGTTCTTTGGCTTGTTTCAAACAAGGATATCATTATGTTCTATTATTGCTGTTATTACATGTGTAGTAGTCTGTACATGAGCCCTACTACCACGCCGTAGCGGCGGAGATTACGCTGCACACCTACGCAGTTACACTGAACTACGCTAGGTGGCGGCGGGCTAGCCATCGGGCAGACCCCGACTGGGCTGCCCTCTACTGCGTGTGGCTAGCTCACCCCCCGCCCACCCCCCCACCTATAGAGTCGATGTGGGATCTGGTGAGCGAGGGGGCGGCTCAGATGACTGTGGATGCCGCGGAGAGCAGATTGGTTCAATAAACCAAGGTGAAGCGTACTCGTATTGGATCTTGGCGTTCTTCCGTGTGTGAGTGGCAGTGTGGGAGTCGGAGGGCCATGGGCCATTACACATGCATATCATTTTCTTTCACGAAATGTTTCAAAATAAGCTTTAAATGACATGTTGTGTAATGGCAATTACTGACTACTGCCTACATGTATATAGTCAGTCTGTGGTGTAAGTTCTCTGTTCTTTGGTTATATCTCATAGGTTGGACTATGAGGCACGAAACCGTAAGAAGGAGGAGAAGGAGGCTAAAATCTTCGAGCTGCTGGAGAAACAGAAAGTAGCAAGCGAGTAAAGCAGCAGCGTGAGCAACCTAGGATTATGAGGTCACAGCACAGCGAGGTGTGGCACTACATGACGTCACATTCTCACATGACGCCAAAACTCCCTACCCAACTCACCAGACATACACACACATACATACATACATACATATATACATACATACATACATACATACATACATACATACATACATACATACATACATACATACATACATACACATCCATTCAAATATTACGTTGTACTTAGGGAGGTGATGGTGTAGGTCCAAGCGCAAAGCCCGTGGTAGATGGTCTAGCGTGACGGACGGAGTGGGGGGGGGGGTGTCTAATTTTTTGGGGGAAAGAAGTGTTATATATTATTTGAAAGGCCCATACATATGTTGAATAGTTGGTTGTTAGAGTTCTACATCCTGACAACATCTAAGGTCAGATGTTGACGGGTACCGACTTGTGACTGCGCGACTTTATAGTGCTGCCCCACTGGGAGACCAGGCCTCAAGCACCATGACCTGATATCCCACTCAGTCACATTATCCTGACACTAAGCCAACCAGCCCTTACCCTGTCCTAATAATGCCGAGCATCTAGCTAGGAAGCGACGAGTATACATTTTTAAGGCATTGCTTTAGCTCGACCAGGGTTCGAACCCGCCCACAATCTAGCCAGACCAAGTTTTAAAAAACCCTTGCAGTTAATAGTGAATTGTGTTAGCGACTTGGCCGGGAAGGACCGAGCCAGACAGTCGGTGTGAGACTAGTTTATTTTAACTTGGCCGTTGTCTCATCGGTTATAAAGGTTTGCATAAGTTGTTAGATTTCATTGTATTAATTTCATTATATAAGGCTACCATATTTTTTAGCACCTCTACTGTGCCCGTCCTTCATTTTTAATTTATCCATTTTGTGTCGGTCTTTGTTAATGTATATATTATATGTAAATATATATATATGTTATAAATATATATGTTATATATATAATATACACTACAGTACATATGCATCACATTATGTCATATATTATATATAATGCATCATATTATGTCATATATTATAATGTATTTATATATAACGTATATATATTATATACAATAAATTATAGTATATATTATGTAGAATATATATAATATTTACGTGTATATTATATATATATATTGCATATATGTGTGTGTTCGGACTTTGGTGTGTTTTTTGTTGAAGAGAGGGTCTTTTAATTAGTGGTTATGAAAAGAATCCAAACCATGCTCTCTTGGTAGTCTTTCTTATGTATTTAAATCTTCCTTTTTTAATTGTTCATGTTGAAAATAGTTGGCTGTGAATGGCTTTGCGTGGAGAGGAATGATCCTCTCCCACTCTTCTCGTAGGAAATACTCTCCTACTATTTTCCGCACATTAACAAATGTGGCCGAGATTTGTGAGTTGGGGAAGGTGGGGGCCATATTATGAAGTCCTTGTGACACATTATGGCCGAATTATGCGATTTGTTCTTTGCTCGTCAGTGTCGCCAATAACATAATAATGTTAACTAACACCTCAGTCACACCAGGCTTGCGACCACTTGTAACAAAATGAAACAAAAAGGGTTAGTTGCAGAAGGTCTCTATTTGGTCGTCAGTGTTTGGCAACCTCCTTTTAATCTTTTCGGGAGGTTGTAGGTGTTGCACCAAAAACATTGTGAACAAGTTGGTCACCAGAAGGTCGCAAAACTTGTTCATAGGTTGACGATCATTTGGGGACCATCACAAACTGATCGGTGACCGTGACACCACTGCCAAGCACCTGTAACCGGTTGATGAGTGGTCAGGGACTGGTTTTTGACTGATCTGCAATCGAAAGGCGATTTGTCACAAATGAGTCCTTGACTGATCGCCAACCTGTTTTCTCTCCTTGTTTCTTTTTGCTTTGGTTGCAAGGTTGGCAACTGATGTTTATTTTTGGTCGCAAGCCTGGTGTGATTGGGGTCTAAGCAATAACTAGTCTATAAATAGCAGTAGGACAGTAAAATACTGACCCCTCCTAAAAAGAGTGATATTCACAACTCTGTTGGTTATGCAGCCATTAATTATATATATTATATATATATATAGGTTATGTCACCATTAATTATAGATAATTTTACCTCGGTACTACCCTCTCGCTACTCGTAGTCCAGGGAGAAGGAAGCACATCCGGGTCAAGCAATTAGCATAATCTACTCACAAAGGGAGGATGTTTGTTGAGTAGCTCCGGCAGTTTTTCTACATTAACTACTAAACCAACCAGGTTAGGATTATTTTGTCTGGATAAGTTGATGTACTTCATGTTAGCATTCACATACTTCAAGTTTTAAAACTTTTCATGAAGAATTCACTGATTTACAGTTTAATTACGATGTGTCGTAACATCGGTAGAACAATGCAGCCATTGTTTCTTTATAAGGCCGCCCTTTGTCAAACAGAGATGTTTGGCAGGAGCCATTTACATCGATAAGATTTATTCCTGGGTTTCTGTGGATTCCCCAATTTGTTGATTAGGCGTACCTCCAAGTTCCGTAGTATTTTCTCCCACTTGGTGGCCAAAAAAGCCACAGGTAGAAGTTTATTGGACAGAGAGTGTGGGAGGGTACCGCTACACTTGTCCCTACCTCTCATTTGGCTTCGGTTGGTTGTCCATACCGTTTACCTATGACTGAAAAATTAGCCACACACCTGTTTAAATACAGTTTAAATACAGATTTAACACCACTAAACAAATTTGGTGTAATAATTTATTGTTTGCCTGTGTCATGCTCACCTCGAAGGATACCTAACCTTTTAGGTTTGGGTTTCTTACAGACTCCCAGCGGTGGCTATGAAGCGGAGTAAGGCTGACTTACCTTGAGAGGTGAGTGAAGACGAAGACCCGTCACCGCCATTACGAGTACAAAGGTCACCAGAACGAAGGGATTCTCGGGGGGGGGGGGGGGGGGGCTCGGAGCCCCGCCCGGCTGACCTAGATGAATGGGTTGCACGTCTGGTTCAGCTCAAGTTGGAGGAGTTGCTTACCTCTAAGCCACACGCTACCAGGAGGAAGCAGGTGATTTTTTCAGAAGACTCCTCCCGATTGGGAGGATTTTTCCGACGCTCAGGACTCTTCTGATGAAGAGTCCCAGGAAGAGGTGGTTGTGCCTGCGCATAAGCGCAAGCACAAGAAGGCAGAATCATCTGAAGGGGATGACTTCACCAGGGTGCACAAAAAGAAGCCGCTGGTGAAGAAAACTAAGAAGTTAGAGAAGAGCAAGAAAAGCAAATCTTCTTCGACGAATTCGGACTCTGAGACCGAATGGGCGGGCAAATATGCCAAACTAAGTGGGAAGATGGTCAAGAAGATCAAGGTTCTTAAAAGGAAGAGGATCTAAACCCCACCATAAGGAAGACCATTCAGGGCCACTTCCATACCTTCAAGCCGGCGGAGGTTTTATGAAGCTCGCGGAGAGGTTCACGGGGATTAAAGGCATCCCGGAATCGGCCATTAAAGAGATGGATGCCAACGTGAAACTCAATGAGGACCGCAAAAAGTTAGAGGGAGTGCTGCACATGGTAGGTACACAAGGGTGTATTAGCAGCTGTGTCAGCTATTACGCCGATTGCGATTAGAATGTTGAGAGAGAACAAGTTCTCCTCGCTGTGCGAGGAAATGGATGGAGGAATTGCACTGCTGACAGCGACCAGCAATTTCCTCTCATACAGATGGTTTGAAAACGTCTTCAAGGCTGTCTGCACCGATGCAGGAAAGGAGGTGGCACGGTCCAAGAAGGTCTTGGACAATGACGGGAAGGCTTTTACGCTATTCCTTGCCCCCAAGCCAGTGACAGGCAAGCCATTGGACAAAAGCAAGATGTTCGGTGGCCAGCTGCAATACTTGTTCAAACAAGTGGAGACAGGGTCCAAGTGTGGCAAACACATGGAGGTGGACAAAAAGAAGGCAGCAGATGCGAATTCTACCCGCTTCAAGAAGACTAGGCAGGATTTTTGCAGCCGTCGAACCGGACAACGAGGAGGCCGGTTCGGAACCAACTACGGCTATCAGGCCAGGGGAAGGGGCCAGAGGCAGTTGTTTCGGCTGGAACGATGGGAACAGACCCTTCAAGAGGGTGTTCACCGCTCAGAAGCCGTTCCCCCGCCCAGGGAACAAGTAGAAGTGGCAACGCAGACTCCAGTAAGCACTTTTAAGGCACATAACATCAACAATTGCTTATCGGAATGGAGTAACATTACCAAAAATATAACTATCCTTAACTTAGCGGAAGGAGTTAGAATACCACTCATGGAGGAGCCCATACAAAATAGCATACCCTTTCCTTATCGTTTTGATGTTTCAGAACGTGAGGCGTTAAATGATCAAGTCCTAACATTTTGTGAAAAAGGCATTATAGAGCCAGCAGCACTTCATGTGGCTGGGGAATTTATCTAGAATATTTTCACAAGACCCAAACCAAATGGGGATATCACACTAATTTTGGACTTAACAAGGTTAAACAAACTAGTGGAGTATAAACATTTCAAAATGTTTTCGCTAGATACAGCTAGAGACTTAGTAATGCAAGACTCCTGGCTGGCCAGTGTGCATCTCAGGGATGCATACTATACAGTACCGATTTGCAAACCCGATCGCAAGTTTCTCAGGTTTTGTTGGAATGATGAACTTTATGAGTTCACCTGTATGCCAAACGGTCCAGCTTGTGCTCCACACATTTTCACAAGGTCACTTAAACCAATTTTTCCCCACATGGCAGGAAGGGACACGTTATGCTTCCTTATATCGATGACTCATTTATTGTTGCACAAACACAACAACATTGTCAAACAGCAATAGATGAACTAAGGTTAGGTTTCTACATACATGAAACTAAATAAGTTTTGACACCAAAAAAGAAATTAAAGTTTCTGTTTTTTTTTATTGACACCACAGAAATGACTATTTCTTTAACGAAGCAGAAAGTTGATAAGTTTACAACAACGGCCAACCAATTATTACAATTGAACAAACCAAAGATAAGGCAAGTTGCAATACTGATAGGAATCATGATAGCCTATGCTCCTGCTATCCTATACAGCAAAGCCCATATTAAATCGCTAGAAATAGATAAGAACTTAGCTTTGGCTCGCACTAAAGGCAATTTTGAACAGCCCATGATGATTTCACCAGTAGGCCTATGTGGTGGCTTTCATACATTGAAAATTCGCTCAACCCCATTAGAATCGGAGAACCCAATACTACAGTTACAACAGACCCTTCACTAGAAGGATGGGGGGCTTATACAGACCAACAGGCAACTGGTGGTCGGTGGATGGAAGATGAAATCTCAGATCACATTAATGTTCTAGAGCTCAGAGCTATTTACCTAGCACTGCATAGTCTAGTTCACCTACCCAAAAATCATGGAAGAGTGTTAACAGATAACACCACAGCCATGGCTTACATACAATATATGGGGGGGGGACTCGTTCCAAACCATGTAACCAGTTAGCCAAGTTAATTTGGGATTGGGCAGAGGAACACGACATATGGTTAACAGTAGCACATACTCCAGGCAGTCAAAATACTTTGGCTGACAGGAAAAATGGACATTTCCACGACCATCTAGAATGGTCACTAAATCAGAATATTTTCAACCACATTCGTGATAAATGGGGTAAACCAGAAATTGACTTATTTGCATCACGCAACAACAAAAGGTTGTGGCATCCAGAGCCAGAAGCCTGGAGAGTGGATGCGTTTTGTTTAATATGGAATAATAAACTTTATTACATATTTCCACCATTCACCATTATCAGCAGATTGGCCAGGAAGATCAAGATGGATTGGGCACACACAGTACTGATAGTACCAGCATGGGACACACAACCATGGCTAGCGGCAGTAACTTTAGAGGCAAAGGACATGCTCAGGTTTCCACGAGAAAGGAACAATCTACAACATCAAGGACCGCTAACAGTTCAAGGAGACGTGTCAGCGACACCCCTTTTGGAATTCCTTTTTTAAGAACACATTTGGAACAATATGGTCTAGACAAGATTACACAAGAGAGACTTATTTCACATGCCTGGAGGAAAGGAACCGTGAAATTATACACAAGTTATTTAAAGAAATGGGGACTTCATTGTCTTATTAAAGGAGTCAAACCATTAAAACCTACAATAGCCCAAATTGTAAGATTCCTAAGGATCCTAGAGAGAGGATGAAGGCTTAGGATTTGGTGCAATTAATGCAGCAAGATGTGCACTTTCAATTATTCTACCAAGAATAGATGGACAAAAGATTGGAAAGCATCAGTTGGTACACTGGTTCATTAGATCGGTGTATGAAAGAAATCCGCACAAACCCAAATATAATAGGTTTTGGGATGTGTCTGGAGTATTTAAGTTATTCAAGTCATTGCCTAGTAATAGACATTTATCAATAAAGGAACTAGGTTTCAAGTTAGCGGTGCTATTACTGCTCCGTCTTGATATGACCTTAGATGTTGCTAGGATGTAAAACAACAAACAAACAAGCTATTACTGTTAGTGACGGGACACAGATGCCAAATGATTGTGGTGCTCTCTCTGGATGGACTAGAGATAGATAAGGATGAGGCAACATTTGATTTAGAAACATTACTAAAGTCGAATTGCACAGGGGACCCATTGTCCACGGTACATGTAAATAGTTTTCTGGAAGATAAACGGATATATGTAGTTTCAGCCATTATGGCTTATATATCCAAGTCATGCCGAATAAGGAATTCTAGACACCTTCTGGTCAGCTTTATTAAACCACATAAACCTATCTCGAGAGACACACTCGCACTATGGACCATCAAGGCACTTAAAGAGGTGGGCGTCAATACTGGACGCTATGCATCCCACTCAATGCGTGGAGCCATGATCTCCAAGGCAAGACAGGAATCTCAGTTAAGAGAATCCTTGCACACGCGGGGTGGAAGACGGCTAGATCGTTTGCAAAACATTACAACAAATGACTAGAGAAGCAACGCAGTCTGGGGACTCGCCTACTCACCAACTAAAAAAGGGTGAGAAACAAAAGATTACTATGTTTGCACTACAAACATTATGGTATCATTACAATATTAAGAATAAAAAGGATATATAAAAAAGAGATTATGTAAAATTCTCCCTGGACTACGAGTAGACAGAGGGTAGTACCGAGGTGTTTTCCCGAGGTACTAGGCTCGGATAGACATGGGTCAGGTTCCGCCCACCATACCCTACCACGACTATCACGTTTGCTTGTGCCAAAACGGAAACACTGAAGTATCCATATAATATTAAGATCATTTTTGATCCTATTAAGTATGTAAAAGATTGCTGGAGCCGGATGTGTTTCCTTCTCCCTGATCCAACGACTATCCGAGGCTAGTACCTCGGGAAAACACCAGTTATCCGTCATCTGTACCAGGTAAGACTCATATAACTAAGTATATATATATAACTATGCCACCATTACAATATATATATACATATATATATATTTACTTGAAATCAGCAAGATTTCAGTGTCGCAATGTCTTAAATAGTAAATTTGTAAATAAGTAATGTTTTTGAATATAGCATTATTATATTAAACTCAAGCCGAGCAGTCATAAATGGCTTTTTATAAAACATTTTAACGTATTATCAAACTAGTCGGGTGTCAAGCTGGAAATAGGTATAGTGTTTTTGTGTATAATTGGAGAACAGAACAAAAAGCATGCTGTACAAGTCAAGTTTGCCTTCTTACTTCCCCCCTTATTTATGGTAAGTATTAATCTCATATTGCTGTTGCAAAAAAAACAAAAACAATGTTGACATGGGGTGTTTTTAAAGATAGGCACCATCAGGGGCCTAGCTTGGGATTGCCAGGTGGTACGCAAACTTTTTCGGCGATGGAATGAAACACAATGGGATAAAGCGTGCCTGCATAATATAGAAGCTAGCCCCCCCCCCCCCCCCCCCCCCGGCCATTTTGTGTATCAAGTATGATATCCGTAAAAGTTAGAATTTAAACCAAGAAAGATTTAATCAACAAAAACCCACGGAAATGGTTGCAGGTCTATCAAGGCAATGCCATAGGCATTGTTTTTGTATGCGTGTACGTAAAATTGAACCACATGTAGCACACGGGGGGGGGGGGGGGTTCTTTTTGGCACTGTTTTTTGGTACAGACAAGTAGTTTGAAAGGAGGCTATTTTATTGTGCTGTACTAGTTATATAGGAGTGTCATCACTTCCCAAGTGGCCTCCGTTGTGTAGATGTATTATATGTGTCATAATATATTTTGCGGATATCATACTGAACGAATGTGTTATTTTGTATGGTTGGTAATGTATACTATATATATATATGTGAATATACATATTTTATTATATATACATATTGCATATATGCATACACTGTATACCATATATACATCTGACATATGGGCACGTGGCATGTATGCGTATGGGTTACATCAGGCATACACACAGGCCACATAAGCTGTACCATATACATGTGATATATGTGCATATATATCAGAGCAACTATACCATATGCATGTGGCATATGTGCATGGCACATATACTGTGTAGCATATACATATCTGTCTTAAACACGATGCATATGTCTGGAATGTAGCAATCGGATGTTGGATGTGCAAACCGAATGTGACAATCTGATGTTGGATATGCACACCAAATGTCAGATATGTGCCGATCTGATATCGGATCCACATATTCAATGTGACAATCAGATGTCAGATGTGCATACCAAATGTCAGATGTGCATACCAAATGTCAGATACACATACCAATGAAGTGGGATCCACATACCGAATGTGACAATCAGATGTCAGATATGTATACCAAAATGTCAGATAAATGGGTGTCGGATTTACATCCTGGATGTAACAATTTGATGTCGGATCTGCATACCGTGACAAACAGGTGCCGGATGCACATACCAAAAGTGACAATCGAATGTTAGATACGTATACCAAATGTGACAATCGGATGTTGGATAAGGTTATTTGTGTGCCTATGGAAAGTCAGCTTAACTTATCATTTGGAGGAAACGATCATTCGAACAGCTTCGTCAGAGATGACCCAATAGCCATCATTCAGGTTGTTAGGGTCGTGTGAAGAATCTTTTTAATATTTGTGAATATTCCATATTGTTGAATTTGTTAATGGTTCTGCGTTGTTTGATGAAGGAAAGCTTGAATGAACTGGCACGTCGTAGTCTGATCGAATCGAAGGCATTCTGTGGCCGCCATCTTGTTTTTTTGTGCATTCTCTTTCAATTCTCTAATTTATATACACCAATATAGATCAATACTGCGCACCACTACCTCCACAGCTAATTCCAATTTTCCATTTGAAGCAGTTTTTTGCTCGGATTTAGACATCGTTATCATGGATCACCCTCGACGTCGTGAAATGTTACAAATGGAATGGTACATACAATAAGTTGAATGAATATTAGTGAATACACTGGATATCATCAATAGGATCTAACAAGGCCACATAATGTATGAGGTCATACGCTTGCGATTCCTGCTAGGTGCATTCTTGACAGCAATTATTCGGAATCATGCAATAATTAGTTCGAGCCTATGACATTGGTCGTCAACGGAGTGACCTTGAACTTTTCACTCATGACGTTGGTCGTCGACGACGTGATCGTGAACGTTGACCTCTGGCCTTGGTCGTCAGTCCCGTGGAATTTGGTCGTTAATGGCGTTACCGTAAACGGCATGGCAAGGATTCAGAATGGTGCCATTGAACCGATACAAGTGTGTGAATGAGTGAGGGTTTTATGTCCGTCCTCACATCTGAAGTCTTATCAAGTCAGTGACTGACTTTGTACAGTGCCCTCATGGCAATTTTATAGTGCTGCTCCACTGGGGTACCATGTTCACTGGCACCATGAACAGACATTTCACGCAATCACAACCAGTCGTTGCTCTATCCTAGGAGTGCCAAGTAAAAACATTTGTTTAAATCTGTTATTTGGCTTGGCTGGGTATCGAACCCAGAATCTTCCGCACAGAACTGTAAATAGCTGGAAGACCAATTTTGTTTTTAGCTATTTAACAATTTGTAGAAGACATCATCAGACATCATCAGGAAGCATATCATCGTGAACAAATTCGCTTCTACCATGCTTGTAAAGGTAATGTCTGCAAAGGATGAGCAATCCGCTAGATTTCTGCTTCAACACATTGGTTCTCAATATACATGTTATGTATAGTTCTTGGACATCAAAACATGAGTTACACGTTATCATGTTCACGTGTACTGTGTCAGTACAATTACAAAGCATTCTAGGACATGTGTATCGATGCTACTCACTCAAACAACATAAGTCAGTTCTGCAAACGATGTTCTAGTTGTTTGGTGAAGCATTAAGTTGTATAGTATAACTGCAAAGACATGGTCGGTGTACTGTGGACTTGGCCTAGTCGTTTTTCGATAATTCTCTGGCCTGAGTATGTGCAAATTTAATAAGCAATGATAAGCATTAATATAATAAAATTCACAAGGGAGCACAACCATGTGCTAATTAATTATTGGTGTATTAGTAGGTGTTTATGTGGGATAAAATTTTTTTTTTTAAAGTATATATATGATGCTCATTTGGCAGTCAATGATAGTGGGCTTATGAGTTTAAACTGCTGCTTTTTGTTCTGTATATGGTTTGACTGGCCTACCTCAGTTATGTCACTACACTACACGGCTCTGCGAGAGATGGTTATGGTGATATTAGTTATGCCATCTTATTGTTTCGTTGGGGCTTAGCACTGAGGAAGTGATACCAAATCCCAACTTAAATAATGTCAACTTGCATAATTGTTGACTTAATATTCGTTTGTATTGGGGGTATTTTTGTCCTGATACACACCACTAGTAACCGTCATCCGTGGTTTAAACGAAAAGCAAACAGAAACTTCATTTGCATTTTCTTCGAAATCGTATTTCTATCAAGTGTTCATGATTTATCTTTGTTATAATTGATTGCGGTGTTATATTGTTCTTGTTTGTTATAATTGATTGCGGTGTTATATTCATAATAGTCATCATTGCTCACAGACACAGTGGACAGCGAGGTTGAGATGGGTAAAACAAGACTTTTATTCGGGCGCAGCCCACCCGGCAGCATGTAGAATGATTATGATTGGGTGTCGGACAGGAAGCGGTCAAGCGAAGGTCATGCTATTAATGGAAGGGGGAATGAGAATGTGATGAGGGGAGATGGAACATGTGAGCGAGATAACATTGAATGAGCAAAACAGAGTTAACCTATATACAGTTGATAGGTATAGTAAATGTTAATAGCGTGAGAGATACTAATATGATAATTAATTATATGATAAATCATTAGGGTCAACTGCTCGGGTGTCAGTTGGGTAATTGTTTGAAAGTGAATTTTATGTTTTTTAGAGTAAATGATTTGATTTGTTGATTGGCATGGTGCCAATCTAAGGCCAAGCCATAATTGTTGTTATTGTTAGTTTTTGGTGGCTCGAATTAGGGCGGCGTTGACTGTGTTTGAATCTTTAATGATTATATATTGTTTGTCGGCGTTGGAGGCCCAGCCTCTGAATCGCTGTACCTCCAGCTCTGTGCTTCCGGATCCGAAGGCGACTGTTGCGGCTGCCTTGCATATGGCATGGAGGGTGTGGGGCTGTTGGGAGTCCTTTGTGGTTCTGGGCGATTTTCCATTGCCTTGCAATGTATGATATCGCCATGGTTGCCCCATCCTTGGGGAAGACGAGGAGGGGTTGTAGGTTGTGGGTGGTTGGCGATTCTCGTGTCATCTGTGGATAGGCTGCTACCGGGCAGAAGAGTGGGTCTTGTGATGGTGCCAGCCACTTGTCTCGGGATTGGTTTTGCGCCTGCATATTCTTGGCCCATTTCTGGTGAATGCACAGGCGGCCATCGAAGAGGGTGGCATCCCCCCTTGTAGTATGTCTAGTGTGGTCAAAGGTCGCTGCGAATCAGGGGACGACCTCTGATGGCCTGGCTCCTGTGAAAAACATTATCAGGATTGCTGTCGCGACCACCCTACCCTCCTTGGTGCGATTGAGGTATTGTACTGCCTCTTTTATGACTTGTATGTGTGCGTCCTGGGCCTGCCATGGTGTGTGCGATTTCGATCTTCTGAGGGCGAGCTTGACTGTTATGTGCTCCGGGGTTGTTGTTGCTGCCTCGTGCAGCCGGAAGTACATCCTTATGTTCGATGCAAAGTTGGCGACCAAGGATGGGCACTGTCGGGCCGCCAGCTCCTCGAGCCAGCAGCATACCTCCATGGGTGTGGGCTGGAGTGGGGCCACTCCGTACTTGTGGCAATGTCTCTTGTATGCTGCGACTGTGGCGTGATAGTTGGCAAAGGTGCCCGTTGCCCTGGCCTCTGTCTGCCTGGCCTCTGCATCTCGGTCAACTTGGTGTATTCCGGGTCTGCGTGAGAGAATGGGAGAGAGTTCTTTGTATGCATTGAGTGAGGGTTTTATGGGGGGCAATGTGGCATTTAATGCATATTCGGGTGGCAGTTTAGCGGTCTTCGTGGCTAATGTGGGCCCTGCTTAGGGCATCTGCTAGGACATTTTCAGTGCTGGGTATGTGTAGGTAAGTGATGTGGATATTGTTGATGGCTTGGAACAGCCAGGCGGCCCTGGCTATTTGTAGTAAGCGGGGATTGTGACCTCGCCCGGTTGTGAGGACTTGTATGGCCGCCATGTTATCACATCGTATGATGATGTGGTGGCTGGCATCGCTGTGGCGTACTAGTGTATGGAGTGCTATCAATACGTTGGCTGCCTCTAGCTGGGTTATGCTGTTGTCATCATCCGCTGCGTGTTCTTGGAGGCTGGCCAAGTAGGCATGTTTTTCATCGGCCCATCCTATGCCCCCCATACATGCATCAACTAAGATCTCTCTGTCGGGCTTATTGGGGGGTATTATGCAGGTGCCGTTCCATTGGTGGATAAACTCGGGGAACCAGGCCATATCCCACCTCATCTCGTCGGTGACTCTTGTGTGGTTATTGTCCATCTCCCTGAGGGACTGTAGGAGGCGGCCGATGAAGAGTCTGGCAGGGGGGACACATTTGGAGAAGTGTAAAAGCTTTCTGAGCAGGGACTGGAGTTGTTTCCTGGTGATTTTTTGCTTGTCTCCTGTGGCTCGGACGAGTTTGATTGTAGTTGATCTTGTCCCTAGGTGAGTGTCATGGCAGGTGCATTGATGCAGATGCCAAACCACTTGACAGCTGGGGCTAGTGGCTGGGTTTTGTCGACTGCCTCGGGAAGCCCGGGCTGTCTGAATATGTCGTGCGATATGTGGAATTGTTTGTCAGTCTTCTTGGTGCTACCACGATGAGGTCCAAATACATGGTAGCTTTTATGACCTTGTTGCGGAGGATGTAGACAATGGCCTCGGCGACCCGTTGGCTATGGCAAGTGGAGCCCTGGGCCCTGAAGGGTACGGAGATATCGAGGTAGTAGTTGTCTTCCCAACAGGCACCGAGGAGGGTCCAGTCGAGGGGGCAGGACCTAAAGTTCTTATAGGCCCTGCTGATTACTGATGTCCATTATGAACATGTGGCTCCCTCGACCAGCGTCGCTTGTGAAGCCGTCGACTGTGGGAGGCAATGCTCGCGTGTGTGGCTGAGTGCCGTATTCTTTATAATGTGTGCGTTGATGGATTCTTCGCGGGGAAGGACATGTCTGCGATGATGTGGCGCTTTTGGGGATCGGCCTTCTCGTGGGTAATCAGTGGTGATGCATGAAACCATTGTACAAATGGGGGTTTATTGTAGGGGCCATAGAGGGCGCCGCAGCCTACCTCCTTGTCAATGTATTCATCTACTGCTGAGGGGTGTTGGCATGCACTTGGGTGGTTTTTAGGTTGGTCGGTTCCGGACTCGGGGGGGCCCCATGTAGCCGATGGTGAATCCGTACTGGATAAAGTCTATGAGCTGTTGGTGATCGGGTGATTGTGAGAGGTAGTCTCTCCAGCGGTTGATGTTTAAGCTGGATGGGACTGGCACACGAGCATGTGTGGCGTTGGGCATGCCAGTGCTGCGTACAGTGCGGTAGATGTCGGCGATGTGCCGGTCTAGTGCGTCATGTGGGATGGGCCAGTTTTCACGTCTGTGTTGCTGGAAGGCTCCGGGGTGCATGTCGATGCTGCTTCCCGGGAGGTCGGGGTCGTCAGCGGCGCAGTGTTGGCGTATATAGGGTATTCACGTGATGTCATCAACCGGATGCGCGGCCATTGTGGCGATATCAAAGAGTAAACAACCCATAGAGTTTGCCTGTACGCGCACTGCAAAACGTCTATTTCATTCAAAATTAATAGAAATCCAGAACCCTAACCATGTAAATTTAATATAATCTATTCATTGAATGTGTTTTCTATATGTGTACCAAGCGATTTCTTTCTAGGTGGTGTGGTTTTAGAGATATTTCACTTTTTCTGTATGAAGATTGCTCACGATCATTGGCAATGCATCGAGTTTGCCGGTACACGCAGTGAAAAACGTCAGTTTTATTCAAAATTAATAGACATCCAGAATCCTAACCGTATCAATTTAATATAATCTTTTTGGTAAACATGTTTTCTATGTGTATTCCAAGCAGTTTGTTTCTAGGTGTTGTAGTTTTAGAGATATTGAACTTTTTCTGTCTGAAGATTGCTCACTGCCATTGACAATGCATTGACTCGATTGAGTATGCCGGTATGCGCAGTGCAAAACGCCAGTTTTATTCAAATTTAATAGAAATCCATAACCCTAACCATATCAATTTAATATACTATTTTTGGTAAACATGTTTTCTATGTGTATTCCAATCAGTTTGTTTCTAGGTGTTGTAGTTTTAGAGATATTTAACTTTTTCTGTAGGAAGATTGCTCACAGCCATAGAGTTTGCAGTGTGACAGCCTTTATTATTGTGGTTACTATCGCCACAATGGCCGCACTTCCGTTTAGCGTGACGTCAGTGCATACCCTATATTACTTTGAAGTCGAGACCCGCGTGTGGCGGGGCGTCGTGGGTGAGGGGCGGCCTGGCCACTGCCACGACCGCTGATCGCCCCCCTCGCCGGCCCCTCTTGAGTGTTGAGAGCGGTGTATGGCGGCGTGTGGGGGGCGGGCTGGTTGTGACAGGGCCCGCTGCCTGCGTCAGCGGTGTGTTGAGAGCGGCTGGGGTGTTGCTGGTGTTGACAGCGGGTGGCGTCGTGGGTGTTGGTGTAGGGGCTGGAGTGGTGCGTGCCCGCCCCACTCCTGTGTGTGCGGCCGGTGGGATTAGCGCCGGCGGGAAGCCCTCGGCCTTTGGTGAAAGCAGTTGTTTCGCGTTGGCTGCTTTCGCGCCTCCGTCGGTATGGGCGGTGTTGCGGATTCCGAGGGACACCAGTTTAACAGGGACACATCGCTCCTGCACACGCGTCAAACCCGAACAGCATCGTCACTAACCTTATAAATTTGATATAATGTTTTTGCTAAACATGTTTTCTATATGTGTACCAAGCGATTTGTTTGTAGCTGGTGTCATTTTAGAGATATTTCACTTTTTCTGTATTGTCTGTATGAAGACTGCTCACGGCCATTGACAATGCCTTGAGTTTGACGGTATGCGCAGTGCAAAACGTTAGTTTTATTCAAAATTAATAGAATTCAAGAACCCTAACCTTATAAATTTAATATAATGTTTTTGGTAAAGATGTTTTCTATATGTGTACCAAGCGATTTATTTCTAGATGGTGTAATTTGGGAGATATTTGACTTTTTCTGTATGAAGATTTGCTCACGGCCGTTAACAATGCATTTGAATGGAAGTGTCCCTGTGAAACTGGTGTCCCTCGGAATCCGCAACAGCGGTCGGTGGGCGGTGCGGTTTCTGGTATCCAGGGGTGGGGGGGGGGTCGTTTAGTCCAGGGTGGGGGTGGGGGGGTTGCATCAGGGCCGTATGCCCTCGTTGCTAACCCCCTTTTCAGTTTATTTTGCGTGTTGTAGCGTGTCTTCCTGTGACACTGCTCCGCATGGTCGTAGAACGCCTGTGTGATGCGGTAGCAGTATGTGCAGGCGTGCACGATATCGTTCATGCCCTCCTCGTGGTGTTGTTTGAGGTTGTACCCCTTGGATGAATTAAATGTGGCGCAGGGGAGCTCATGGGCCTCAGCCTCAATGCATCCCCTGGTATTTTTGTCTGCTGCTGTGTGAGCATTGGAGCGGTCGTCTCTTGAGTGTGTGGGGTGGTCGGCGTGAAGTTTGCTCTGTCGTTTTTAATCTCCTGGCGGTCGTGCCAGGCAATGGTGTCCTCTTCGACCATGTCGAAGATGTTTTGGGACCATTCCCTCACGTCCGCCCACGGCTTGCGTACACAATCATCCATTATGCACTTAGGTGGGCGAACATGTGGGGGAAATCCCGACTGTCATAGGCTGCATGGTCATCGAAAAGAGCCATGAATGCCCTCATGTACTCCCTCTCCATCATAGATCCACGTGCCGCCAGCTTCTAAGCGACCGAGTGGCATTCAGGGCATTTAATGTACATGTAGGGCTTTGATATGGGATGTGTAATAAACATGTCATGTAGCACTGCTCTCCTACCTTCTATCCTCCTGTATCTGGCCTGGTGCCTGTCGAGGTCGTCCTCCGAGTCGGCGTCACGGTCGTGGTGTTTGGGGAGCGGCGGCGTCATTCGGTCCTGCTCGGGGAGCGGCGGGGGTTGCTGTTGCGCCATGGGCGGTGGGGGAGCCTGTGCTCGCCCCTCCTCCTGTACGGGGAACACTCCTGGGAGGAGGAGGCGGCCCTCGCGCGTCTCACCCCGTCGTCGCGGTCGTCCCGTCTCATCCATGCTGCATCTTGTCTCCTGTGGTCGTCGTCTGCCTCGGCTGCCTGCCTTGGCCGCTGGGGTGTGGGTGAGCGGCGTCTCCAATCCCTGGGTGATGGTGAGCGGTCCTGGGCGGGTGGGTCGCACCCAGGCAGCCTGTCGGCTATCTCCCTGATGGAGACCTGCATGGCCTCCATCTGTGCTGTGATTCGCTCCTGGATTCGCTCCTCCATATGTTGGATGCGCTTGTCGTCAGCCGTCTGGCGTGAGGGCGCCGGTGTGTGCTCCCGTTTTCCTGGCTCCGGGTAAGAGTCGTCCGAGACTGGGTTGGTCCCGCTCGATGAGTCGTGCGGGCGCGGTGATTTGGACGTGCTTGTGGTGGTACGGGGCGTGCTGCTGCTGCCTCCGTGGTTCTCGATGCCGTCGCTGTCCCGTGTGCTGAGTAGTATCGGCAGTGTGGTTGACCCCGAGGCTCCTGCCTGGGGCGTGGCTTGGCTGGCCGACTGCGGCCTCTCTTCTTGGCTCATCCTTGACACGGCATCTCCGACTTAATAAAATTGGAGCTGGGAAGTGGTCAGTGCGGGAGTTGGAGGTGGACTTTCTCTCCCCCCACCCCCACCTGGGGTGGGGGATTTGGATGGTGTCAGCCTCGAGTCTCCCGTGTCCAGCAATGAACCCGAATGAGCGCTCACGCTCATTCCAGAAAATGAAGTAAGTCCCAAAAGCAACTCCATTATGACGTCACACTTTATCATATGCCTAGATGAGGATACTTTATAGCAGGGGGATCGGAGTTACTGCCCAGGAACAGCAGTAGTATACACTGTAAGGGAAATATAAGACAAAATCTTCTTGTTTGGATGGTTTTTAGATTTCTGGGTTTAATTGATTCATTTCACTGCGTGTTTGGTTATTAATTGTGATGGAAAAGAAACTAACCGGTTTAGGTGAGTAACATTAAAGTTGCATAGTCCGATAGTTTTCAGTTTTTGCCATATTTTTATATGGATATATTAGGTATGTATATAATATATTGTAATCTATTTAACTTTAGTTTGAAGTAACTTATATTTTAAGGGGTTAACTTTGGAGATATTTTATGTGAAAGCATGCACAATTATATTTGACATGCACACTGAAATGCTAAACCCCCACAAGCGTCAATGGAAACAGGCTCTATTAAATTTACTTAGTATTTGCTAAATGCGGCAATAAATGTTTAATGGACGCACCAGTTTCTAAGTGGGATATATAGGATCACCTCTAGGTAAGTGCTTTGGTTTAGATGCTTTCATCGGAGTATGCAGCTTTAATTAATTATATGGCAGGTTTAAGCTGTATTAAGCCTGGCCCCACGAGAGTATACCATGGAGAGATGAGGTGGTGTGATATCAGAATATAATGCGTACCCATATAAAGAATATTTCCACCAGGTGTGTACATATTTTCAATCACAGGAAATGTGTTCGACGTGGAACATTTACTTAGCTTGCCTTTAAATGGTCTATTGAAATATGCACATTACTATTTTTTACTAAGATCATACAGATATGTATTTGCAGAAAAGTGTTCCTTTTCTTATATATATTTAGCTGTTGCGATGCGGGGGTGATTAATTGTTAGTAAATCATGTTAATGAGTAAAATAATTTTCTTGCGTGACAAAATCATGTTCTTTCCAGTTTACTGCAGGATGACATCTGTTGAGTATTTCGCATTTGAAATTAATTAAATTAAGAACTGTTACTACATCGCGCGAGGTGATGTAGAGGGGAGGATGGTATTTGTTCAAATATGATCATCTCAAAACCGAGGGTCCGTACACATCCGAAGATATTGAATTCAAGGCTATTTTGAGGCTTTTCAAGTCTGTTTTTGATAGGAATTCAAGACTATTTTCATTTGGATTTAGTCTGAAATTGCCATTCGGAATGGCGATTTCGGACTAATTTAGATCAGTAGGGACAGTTTAATGGAATTCAGGGTTTTTCAAGACTAATTCCAGGCCCTGTACGGACGTTGAAAACCGCACTACAAAACCGTCTTTGCTGTCAATGTTATCTACTTGATTACTCTGCGCATGTCTGTGATAAGTGAAGCACTGGAGTTTAATATGGGATAAATTATGTTCAGCTTTAGACTGAAAATAATGATTAGGGTGCATTTCATTTAGGCTCAAATGATTGCGTTTTCTTCCCCCCCCCCCACCCCCGGTTTTCATTGCCCTTTTAGAATGGTAGAATTATTATTGCATGGCCATCAATTTGACGATGTATTTTCTACCTTGCCATGGGTTGCTTCGATGAGCACCTGCTCGATGACTAATTGATTAGTTAGTACATGTGCTACACTGGTTATCACAGCGTGCGTTACTCTTTATTATTATTTTCTTTCAACTGTTAGCTTTATCATTGGAGCGTTATTTTACATTCTCCCGATTTTGGGTTAATAAACTGATTGCTATAACGGAGTTAAATAAATTTAGTTTTGTTCATTTTGTGTGTTTGGCTATAGTTTGAGTTTGGTGATAATTCTTCCGAGATACCGATGCTGGGCGCCAACTACTAGAACAAGACGATTACTACACTGCCAGGCCGTCAAGTTTCCTACTTTTTCCTATGTTTTTTTCCCCCATGAGGCCCTATTTTTATATTTAAAAGATCCAATTTTTTTTACAAATCTTTTGACCCGTTGCATCTTTCCCCCCCCCCCCCCCCCGAAATGCCATAATTTGTCTCTGCTCTGCATACTATTTGTTCTGGATTATTAGAAACCATGTTTTGAGAATGTCACTTTTGCAACATCTTTGTCAGGAAATGTATATTTTAAAAGAAAAATAGGGGGGCACCTACTAAAACTATGAATCAAATAGAATGAGACTTGAACAAGCTAACACAGTATGATCATACCATACATTAAAATTTGCACATTCGTTTGTTTCCAGCTTTTCTATTTTTTGAGGTGACTGCTCACATGACGCCCTCTATGCACTATTTTTGCACATTTGGTCTTATTAAAAAAATCCTATTTTGTGGGGGGGGGGGGGGGGAATCCCTATTTTTCTGACAAATTCCCATTTTCCTTCTTTTTTGTATCCATTGCCTCACTTGACGCCCTGCACTTCCGATAATCGCGATTCTAACAAGATATATGATGGAATTAAGTTTCACAGTCCGATGGTTTAGCGTTTCTGTCTTCTTTTAAAAAATAAATATATCAGGTTAATCGTTATAGTGTACTAGTTCGAAGTAACTTATTCTAAAGGCTTACTTTGGCGATATTGGAAGTGAAAACAGGCAAAACTACTTTTTTTTGCGGTGAATACTGAAATAATGGAACCATAGGCTTCAGCACTAACGGCTTCTAGTAAATAGACTTAGTATGCAACCAAAAACGCTTCAAAGTTGGGATCTGTATGACGGAATATGTGTAAATTTGATGCCTTCACCACACCACGCAGCTTCTATATTTTAAGAAGAAAAAGAGTACGTTATGATAGATGATATGCATGGTTACAGATGAGCCAAATCAAGTTGGAATCATCTGTTAAAGGCACTTTTGTGAGGTAGGAAAATTCTGTCAATTATGCATTCAATTAAAACTACTCGTATCCGTTAGTTATATATTAGTAATAAATATGTTTTAAAATATTTTCAACAATACGTGTCTCGCTCTTTTCCAATATTAAAACAAGAAAATACTAAATAATGTTTTTCATCCCGTTTTATTACAAAATTCGCAACTCCTTCAATGCACACCCAGAGTATGTTATAATAAATTGACTATTAAAGAAGGATTTCTATACATAGTATCTAAAGGCAACCAATGAATACATCACCAGAGAAGCATCTTAAATACCATTGTCCACAGACAGGTGGCGGGCTAGCCGAATGCACAGGCAGTGTCCAGCAGAATGGACTATTGTAGTGGCGTTATTATACACGCTCAGAGAGCCAGATGGCACCTTTGCAGCCTACTTTGATCACATTGGTCATGACGTCATACAGTGGGGCCTGTGAAGGGAAGACAGTGGTTATTAGATCATGGGGCGGAAGATATGTGAAATGATTCTGATTCTCATTGAAGTTATTCAAATGTAAAACTGCATTGTTCAACAGACACAAAACCACATATATATTCACTATTGTTCAAGTGGAATTACATCGTTCTGAAATATTACTTCTTGTCGAAAAAGAGGGTTGGGACTAAAATCTAGGGGTTTTTTAAACACATAAAAAACGTTAAAATATTTGTTTACGGCTAAACATATATAAATAGCGACAAAATAGAGCATAGAGGCAGGCTTGATCATGCTGAAGAAGAAAACAAGAAAAAAAGAATAGCAAGACTTCCAAAATGTGTAATGTACTCTCGAGTAATGTAAGACTTATTTCCAGTTCATTACCATAAAAAAAGATCCCAAACAACAACTCACTAAGGATCAACCTACCCCAAGCTATACACGTCTATTGGTTGGTTGGTTGTTTTTCACATCCTGACATCTAAGGTCATATCAGGACGGGTACGAACTTGTGACAGTGCACACTCATGGGGACTTAATAGCGCTGCCCCACTGGGAGACCAGGACACCAGCACCATGACCTGATATCCCACTCAGTCATATTATCCTGACACTGAGCCAACCATCCCTATCCCATTAATGCAGAGCACCTGGCTAGGAAGCGATAAGTATAAATTTGTAAGTAATTGGTTTGACTCGACCAGGGTTCGAACCCCACGATCTACTAAAACGGGAGACGGACGCTCAACTGATCCGGCCATCCCGTATGGTCATGCACGTCTATTGTGAGGCATGTGTTACCACATTGATTTGCATAATGCTTCATTTGCCACCCTGCTGTGGAATTCCTACCTGATGCTACTTCCTGTGAGAGCGAGCTTGTTCTCTCCCCAGATCCCCCTTTATTTTTGGTACATTAGTTGATTAAGCACGGGAAATTTCAATCGCGAACAATTGGTCTTCCTCATTCCACTGCTCCTTGCCCTTTCGTAGTAATGCCGAGCGCCATGTTAGGTAGCGACAAGTATCAATTTTAAAGTCATCGGTTTGACTCGGACAGGGTTCAAACCCAGGGGTTCGAATCCTAAGACCTACCAGAACGGGGCGTGTGGACGCGCAACTCATTCTGGTAATCGAAAGATGACGCAAGAATTTCCATATCGACCACACGAGTCGCCAAAGACTGGTACTACTGTGCAGCACTACCATGAGACAATATGCTAAATGAGTGAGCTTACCTTTTCTGCGTCATGCTCAAGGCCCGTCTCTAGATGCTGAAGCTCTTCGTCCCGGAACTGACTGATTACCTGGTGGCAAAGAGCAGAACTAAACCAGTACACAAAGATAATGTCAGAATGGACCGCTCACTCAGACTCTACAGGAACCACACACAAAAAATCTACATCACAATTAAGACATTCCAGTTGAAGCCGGCTTTATTTGTGTGTACCCAAATAGTTGGCTGGTTTTTGATTAATCCACCAATGTGGTCAATTAACTATAATAAGATCCACAGTAAGAAGATACACACACAACGATCTAGGCTTGATGTGAGAGGTTCTTTCTTTAATCAAAGAATTGAAACCGACTGGAACAAGATGTTTTCAGCAGCAATACTCGAAACTCATTCAAATCAAAACTAGATCGCTTTTGGCGTTAGGGGCAGTGCAAGATACGATGATTCACAATGAAACCACCAGGAATTTGCTAATACAAACTGTTCTGTCTGCTGGTGGTCTTCAATAAAGGGGCAAGAAGCCATCTGGCTTATAAAGTGCCCCCCACCCGTCTCTTTAACATAGGGTCTAATCTGTTCTTTAAAAGGTTCACAGTATTAGCCTTACTGACTGTCTCTGATGATAAATTGTTCCACTCATCCACCACTCTTTGTGAAAAAAAGAATTTTCTGTATCAAGTCGAGCTCTTTGCTTACAAATTTTGAATTCCGGTCCTCTCGTCATAAGGTTAGGATCAGCCATGAATCACTATTAAATTGTATTACTGCGGTGAGACCGGAAACAACAGTAATGGTGACTCCATATTCCGTATATATGGTACCAAGGTATAATCTCTAAGGGGGGTAAAAAGAAATCAATATCAAATGAGTTAATAATATGTTGGCGACACCGATTCTAGTCCGATCACCAAAGTTAAGCAGCATTGACTGTCGTCAGTATTTGGGATAGGTGATCACCTGGGAATATGAGGTGCTGTAATCATCCCGATAAAAGCTATTAATCTCCCAACTCAGGAAAGTGGATAAGTATGACGGTAATACATTTTATCCTCATTGAAACTATCTCAGAAACAGTAAGATGTGCAAATGTTGCCGGCTTAAGTTAAACGGACGGAGCTTTAACCAAACAATCACTGTCAAACAATTTTTGAATGAGCTAGAATAATAGTTTGATTAAATTAAGAAGTAATTGATCAACATAAAGGCGTGAGTGATAAATTGATAGCTGGTTTGATACGTGTAAAATAAATTACCAGCCATAACAAATCCCCCCCGGCACGGCCCCCCCCCCCCCCCCCGTTTTAAAATTGTTAAGCGACGGTACCTGTGGTACTTTGATGCTTTAATTACTTACCTTAAGCAACTCTTTGTGTCTTTCTGGTCCGTCTTCCCCGTCAGCCATCAAGGTGCGGATTTGACTAAAAACAGAAAGTAAGGCGAGCAGTTGAAATCATTAAAAAAAGATGTAATAGCAATATACAATATTTGTCTTGTTTTATTACTAGGCGTAACCCAACATTCACTTGGTTCATCCTAGAGTGAACAGGTATAGGCTGCTGAGAGAGGAACCATACTCCAACAAATGCTCTCCAGGCACAACCTTGTTTAGTTTTTTATGTTTATAGAACCAAGTATGTGGGGGGGGGGGGGAGAGTAGTGGACCCACTTCACCAGAAGTGGGTCAGTGCTGAGGTCAGGGTTGGGGGGGTCTGAGGCTAGGCCTGTAGTTGGCAGCTGTTGTTTTGAAAATGGCTGGGTGAGTGGAGAGAAGGGAGAATACAACGGGGTATTTTCAATTTTCTTTAGAGTAGTTCAGGAAATATATTTGCTTTAATGTAAGATATATGTTAGTACAATTACATTGCATAATTCAATCAGAAACACATATAGAAGGAAAACATTGTTGTTGTTGTTGAATGTAAAAAGGTTTTGGACTGTATGGGGTTTGACCCCACAACACCAAACAACTTCAGATTACAACTACCCTAACCACTAGGCCACATATAATTGGCTATCTCAGTTCAGGCTCTTTGTGTATATGACGTCATATATACAAGAGATATATGTATGTATGTATGTATGTATGTATGTATGTATGTATGTATGTATGTATGTATGTATGTATGTATGTATGTATGTATGTAAGTATGTATGTAAGTATGTATGTATGTATGTATATGTATGTATGTATATATTTATGTGTGTATGTACATTGCATAATTCAATCAGAAACATATATAGAAGGAAAAACGTTTTTTTGTTGTGGAATGTAAAAAGCAGTGTACTATATGGGGTTTGAACCCACAACACCAAACAACTTCAAGTTCAACACCTTAAACCACTAGGCCACAGAGACCACACATAGTTACTTGTCTCAGTTCAGGCTATTTGTATATACAACGTCATATATATATATGTGTGTGTGTGTGTGTGTGTGTGTGTGTGTGTGTGTGTGTGTGTGTGTGTGTGTGTGTCAGTGTGTGCACCATTTCACCTAGGGAGGTGAGTGTAACACTACACTTGTCTGTCCCCATGGAATCACAAGTTTCATACTTACGATTACCAATATTCAGGTAATGGCCTTCCGATTAAAGTTGCATCGTCCGATGGTTTTGAATTTCTGTATTTCTGTATTTTTTCTGAGATAAATATATTAGATTGATCACTAGTATCTACTTTACATTAGTTCAAAGTTACTTTTATTTTACATGTCAACCTTTTTTTAGATATTTTGAGTGCAAACATGGAAAATTAGTTTTGCCAAGCAGTAACAGGTTCTGTTAAATTGACTCAGTATTGCCTTCTATGCAGAAACAAATGCTTATTAAGTGCATCAGTATCTAAGTTAGATATGTCAAATCAAATCTCGCTAATTGGTTTGGTTTTGAAAATTTGATATTTCATCGGACTATGCAGCTTTAAGCACACAGGGTATGTTCAACACCATGCAGCGCTCAGCATGTACAACATCCTGGTCATCACACCAGTGTCATGGGAGGTGTTGCAACAAACAGGAACATTACACCTACAGTGGCACTAAAACCCACATTTCTACCATTCCTTCCCGATCGTCCTAACCGTTAGACCATCTAGGCTCCCTGATACAAACAACCCTCCTGTATATCTGACATTTCACCTGGAGAAGTGAGTGCAACTCACTAGAATAGCTTATGGCTCAGTCACACCTTACCGGACTGGGGAACCGGACATGAACCGGACACTGTCCGGTGGTGTATGGCGATGTTCGGTTCTCGTCCGGTACAAGTTCTGAACATGCACAAAACTTCTACCGGACACCGCCTGACTGACGTGTCCGGTTGGTGTCTGGTTTGTCAGGTTCATGTCTGGTACCCATCCGTACGTGTCTGGTACCCATCCGTTGGTGTCCGGTACCAGTTTTGGGATAGGGTAGGGGTGTAGGTGTGTGGTGGGGGTTTAGGGATGTGGTGGGGGTATAGGTGTCTGGTGGAGGTTTAGGGATGTGGTGGGGGTGAAGGTGTGTGGTGGGGGTTTAGGGATGTGGTGGGGGTGTAGGTGTCTTGTGGGGGTTTAGGGATGTGTTGGGGTGTAGGTGTGTGGTGGGGGTGTGTGGAGGGGGTGTAAGTGGTACTGGGGGTATAGGTGTGTGTCATAGAGGGTATAGGTGTGTTTTCGGCACGTCCATTACAGTCCGGTTCTCCTCCGTTACATGTACGGTACTTGTCCGTTGGTGTTCGTTTTGTCCGGTTCTCCTCCGGTGCTCGTTCAGTTGCCCGGCGGCAATTGACCCAATTACACTCCATTTTGATACATTTTGTCACCGGACACCACCGGACTAAAAAATTCTTTGTCCAGTGGTGTCCAGTACTCAATCCGGTAAGGTGTGACAGGCGCTTTAGAGTTAGACGGCCTTTAAAATCGCAGTCATAATTTCTAGCCGTGCTTGAGTGGGAGAAAGGGGTGACACTACTGTCCTGTACCCATCTTGATGTTACTTGATGAATTGCCAAACCACAATACTATTTACATCATTATTTGGATCTAGACACACAAAACAAAAAAATAATATGATTCGTTGAGAACAACGACTCTGGCTGGCCATACAATAATAGCTTACCGTTTTTTAAAATTCACATTGGGCAAAATCTGTAGGCAAATGGAGGTCGATAGTCAGTTTCCCACTCCCGAGTGAGCAGTCTGAGTGGGGCTTTGCCGTCTTGGGCGTAAACCAGGAAGCCCAGGTCGCTCATGCCCGAGGAATGAGCAGACCAGGCAATGCAGTATTACTAGATCGGTAGCACCCCCCCCCCCCCGCGAGCTGGGTGCTAATCGTGCCCGCTGATGAATAATATTTATATAATCTCTTTCGTATTATATTCCACAATAATGCCACCACCAGCATTTCCTACACAGAGTTGTAGTAGATAAGATGCACATGACATAACTCTCACCTTTCACCATCACAATTTCGCCTCCCAATAATCACCCTGAAAATAACATGTTAAATTCCAAAGTGACTTACCTGTTGTAATGGTTTCCTATTACCTCCTCGACAGCCACAGTGCAGGCCATGGCTCCTTCCTTACCCAGTAGAGCGCAGCTGGCACCTATAAAAACACACGAGGGAGTTCAATATAATTTGCACTTGGGTGAAGCAATGTCCAGCCTTTCGGTGTGCATACCAAAATTAATTTGGTATGTTTTCACTTCATATATCTCCAAGGTTAACCCTTTAAAAATAAAGTCACTTCATATAGAACATTACCACAATCAACCTGATATATTCATGTTAACAAATATTGATATAGCAGAAACTCAAAACCATCGGAGCCCTGCTCACGAGAACATAATAGGTAGATGTTTGAGACTAGACTTAATTTATATTTTAGTTATACTAGACTTACTTGTAAGTTGTGGTATTACTAAGATTCTTACAAATCTACGAATACGAGGGTACGGAGCAGGGGGGAGGGCAAGCTTGCGCAGGTCCGGAAGTAGCCTCAGTTTTCGAAGTTGGAGGGGACAAAAAACCTACTAACTAACTAACGTTTCAAGAAACCTACCCCCCCCCCCATTTTTCTCTGTTTTCTGAACCTATTTAATTTTTATCCTCGAGTATTCGTGGTTCATAACAAGGTGAGGGTGGGCAGGCCACTGCTCCTTACCTTCGTATTCGTAGATTCGTAAGAATCTTAGTAATGCCACAGCTTACAAGTAAGTCTAGTATAACTAAAATATTCTTACGTCATCTTCCGAATACCGGAAGTTAAGTAACCGGGGAGTCTTCGTAGCCCGTTTTTTTGGCTCCCGACCTCTCTTTTCCTTTTCGTTCCTCTTTTATTCCATCAACTTTCCCTTCTATCCTTCAAGCAAGCATTCAGCCTTACAGTTTCATTATTATTCTGTATTTGAAGTCTCTTATGTTAAATTACTCTCTTGACTGTATCTCATATTGAGTTTCAACAATGTTTTGTTTTATTAATAATCTTATGACATTCTAATGTTACAATAATACTTTCGCTATAAGGGGTCTGTGCAACCCATAGACCACAGTTCAATAACACTTACACTATACGGGGTCTGTGCGGCCCGTAACCCAACTGTTACAGTAACTTTGTATCTTAACTAATCATCTTATAACCAACTTATCAAGACCATTCTAGCGCCTCGTTTGCTGCAGAATAGTTCTCTGTACTTCACTTGAATCCTCTAAGGACTTATGGTAGAACCGTGTGAAGCTCACACTATGTCTCCAGGATGCGTTACGCATAATCGCATTCAAATATGCTCCCAACGCCCTCGCCAAGGACGCAGAAGCTCCTCTGGTGCTGTGACCTTAGTACTTCGAGGTATCAATTCCTGACAATTCCAACACATTTAATGTCCATCTCACCAACGTAGCTCCTAAGCTTGGTCCATGTGGCCCCAATCTAATAAATCAATAATTGTTTACAATCTTTCATAATATTGGCTGTCCTGATTAGATAGCTTTTTAGCATTTTTACGACGCATAATTTTCGATATTCCTTGAATTCATGAAACCTGATCGAATCCAGTGGTTTTCCCTACTGGTTGTGCTTAACAAATTTTTCATTTTGAATACAATGCAATCATCCTCAATCCTCATTCTGTCTATGGACAGGCTGAGAATGGTTTGTCCTCTTTGTGAAGACACAAGCAAAAGTAGTAACGTCAATTTGTAGAGAAGCATTTTAAAATTTAACACTGGATTACTGTTAAGAGTTGTGGATCAAACCTAGAACTGTACCGACATTCCAGAACGTATCATATCTAGGGTGAGGTGGCCTCTGTTCATGACAGCTTTTGCAAAGCCATTTTCCTAAATCATGTTCACCTAATGTGCCACCGTCCACACGTGGGAGAATAAGGCTGAGTGCACATCTCGCTGCATTTATCGCCCCATAACCTACTCCTGTCTTAAAATAAAGTCTCAAGTATTTGAGGACGTGGGGGGTCTTAGATGCTGACCCCACGTTGCAAGGCCCAAACACCCCACCTATTAATATGGGTCTTGTAGCTCCTCCTTGTGGAACGTCTCCATATGAGTGAAATACTGTAAAGTTGTCTTATTTAGCATTCGAGCTAGAAGTTGTCTCTAGCATTCGAGCTAGAAGAGGTACACCATCAATTTTGACTCTGTTAGCCCCTCTCCTAGAGGCTCTCGTCCTAGGTTGTTTGTTCCAACGAGGTTCCCAGCGTGTTTTGGGAACTGTATTCTGTCTCTTCCTTCTTGCTGAAGGAGTGGGTGCCATGGTTGCGCCGGCCAATGGGGAGCCACCACTGTCGCTCTCGCTGCATCTCTGGATCTTGCGTACTACTCCGGGAAGCAGAGAGCAGGGTGGGAAGCAATAAATGAACATGTCTGACCACCTGGACGAGAACGCATCTGTTCTCCAATTATCTGGTTCTGGTTCCCAGCTGACATATCTTGTTATTTGCGCATTTAACCGTTAGGCGAACATATCTACTTGTGGGATTCCCCAGGTTTTACAAATTTCTTCAAATATAGTTCTATTCAGTGACCACTCCAAATGATCGTTAAATTTTCTTGATCTTAGATCTGCCAAAACATTTTCCACTTCTGGTATATGTGTGAGGGCTAACCAGTTATTTTGCCGTTGGGCCCACTCCCAAATTTCTAACGCCTCTAGGAGGCAGTCTTCTGATTTGGTACCTCCCATGTTCTTCACATAAGCTAATGCTGTTGTACTGCCAGTTCTGACTCTAATGTGGGTGTTTTTTCTTCTGCATAAGCTTTTGAGTCCGAAAGCGATAGCCCACAATTCTAAGGCATTAATGTGAGTTAGTTCTTCTGGGTGCCATCTTCCCACAGTCTGCTCTGAGCCCGTATTTGCTCCCCATCCCTGATGTGACGCATCTGTGAACAATTCAACATCAAGGTCTTCTCTTCTAATTTTTCTAGGATTGTTTAAGTTATCTTTCCACCAAGCCATGTCTTTGTATCCTAACTCAGATATCCACATAGTATCTTCAAACTTTCCCTTGGATCTTTTAAGAGCTTTTATTTGGTCTCTTTTTTTGGGGGGGTCCATTAGTTGTTTAAGCAGGGGAAATTTCAGTCATAGACGACTGGTCTTCCTCATTCCACTGCTGGTCGATAGAAAGCCCGAGCCTACACTTTTACCGACCCAAGGGATTTTTAACCTCCCACACCACATAGACATGGTATGAGAGCAACCGGCCTTTGATGATACTGTAAGTTATACACAGCGGTGGAAATCCAAATTGGCAGAGTTGGGGGCATGGGGAATCGAACCGCCGACCCTCAGATTAGGAGTCTGACCTAGAAAAAAGTCACACTCTAACCACTCCGCCACAGAGACCACGTCTCTCTAGACTTTTAGAGTGGATGCCTGTGTATTCCACTGCCGGTGCATAAGCCACCATCAGTCCGGCCACCTGTCTAATTATCAGTTTACCATTTTCTTCAAAGATCTCTTTGATTACCTCTAGAATCTTTTGTTTCTTTTCTAATGTGAGTGATACATGCATTTCCACTGACTATTTCAAACCCCAGAAATGTTAAACACTGTGTCGGTGTGAGTACCGATTTCTCTAAATATACCTTAAATCCCAACTCAGTAAAGGCGTCTACCAGCTTTGAAATGGCTTCTTTACATTCTATCTTGTTTTTACCTATTACAAAACTGTCATCCAGATATGGGAATCCCACATATCCCTTCTCTCCCAAATTTGCATAAACAGGTTTTAGTAATTTGGTGAATATTCTAGTGCCCGGTGATAGCCCGTTAGGTAGAATTTGAACCTCGAGTAGACTATTCCCCACACAGATACTCAGATATTTATGTTGTGATTTGTTTATGGCCACTGAATAATAAGCATCCGATAAATCTGCACTCGCCATCCACACGCCTGGTTCAATTAAATCCAGAGCTGTTTTCAGGTTAAACATTTTAAAGGGTTCGTACTTTACTATCTTGTTTAATTCTGTTAGATCTCAAATCTTTCTGAATTTTCCATTAGGCTTAAGCCGTAAGATAATATTTGACACCCATTGCTTCTAATTTTCCTGTACTGACGCTAGTACACCTTTCTCCATTAAGTTTGTAACCTCTGTATTGACTAACTGAAAGGAAAGGGTTCTCTCTCCTGTACTGGAGCCATCCAAAAGGGGATCGTCATGCCTTTAACACAATTTAAGATCCATGGGTCTGATGTGAGAGACTGCCAGTTGCCTAAGTGGTTAACTATATTACCAGCCAGAAATTTACAGTTAGAAACATTCAATTTCTTACCAGGCTTCAATACTGCCGAGTCACCCACCTGTTTGGGGTTGCTTGACCACGACCACGGTTGGTGTTTGGCGTGCTGCCGTACTGTGCGTAATCCTCTGTGCAGGGATGAAAGTGGTCTCCCGGAAAAAAAGCGGAAATGCTGATATTCTCCCATAGGTTTAGCATTGTCAGGGAATCATGGAAAATTCCCGGAAGTCGGGTTTCATATATATTGGTATACACTGATAGTGCTGCGCCTTTTGAAGCATGTATTAGTAGTGTATGCTGATAGTGCTGCAGAGTCTGCACCATGTATTAGTATACGCTGATGGTGCTGCGGGATTGACAAATCCCGGAAATCCGCGGAATCGCGGAGATCTTTCATCCCTCTCTGTGGAGCGACCAAATCGCTTCTCAGGGGGTTGCTGGTTCGCCCCCCAGCTGGGGAAGTCCCTGCCACGATTTTCCCTGAATCGACTACTGGCTCGAAATTTGTTGTATGGGGTTCCACTGCATGCACGATTGTCGAAATGTTGACGCCTCTTCCCCCGGTAAGCATTGTTGGCATACATACAATTGTCTGATGCCCTTACCGAGGTTGTCGCCTAGTAGATAGCCGGTTGGCTCCGGCAGATCTCCATAGACATCGCGCTTTGGTTTGATCAGCTCCTTACCAAGAGGAGAGTGAACCACTTTTTGTACACTCTGTTTTTTATCAATTCTAATTTGGCTGTTTGTACAAACTAGCATTTTTATACCATTTAACATGTGCAGAACATGTGCATTTAGTTCGGGGTCTGCCGAACCTCTTTGTAGAATTATATCTATGAGGGGGGGGGGGGGGCAATAGCCGTGAGCACTCCCACTATCCCCTTGGATGCTGTAAGAAGCGAGCCCTCGCCCTCCCTTCTACCCTCAGCAAAATGGATCTCTTCATTGAGAGCTTGAATTTATGCATCTGGCACGTCAGCTAACCCTGTATATTGACGGGGAAATCTCTCTGATCGTTTTTAGTGGCTTGGTACCTCCTTAATTGGGCCTTTTATTGTTCTGAGCCTCTTCCCTGTGTGTGTGTGTGTGTGTGTGTGTGTGTGTGTGTGTGTGTGTGTGTTGTGTGTGTGTGTGTGTGTGGTGTGTGTATGTGGGTGTTTGTGTTGTGTGTGTGGGTGGGTGAGTGTGTGTTTGTGTATGTGCGTTGTGTGTGTGTGGTGTGTGTGTGTGTGTGTGTGTGTTTGTGTGTGTATGTGTGTGTGTGTGTGTTGTGTGTGTGTGTGTGTGTGTGTGTGTGTGTGTGTGTGTGTGTGTGTGTGTGGTGTGTGTGAGTGTGTGTGGTGTGTGTGTGTGTGGTGTTGTGTGTGTGTGTGTGTGTGTGTGTGTGTGGTGTGTGTGTGTGTGTGTGTGTGTGTGTGTGTGTGTGTGTGTGTGTGTGTGTGTGTTGTGTGTGTGTGTGTGTGTGTGTTGTGTGTGTGTGTGGTGTGTGTGTGTGTTGTGTGTGTGTGTGTGTGTGTGTGCGTGTGTGTGTGTGTGTGGTGTGTGTTGTGTGGTGTGTGTGTGTGTGTGTGTGTGTGTGTGTGTGTGTGTGTGTGTGTGTGTGTGTGTGTGTGTGTGTGTGTGCGTGCATAAAGCTAAGATTCCTTATACACGGTATGCGGTATGCGAATGTGGTATATGCGGCATAGTTATATGCCAACCCCTAATAGCTGATGTTTACTTTGTATGCTGGGGGATGGTTAAACAAACAAACACACCAAAAAAGTTACCCATAGCATTTTGGGGGGTTTTCCTCCAAATTTGTGAAGGAAGATCAAAGTTAGTGTCGTGGGGGTGATGAAAATGGGAAATATTGCGCCTAGAGCGGGACTCGAACCCACATCTCTTTGCATTCCGGGCCAGTGTGCTAACCATTACACCACCTAGGCTTCCTGATATCAACACACTCCCCACGCCTACCTGTCTATGTGGTTACTTGCCTGAGAGGTCAGTGCAGACCACTACATTAGTATTGTTTTTTCTATGGCAAACGCAGCAGTATTTGCATTCGCATTCGCACCGATCGGTCCATCCATTTGCCACATTCGCATTCACGTTCGTATTCACATTCGGACGTATGGAAGCACCACTATTCATTTACATGCTTTTTGATTTTTTTGCCGCATTCGCATGCCGCATACCGCGTATAAGGAATCTTAGCTTTAGCTGTGAATGCCGGCGGACTGAATTCGGCAGTCTTGGCCCGCGCCTTAGGCTTGGCATCAGTCGCCGCCTTTCTACGTTTGGGCTAAGCTAAGATTCCATATACGCGGTATGCAGCATGCGAATGCGAATGCAGCAAAAAATCAAAAAGCATGTAAATGAATAGTCGCGCTTCCATGCATCCGAATGCGAATGCGAACAAGAATGCGGCAAATGGATCGACCCATGGACCGATCGGTGCGAATGCGAATACTGCTGTGTTTGCCATAGAAAACAATAGTAACTTTGATCTTCCTTCACAAAATTGGAGCAAAAAACCCAAAAAATATCATGGGTATTCTTTTTGGTGTGTTTGTATGCTTAACGATCCCCCAGCACAAAAAGTAAACATTGGCTATTGGGGGTTGGCATATATCTATGCCGCATATACCACATTCGCATTCCGCATGCCGCATACTGCGTATATGGAATCTTAGCTTAAGCATAAAGCTAAGATTCCATACATGTGGTATGCGGAATGCGAATGCGGCAAAAAATCGAAAAGCATGTAAAGGCATAGTAGTGCTTCCATACGTCCGAATGCGAATGCGAATGCGGCAAATGGATCGACCCATGGACCGATCGGTGCGAATGCGAATGCTGCTGCATTTGGCATAGAAAACAATAGTAACTTTGACTTTCCATCACAAATTTGGAGCAAAAAACTCAAAAAATCGGATGGGTATTTTTGTTTTTGTTTTTTTGTTTGTTTAGTAACCCCAAAACACAAAAAGAAGACATCGACTATGGGAGGTCGGCATGGGTATCTATGGCGCATACCGCATTTGCATGCTGCTTACCGCATACCGCGTATATGGAATCTTAGCTTGAGTGTAAATAGAATCAGGGTCCTTTTCAGTTAACCCAAGAGTGATAATCGGCTCCGACGTGGGTTCCTCCAAAGGCATCGTAGACATCATACTAGCCATCAACACTCCAAGCACTCTAACAGTGATCACTCCACTTGCTCACCACGGTATTATCGGGATTCTTGCACAATGGCCCAGAGTGTCCAGAGCACCACTTCTCACAGCCTTAACTTGAATGGTCTGCAATGACACAGCGTTAAATTCGTTTTAGAACGGTTTCACTGTTAGTGTTCGCACACCACATCAAAGCACACAAGGGACACTATTTTCATACAACTTATACCGATTAAAAACTCAAACTTACCTAAATTAATTTGGTATCTCCTCCACTCGCTGCTGCTCTTCTGCTGCCGAGTTGCGTGTTGAGGCTACTTCCGGACCTTCGTGAGCATGGCCTCTCCCCGGTTACTTAACTTCCGGTATTCGGAAGATGAAGCAAAGACCCTATAATACTAAGACGGCTCACTCCCTATCTCTCCCATGGTAATGTAAATTTTGCAGTGCCACCTTGTGATGAGTTTGATCAGCATGGCTGCTGGTTGGTGTTTCACATGTAAACACATACAATTATATTATACATGAGATAGGTAAGTATGAATACACATCAATATGAAATTGCTATGAACAAATACACATCATCAGCATCATCATCACCACCATCGTCACACATCTTTCACATTCATATATACATTTATACATAAAAATATAGCCACTGTTTAACCAAGAGAACAGCCAGCGCACCAAGTGGTGGGTTTGATCATTTTGATTACACAGTACAGGCTGAGTGAGCCGTCTTAGTATTATAGGGTCTTTGAATGAAGTAAGAACCAAAATTAGTTTAAATGTCAACTGACCAAGCACGAAGCCCGCCACGTTCCAGATGGGGAGGAGTGCGGTCGGTCGAACGCGTTGTTTTGGCATCATGTTAACAAAAGTGTTCAAGTGTTCCTTTTCTTGTTCCATCATTTTCTACAAAGATAAAATACTACGATCACGTTGATATTAAATAAATTGTATATATGGCATAATTTTATTGCTATATGCTACTCTGCAACACAGGCAATATAAGATTTCCCGAGTTCCACTTGTGTCTCAGGAAAGACCGAAGCTGTGACCCAACGCCGGGTCACAGCTTCAGCTTACACAGCAGAATATTCTTCACCATGGGCTCTGTATTTGAAACTGACTTTTCATTTCTAACCACATGCCTCCTGAAGACTAAACTTTGTATGGTTCATGCAGTACATTTGTTTCTAGCGTGGATTGCCATAAAATTATCTGAGCAAATATTTTACGTTAGATAAAATACTACGCCATGTAGGTAAGTTCACCACCTTTCCCACATTTTGCCATGGTATAAGCTGAAGCTGTGATCCAGTTTGTTGGGTTCCAGCTTCAGTCCTTCCTGATGAAAGAGGTATGTACATGATTATATAAACAATGTCAACAGGTTTGTTTAGTGGGTTATATTTTTTTGTAAATATTTGTATTCCTCTGAACATTCCAAAAGCTCTCAATCAGAAGCAAATATTATAATATAACAATTAGTCAGCTATAAACAATATTTAATAAACCGGAACATTCTTTTAAAGCACATGTGAAATTACTAATGCTAATATTAATAGGAGCAAATGTTAAAGGTTATTTGACTCCCAACTGCTTACTCAGAAATTCACTGAAAATAGTCACTAAAGAGGGGTCGGGGGATGAGTGGCGGGGGAGAGGGGCAATGAATGGCCAACCATATACAGAAACAAATACCCACCACCTACCTCACCAGTAAAACAGGACCCACGTTGGACCTAGTGTCACCAACCACCCATCACCCACCACCCATCTCACCTGTAAAACATGGCCCACACTGGTCCTAGTGTCACTGACCACACATCACCCACCACCCACCTCACGTCACTGACCACCCACCACCCACCTCACCTGTAAAACAGAGCTCATGCTGGTCCTAGTGTCACCGACCACCCATCACCCACCTCACTTATATAAAAGAGCCCACACTGGTCCTAGTGTCACCGACCACCATCACCAACCACCCACCTCACCTGTAAAACAGGACCCACATTGGTCCTAGCGTCACCGACCACTCATCACCCACCTCATTTGTAAAACAGAGTCCACACTGGTCCTAGCATCACCGACCACCATCACCAACCACCCACCTCACCTGTAAAACAGGACCCACACTGGTCCTAGCGTCACCGACCACCCATCACCCGCATCACCTGTAAAACAGGGCCTACACTGGTCTGAGCGTCACTGCCCACCCATCACCGACCACCCATCACCCGCCTCACCTGTAAAACAGGGCCCACACTGATCTGAGCGTCACTGACTACCCATCACCGACCTCCCATCACCCGCCTCACCTGTAAAAGAGGACCCACACTGATCTGAGCATCACTGACCACCCATCACCCACCTCTCATCACCCGCCTCACCTGTAAAACAGGGCCCACACTGATCTGAGCATTACTGACTACCCATCACCCGCCTCACCTGTAAAACAGGGCCCACACTGATCTGAGCGTCACTGATCACCCATCACCGACCTCCCATCACCCGCCTCACCTGTAAAACAGGGCCCACACTGATCTGAGCGTCACTGACTACCCATCACCGACCACCCATCACCCGCCTCACCTGTAAAACAGGGCCCACACTGATCTGAGCATCACTGACCACCCATCACCCGCCTCACCTGTAAAACAGGACCCACACTGATCTGAGCGTCACTGACTACCCATCACCGACCTCCCATCACCCGCCTCACCTGTAAAACAGGGCCCACACTGATCTGAGCATCACTGACCACCCATCACCCACCTCCCATCACCCGCCTCACCTGTAAAACAGGACCCACACTGATCTGAGCATCACTGACCACCCATCACCCACCTCCCATCACCCGCCTCACCTGTAAAACAGGACCCACGTTGGTCCTGCCGAGCACGGCAATCTGGCCCTTGTAGATCTGAATGGCGCCATACTCGCCGGCGTGGTCCACCCGCAGTATCTGGTCGAGCATGCTGTCGGTCGGTGTCTTGGCATCTGCCGACTCGCTGCTCACCCACCGTTGGCAGACCTGGGTGGCCAGGAGGAGCGACATAGCGTCTGTTTTTGTTGCCAGTCTTTGAGTGTTCGTCTGTAGGATCCTAGAGCACATGGCTGCGCTCATCTCGAATCTGGATAACGGAAAGCAAAGTGCACTGGCTATATCATTGGGGTTTTACAGCCTCGTAACATATATGGTCATATCAGGATGGGTATCGATTCTATGACAGTGTACACTCATGTTGACTTTTAGTGCTGCCTCATTAGGATACCATACCACATGTAAAAATATACGGATTTTCGGTTCAGAATTATATATTGGCAGAGAGCATTATTATCCTCGGGCGACGGAGTGGGGACCAAGGTTATGTAATAGAAAAGCAATGGGTGCCCCACTCGCGGTGTGACATATTAGGCTATGTGAAATATATGTTAATACATACTGCCCGAGATTATGACGAGATGTTCCTATGTAAGAGACAGTTAATGTTTGGTGAAATGTTCCCTCTATGCACCAGTAAGGGTGCAAATGGAGGAGGACATTTTTAATATATATGTTTATTGTAACTGTCTGCAACTACCTGTAACCACAGGGCCGATGGGTAAGCACACCAGCCATTCTGTATACATTATGGACACCACCTACAGCTGGGGTTGAGTGACAGCTGCCCATATTGGGGCGTCGCCCCCCAGGCTGTAGAGGGTGCCTGATTGGCTGGCTGTGGGAGGCCCAGTCACCTGCACCCCTTTGCCCCACCTGACCACACAAGCCTTATTTTGATATTGATTATACTAGACTTCTGGATGGACTCTTGAAGTGAACACTCTACTCTTGATTCTTGACTGAGACACACTCTTCTCTTGGGCAGGAACCCAGACACTCTGTCTGATGCTCCACCTTTCATATACAAACTGAGCTGTGTGCAACAACCATGGGACTCCAGTTCAATGGGCTGTAGGCACTTATTCATATACATACTAAAGAGAGTAATGAGGCTCTGTGTGGACAGAAGGTAAGGAGTCAGGGTGATAGGTCGCTAGTAGGTGAACAGGAGTTGATGACAATAAAGCACAACTTCTTCACTGTCAATCTTGCGCGACTTGTCTTCCCTTTCTTGCTTATGAGTTTGTTGGAGAGGAGCATCAGGTGTGAACTGACAGACAGTTGTCAGAACGCACCTGGGAAGAGTAAGTGGTATATCTGGGGCTCAGACGGCCGGGCATCCCAGTTATATTACACACAGGTACCATGACCCGATATCCGACTGTCATATTATCCTGACATTGAGCCAACTAGTTCTTGGCCGACACTAGAATAGTAATGCTGAGCACTAGACAAGGTAGGGACAAGTATCAATTATGCAAGTTGATCCGACGAGCACGCCCTCGGGAAGTGTTATACTTATAGGATAGTCTGAGAGGTATTTTCAGTCAAATGTTATAGATTTGTTCAGAAACACCGTGATTACATTTAATCTATGTTTAAATAATATCTAGATCATATATGATATAGTAGTGGTAGCTGTATTTAGGGCGTAATTGTTATTTTTAATACATCTAATACTCTCTCTCTTCATTTTTATTTTTTATATGTGTCATCACTGGTAGACATGCAAATCCGCGTCAGCGAGTCGTTACACATCGTCCCATAGGAAAAAGTTGACTGTGCGCAGTGTTGCAGCGTGCAAACAACCCATATAAAACATTGTTTTTCTTATGTTTTATTCATATGCAGTACAAATCTTGAGTGGAAATTCAAATGTTTAAAATACAAACATACGGGAATACAATTTTCTAGCAAGATATGTGACAGTTGAGCTGAGAAAAGAATAAAAAAATACCCAACTTTCAGTGCTCGGCCATGCTAATGGGTAAATCACTGCCATTTTATATAATCTGTTTGTGTGCCACTATCTGTGATATATGCGAAATAGACGTCTAGACCTGTGGTTAATATATGTTAACGATATGCAGAGTTTGGGACAAAGAGATATGCAAATGAGATGACGTCATGGAAAGTTTAGTCAATCTTTACCTACTTAATCAGGATAAATGAAACAAATAATCTAAAAGTACATCAATGGTGACAATGGTACTAAACTGCGAAGTTTCCTTGGTATAAGCAAACGAATAGACGTGGAAGGGTGTGGCGGGAGGGCCCTAGCCCACGTCTATCCGAGGCTTATACCTCGGTAAAACAACAGTTATCCATCATCTATACCCAGGTAAGATTCGTCTAACTAATCTATTTTACCTCGGTATACAGCCTCAGGCTAGCCTCAGGCTAGGGAGAGGTTTACGTAATCTCATTTATCCTGTATTCTTATGTCACAAGTCAATAATAATTGTTAAACATACATTATCATCAATCAGCAAAATAACATTTTTGGTGAAATCGAAGTGTATTCTCACCTAATGCCGATCTAGTCTTGTAGCAGCTGTCGGGCTAGTGTGCTCGACTTTTCCAATCGTTTGTTGTAGTGGGTAGCAAACGATCGTGCTGTTTTCCATCCTGCATGGGCCAGGATCCGCTTGACAGAGATGCCAAGCAGTCGCGCCTTAGACGCCATAGCACCTCTTGTTGAGTGTGAAGCATATTTGTCCGTGTCAACGCCTGCCAATTTCAACATACTAATTGTCCATCTCGCTAGAGTATCTCGCGAAATGCCCTTGTGTGGCTTAATAAAGCTCACTAACAACTGTCTTGAAGTTCTCAAGTCCTTGGTCTTGGATATATAGGCCCTAATGGCTGATACAACACAAAGTTTTGGGTCTTCTTTGAAACTACTTACACTAATAGTAGACAAAGGGTCACCTAATCTGTTAGATTTTAACAGCTTTGACAAATCAAATGTGGCCTCATTTCTATCTATCTCTAGGCCATCTAGTGATAGGGCAACAATAGTTTGTCCCCTATGTCCTGTTACTAATAATAAGAGCAACGCTACCTTAAACCCTAATTGTTTGAGATCTAAATGCCTATTATGAGGCCACTGTCTTAGCAAATCAAACACTACCGAAACATCCCAGAAGCGACTGTACTTCGGTTTGGGTGGGTTTCGTTGATAAATCGATCTTACAATCCAATGAATAACATGGTGTTTACCAAATGTCTCATTATTTATCCGTGGAAGGATGACGGATATAAAGCACAGCGAGCAGCATTAATAGATCCAAACCCTAAGCCTTGGTCCTCTAACCCTCGGAGAAAATTACCAACTTGGGAAATAGTAGGATTCATGGGTTTGACTTTCTTAATTAAACAATAAACACCCCACTTTTTCAAATATGTGGTATACATTTTAACTGTACCTTTACGCCAAGCATCTGCGACAAGTCTTTGTTGTGTAATTTTATCTAAACCGAATTGTTCTAAATATTTATTTAAAAAAGGAATGCCAACAACGGTGTTGTGGACACGTCCCCTCTTTGTTTTAGAGGGCCTTGGTGTGTCAGATTGCCTGGTGATCTTCGGAATCGGAGGCAATCTTTGGCGGCTGCCTGTATGCCCGGTAGCCAAGGTTGCGTGTCCCAGTTGGGAACGATTAATATTGCGTGTGCTTTGTCCATCTTTATCTTTCGGCTTACCCGGCTGATCAGGCTGAATGGGGGGAAGATATAATAAAATTTATTCTCCCATGTGATAGAAAAAGCATCTATATGCCAGGCATCAGGTTCTGGATGCCATGACACATATTTGTCAATTTTACAATTGTTTCGTGAAGCAAACAAGTCAACTTCAGGTTGGCCCCACTTTTGGCACACTGTGGTGAAAATGTCTGGATTAAGGGACCATTCCAAATGGTCATGAAAATGTCGACTTTTATGATCTGCTAAGGTATTTTGCGTTCCGGGAATATATGCTACTGTTAGCCAAACTTTATTCATTTGGGCCCATTCCCAAATTTTTCTAGCCATCGCATTACATGGCCTGGACTTTGTCCCACCCATGTTTCGTACATATGCCATTGCCGTTGTATTATCCGTTAAAATACGGATGTGTTTACGTGGAACCTTAACTAAACTAGCAAGGCCTAAATAAATAGCTCGTAGCTCTAAAACATTAATGTGATCTGCATTTTCTTCTTTCAACCAACGTCCCCCTGTTGCTATGGAATCGCAATGTGCCCCCCAACCTTCTAATGAAGCATCAGTAGTCACTACTGTATTGGGTTCATTCATCCGTATAGGATTGGGGGAATTCTGAATATTATTAAACCACCAGTTAATGTCTTTCATTCCATCTTCTGAAATAAACATTTTTCTTTCAAAATTGCCTTTAGTACGAGCCAACCCTAAGTTCTTATCTATTTCTAAAGATTTTATGTGGGCTTTACCATATAGAATAGCCGGGGCGTAAGCAATAAGTATGCCAACTAGCACCGCGACCTGTCTTATCTTTGGCCTACTTAAGGCGACCAAGTGAGACGCCGTATCGTGAAACTTAGTCAGCTTGTTATCGGGGAGTGAAACAGTCATACACCGTGTGTTAATAATAAAGCCTAAACATTTAAGTTCAGTTGTGGGGACAAAAACTGACTTGTTATGATTCAAATAAAAACCTAACGTTGTCAGAAGGGAACATAAATCGTCAACAGCGTGTTGACACTCATCAAATGATTGTGAAACAATGAAAGAATCATCAATGTAAGGGAACATAGTATGACCCTTATTTGCCATGACCGAAAAAAACCGGTTTCAATAATTTAGTAAACAAGCGTGGAGCGCATGCTAAGCCATTTGGCATACATGTAAATTGAAATAGTCTATCTTCCCAAATAAATCGTAAGAATTTGCGGTGTCCTTCAAATATCGGGACAGTATAATATGCATCTTGTAAATCAACACTAGCCATCCAAGCATTCTCTGTAACCAAGTCTCTGGCAGTGTCCAGGGAAAACATTTTGAAATGTTGATATTCTACAAGTACGTTCAACTTAGTTAAATCTAAAATCATGCGAATATCGCCATTTGGCTTTGGCCTTGAAAATATATTAGAGATAAATTCTCCTGGGGTGTGAGGCACCTCTTCAATGATACCTTTAGATTCAAAAAGTGCAACTTGTTCTGATAATGCTTGTTTCTCCAAATCATTAAATCTATATGGGAAAGGTACCCGTTGTTGTAACGGGATTTCAGTAAATGGAATCTTAACACCGGTAACAATATCTAAAATGTTAACGTCAGTAGTGATTTCGTACCAAGAAGAAATACAATTAAATATGTTCCCCGCACAAAATTCGCTTACATCTGTTTGTGTAGATTCTGCCACCAACTTAGGAAGTTGGGTTTGTGTAGCAATGTCTATTTGTTGCCTGGGCGTGGGAAGGATTGTTTCGGGGCAAACTCCTTCCTGAACGGGCGGTTCCCGTCGTTCCAACCTTGCCTGTCTCCCCGACCTCTGCCTCTGGGCTGAAAGCCGTAGGACGGGCCGGACCTGCCAGCTCTGCCTCCTCGGCGAGGACGAAAATCCCCTCGGGGGCGACGAAATCTTGACGAGTCGGCTTTCTTGGCGGGCTCAAGGTTACGACCACTCTTGGCTTCCGTCTCGACCTCCTTGAAGAGGTATGGAAGTTGGCCACCAAACATTTTCCCTTTATCCAAAGGTTTGCCCTTGATGGGTTTGGGCGGCAAAAAGAGAGTATACTCCTTGCCATCGTTGTCCATGACCTTCTTAGATCTGGCTACTTCCTTCCCAGCTTGTGTGGTGACCGCTTTGAACACGTTTTCGTATCTACGGTAGCTCAAGAAGTTACTGGCAGCTGTGAGGAGGGCCACGCCCTTATCCATGCCTCTGGCCAGTGAGGAGAACTTGTTCTCAGTTTGCATCCGGTTAGCTACCGGAACGACTGAGGCGAGGACCCCTAAGACCGCTTTGTGAACGGTAAACAGAGCAGTCTCGAAGCGCTTCTTCTCCTCATTCAGATGGATCCCAGCGTCCATCTCTTTCACTATACTATCCGGGATACCTTTTATCCCGGAAATTTGCTCAGTGATTTTGTTGATCACCTCAGCTGGCTTAAAGGTGTTAAAATGTCCCTTTATAGTCTCGCGCATCATAGTCGTTGTTCTGACTTTCTTTCCCTTTTGGATCGGGCAGCGCTTCCGAATCTTGCCTCCCAGGTTGGCATAAAGGCCAGCCCTTTCCGTGTCTGAGTCCGACTCAGTAGTTGACGAGTCGGACGATGAATCGGAAGAAGAATCTTTCTTCTTCTTCTTCTTACTTTTCTTCTTTGGCTTCTTCACTTTCTTGCCCTTGGTGGCTTTGGTGTAATCATCACCCGAGGAGCTAGCCGGTCGTTTCCGCTTTTTGGCCTTAGGGCGCCGGGGCTCAGGTGCCGAATCCGTCTCTTCGAAATCAGAGACATCCTGCCAGTCTGAGTCAGCTGGCGGGAATTGTTGGTCCTTGCTGTGGAGCTCCTTCATCTTTTGCTCCACTAGCCTATTGACCTGTAAGGTCAAATCGCCTGGGAACACCTCGTCATCCTCACTCTCTCTATCTGAGAGCACATGTGCTCCCTGTAGTGGGGACGGCGGAGCTGTCCGATCCGGTGACGTATCGTAGCCGGTAGGCACGCGTCCCTCCGCAGCGGCGGGCGGCGGTTTGTTTCGCTTCGTAGCCATCGGTAGTCTGTAACCAAAAAAGGAAACTTAGTAACCGGAATCAACTCAACTGAACACCAAAGTGACGCCAGGGAACCTGGGTTGAGGATCTTATTGGTAAAGAGTAACGTATTTACACCGTTCTCAATACAGGCGTGGTAAGCTAAGTTTTCCGTAGGTTTTGGGTATCGAAACCAACCATACGTGGGGTAGGCTTCTAGAACCTCCCATCTCTCTGTCGCGTACACTTCTCTCACCCGCGGCTACTGCGCCAGCAAGTGAGAGAAAATGCTACGAAACTCGGAGAAACGCCTCATCAAAAGGGGAGTCTATAAAAGAAACCCAGGATCATCCCCAACAACACCCTCTATTAGGGTCCGAAGGAATCTCCACAGGAGATGTGACGGTGTCAACATCTCTACCCGTACAAAGCGGGTTTAATCGAACAACAGAACCAAGACAAAGGAATCCTTTGTTCTATCCGATTCAATTTTTAAAATGCTAATCTTGTCCAAACTGGACGTACGAAAGTTCTGAACTTTCCAATCTAGATGCGATAGTGCATCATAAACAAGCTTAACCAAAATAATCACGATTACTTACAGTTATTAGCTTTTTGTAGATAAATCCAACTGGAGCAACACACGAGCGTCCTCCGGTCGTGAGTTTTTTATGCTAATTGCTGGACCGGATGTGCTTACCTCTCCCTAGCCTGAGGCTAGCCTGAGGCTGTATACCGAGGTAAAATATATATAATATAGCAACTGTTTAACCAAGAGAACAGCCAGCGCACCAAGTGGTGGGTTTGATCATTTTGATTACACAGTACAGGCTGAGTGAGCTGTCTTAGTATTATAGGGCAGGTACCCCGACTTATGAAAGTGCTCACTCATGGTGACTTAATAGTGCTGTCCCACTGGAAAACTAGGCTGTCAGGCAGCCTGACCGGATATCCCACTCAGTCACATTATCTTGATACTGAGCAAACCAGTAGCCTGCACACATGTATACGCAAAAAGGAGCGAAGAATCTCAAGGTTGTTGATATCCAGATGATAAAAATAATAATCATAATAATAATCATGCTTTTTGATTTTATTCAGGCATGCTTTTTCAAAACCAAGACTTGACAGAATAAATGAGCAAATAATAGGGCTGATTGAGTAAATGAATGAATGAGATAATGAAAGAATGATAAGACGGAGGAATGAGTGAATAAATGAATGAATGAATGATTAAATGACAAAATGGGGATGAATGAGTGAATGAAAGAAGGATGGGACGGAGGAATGAGTGAATGAATACAGATTGGGTTGAAGCTCCATAATCTCACCACCTTATCTTCCTCTGCTGGCGGTGCCTGCTGTTGCTGCTGCTGCTGCTGCTCCACATAGGGTTTCTCTGCCTGGTGCTTAGCCCGCCTCAGCTCTTCCTGCAATAGCCTGTTCTTCCGGCGCAGTTCTTCGAGCTCCTGACTGAGGCCATCTGCCCCGGTGGAGGTGACCGCCTTCTGGCGCGCCATGGTGGACATGCGGTCCACCTTCCGCTCCAGCTCCTCCACCTCACCCTCCAGGCGGGCCCGGTCCTCCTTCAGCTTGCGCACCTGGCCTTCCTTGCGTGCTGACAGGTGTGAAGAGCATCCACATGCTTAGTTATTATACATCCTGCAAATGCTGATGGCTTATGTAATTCCAGGACTTTTGGCCACCCTGGCTTTTGGCCTAGGCAGCGGTTTAGTGAAAAAAAAGGGTTGGTGGGGGGAGGGGGATCATTAATTTGCAGATTGGTCAAATGTTATTTAGGGTAGTATGTTAGGGTGGTTCATTGTCAGGGTGGCTTATTGTCATGTCAGCTAATTGTTTGTTTGTTTGTTGTTTTACGTCCTAGCAACATCTAAGGTCATATCAGGACGGGTACCGACTTGTGACAGTGCACACTCATGGTGACTTTATAGTGCTGTCCCACTGGGAAACCAGGCCACTGGCACCATGACCTGGAATCCCACTCAGTCACATTATCCTGACACTGAGCACACCAGTCTTTGCCCTGTCCTAATAATGCCGAGCGCCTGGCTAAGAAGCAACAAGTATCAATTTTTAAGTCATTGGTTTGACTCGACCAGGGTTCGAACCCACGACCTACCAGCGTCAGCTAAGTCCTGTCAGCTAGTTGTCATTGAACCAGACACAGTGGCTGAATTGGTAAGAGTGCAGGCTTCCCGTGTGGAAGGTTGGGAGTTTCAAATCACAGCCGAGTCAAACTAATGACTTAGAAAATTGATACCAGTTTCTACCTAGCCTGATGATCGGCATTACTAGGATAATGCAAGGATTGGTTAGCTCAGTATCAGGATAATGCGACTGAGTGGCGAATTGGGTCATGGTGCCAGTGGCCTGGTCTCCCAGTGGGACAACATTATAAAGCTGCCAAGAGTGCATACTGTCAGAAGTTAGTACCCATCGTGATATGACCTTAGATATTGCCAGAATGTAAAACCCCAATAAACAGTTGTCATGGTAGCTAGTTTTTTTATGTTGGGTAGTTGTCATGTTGGCTCCTCATCAGCGTCACCAATTGCTAGGGTGACCAGTTGCCAGGGTGACTAATTTCCAGGTAATTAGCCAGGTAAGATTGGCAAATAATCAGTTCGCTAAGATGTAAGCCGAATGAACTATTAAGCAGTCAACATATCTACAGCGCTAACCTGGGTGTAAGTGTGGATGTCGACATGTCAGTAGATGATTATTTCTACAATACTCACATAACTCGGTCCGTACATCCTCCAGCTCTACAGTAAGACTCTGCTCCTTATCCCGGTACTTCTTGACATCCTTCCTGGACTTATCTCTCTGACCAGTCAGCTCATCCACATTGTCCTGATAGCAGTAAAAGAAAGCCAACCAGGTTAATGAGGTCAAGAGATGCAATGGCGTTGAAAGCTGGGGCTCTCAGAGACAGGACAAATATGTCAGTTGCCAATATGAGCAGCGTTCAAAATAAGAGCATGTCCGCTTGTCCAGGACAAGTGAAAATTCAGACGGACAAGTGAAAATCCCACCAGACTTGTCTGGCAGACAAGTGACAATTTTTCTTATTTCTATCACAGCATATATATATATATATATATAAGAAGTATACCGTCCATACGACCCTGAAATTAGAAGTGGAATATGACTGCACCTGCAGATCCTTGGTGGACTTTTCGACAAGGCGTTGAACATTGTACTCCACTGCATTCTTCTCCAGGTTCGCCTTCACGTCCTCCTGCGCATTGGTCACCATGTCGGCTCGCAGTTCCATCAGCGCCTTACTCAGTGCCTGTACCACAGACAAACAGCACCCAGGTGAGAAGACGCTATTTCCGACATACCAAAGTTGGTTTCCACCCAGGCACTAGTCAGACCCGATCGCGGTCATGCTAGCTAGCTAGTGTGTGTGTGTGTGTGTGTGTGTGTGTGGGGGGGGGGGGGCGGTGAATGAAGCACACTGCAACACTGCTGCACATACAGAGGAAGGAAATCTGATGTCGATTTCTTTCGTTAACAATTTTTTTTCCCAGCAGAATATGCACTTTCCAAAGTAGCGTGCTAGGATAGACAGGTTTTTGAACAATACATTTATTTAACATCTTAGATTAAGAATTCATGTGGCGATGTCCATAATAACTCAGCCTTCCGACACTTTTTCTATGCTTTTATTTTATACTTTAAAGCGGTCATGTCCTTCGAAACAAGGCTGCAGGAATAACTAACTACATTCACCCCTTACCGGAGGTGAATATTTGATCTATTATTAGCATTTGGGTCATTCTCAGAAACTGTGTACCACTTGAGGTAGTCTACTTGAAATGCATATTTCAAAGAAACCCATTATTGGTGTGTCAATATTTAGATTTCATCATTTAGCCCAATAATGTGGGAGATATTTTAGATGAAAAGTAAATATTGAGTATCAAGTATCTTATTGGGATGGATGTAGCTAAATAAATTGAAAATTACATCACTAATTTGTGACATTGTCAACAGCATTGAAAATAAAGTGTCACAAACTTAATGAAAACCTCTGAACATCACATTTCACTTCAAATGGTCATATACAATGTCTTCATGAAGTTGAAGACATTTATTTCTAAAGAAATTATAACAATTATGAAATAGTTAACCTTTTCTGGAGTCAGTAACATCGTAACATTTTGTTTCCACTGCCAAGTACTATGAAACTCTGTATCAAACACTGAGTACAGATACAGTACAGGAACTATTCTCACCATTTGAAACTCTATGCATGGACCCAGTTATGGTATCGTAAAAGAGAAATACTGAAATTGCCCCGAAACATTGAAATTTGAGCCAAACATTTGTGTAAAATTGTTGATTCCACTTGGAAATTACACAAAACCATAGCAATGAGGTTTCAAATTATTATTATGACTGTTTATAAAGCAAGTGGCATTGAAATGTCCTAAAAATGTCCAGCTTTGTGTGGAAAATATTAGATTTGAGTCAGATTGATTTCCATGCTATACTGCTATTTATTGGGCGTGAGCATCATTTGACCTACTTAAAAATGTCAGAATATTTATTTTCAATTATTCAGATGCAAAAGGACCTACACATTGAGGAAGCTTGTATATAGGACTTTGACAGCATTTTGATTTTGTGGTACTGATGTCCCAGTATTGGTACACAACTTCTGAGAACGACCCATTTACACACAAGAAGGAAATTTACCACAAAGAAAATCTATTCTGAAGTCGTCTTATACTTGCGATGTATAAGACGACTTCAGAATAGATTTTCTTTGTGGATGGCACCCAGGACATCTTCTGGCAAGATGAGTCTAACTCAGTCAGTGATGATGACTCTGAGGACATTTGACATTGACGTTGGTGATGAATATTACAGTGATACTCTTAGTCGTGAGCAGGTACTGCAGTTACTGGAGGAGTCTGATGACGAGTTCGACTTTGAAGTTGCCAGGAAGTAAATGTTAGATGTTGCTAGGACGTAGAACAACAACAAACAAACACACTTGAAGGTTTTTGAGTGACCAGTGGTGTTGTCACCTTGTTGAATTTGTCAGTATTTTATTCATTATATCTCTCACATGTGTGTATATTGGCTTCTATATATATATTATAAGTGTTTATCTGCTGGATCACACGATCTATTTCTAGTCTAAAGCTGGAGGGTGCAACATGCAAGGACGATATTTACCGGTTATCAAAATAAATTGAAGCTCGACATATAGTCGGGTTAGACCTAATTCCAGATATTTCCTTAGAAAATACCCATCGACTTATACTCGAAGTTGACTTATATTCGCGTATATATGTGCAGTATATAGCATTTATACAAATATTATTTAAGATGGAACCCGTCGCAAAATAACTTATCTGTGCTAAAATTCGAACCTGCTACCCTCATGCCGGTTATGTGGGTACAGCAGCTACAGCAACCTGGCGCTCGGCCGGCTGCTCAAGGTGGGGGATTTGGCGCGCTTTCTCCAGCGCTCAACGGTTTCTCCCTCCACTGGGCACATTTGGTTCCTAACTCTAGCTTTAATTTATTTATTAAAAAAAAAAAAAACGGTAGGTCTTTTGGGCCAGCCAGAGTGTCTACTTAATCCAGCTACATATGACTTCTGTTGTAATAACCTGTAATAACTAAATAATACGGTACACAATATTTCCCCGAGTTCAGAAGCTAGTGCTGTGCCTACCTTGTGCTGCTTCTCCTTCAGCGACAGCTGGTTCTTGAGCCGCTCCACCATGCCCTTCATGGTCCTGGTCGGTGCGCGCGCATTGGCCTCCTTCGAGGTGAGCAGCTCGGCCCCCTTCAGCTCGAGCTCCTTGTCGCGCTCGTCCAGCTCGGTCCGCGCCTCCTCCAGCTCCCGGTGCAGCTCAGCGATGGCCGCCCCGTGTTCCTCTAGTAGGCTGTTCCATGCAAAAATTAACCCAAAAAATTAATTTAAAAAATTGAATACAAGTTTTTAGTTTTTTTTACAGAGTCAAAAGATTTTTTTGTTAAATGTATTTAAAAATTCATTTTTATTTCTTTTTGTTATTTATATGCCTATCACCATTTTGAGCCGGTAATGTCGCCAAGATGAAAATGATTTCGCAGAAAAGAAAGTGGAAATGACGCCGAGGTAGGCTGTTAAATTTGGTTTTTAAGTTGCATAGTCCGATGGTTAGGACCGGGCGCGGTGGCCGAATCGGTAGAGCGCGGGCCATGCGCATGGGAGATCGGGAGTTCGGATCCCAGCCGAGTCAAGCCAATGACTTATAAAATTGATACTTGTCGCTTCTTAGCCAGGTGCTTGGCATTAATAGGATAGGGTAAGGACTTTTTTGCTCAGTGTCAGGATAATGTGACTGGGTGGGATATCGGGTCATGGTACTCGCGGCCTGATTTCCCAGATTGGGGCAGCACTATAAAGTTGCCATGAGTGTGCACTGTCACAAGTCGGTACCCATCCTGATATGATCTTTGATATTGCTAGGACATAAAACAACAACAAACAAACAAACAAATCCTTTGTTTCTTATTTTACACTTGACCTACCACTCCTTCTCTTCATGGTGCGCACGGACCTCCTCTTCGTACATCCGGTTCTGGTCCTGCGTCTGCTGACGCGACTTGGCAAGCTTCTCGCGCAGTGCGACAGCAGCGTTGTCCTGCTCAGCAACCAAATCCTCCAGCTCGTTGAGGCGCTTCAGCTGTAAGCCAGATGTCAGTGACAGCATAACAAAACTATGCTATTGTAGAACTTGAACAAATAACAATTTCCTGGTATATTAGTTAACTACACTACCTTCGAAAAGTTACAAACAAGACTGAACAAATAGCAATTTCCTGGTACATTAGTTAATTACGCTAGTTTCAAAGGGTTACAAACAAAATTGGTACATTAGTTATCTACGCAGCATTTAAAGGGTTTGATACTGCATGTAAGTACATGAATCCATGACACAATATCCATATAATATTCCTATCATTACTTTGTTTTTTACTAACTGTGAAGAGACGCATCAGTAGCTCATCATAATCATTAGTTAAAAATGTAGCTTAAGTTTAATGATTTGTTATTGTCATCACTTGTTCATTCACATCATGGAGACCAGCTAGATAAGCATCGCTTTTCTGGGATCCTTTCTGTCTGTAAGGAATTTGTATGCATTTATTGTATCACCTCAATTTATTGTAAACATACCTTGCAGAGAGTTAAAATAAAAGAATTGAATTGAATTGAATTGAATTGAATCAAAGTTGAACAAATAGCAATTTCTTGGTATGTTAGTTAACTACGTTACCACCAAAGGGTTAGGATCAAATTTGAACAAATAGCAATTTCTTTGTACTTTAGTTAACCATGTTACCTTCAAAGGGTTAGAATCAAAGTTGAACAAATAGCAATTTCCTGGTACATTAGATAACTAATCTACCTTCAAAGTGTTCAAATCAAAGTTGAACAAATACCAATTTCCTGGTACATTAGATAACTAGGCTACCTTCGAAGGGTTATAAACAAAACTGAACAAATAGCAATTCAAATTCCATGTTTCATTACTTAACTATGCAATCCATAAATGGTTAAAAATGAAACTGAAAAAATATTATGAACACCACTACCACATGGTGGCGGTCTCTCGACTACGCTGACCCTTGTCAATAAGAAGTAACAACAGGGGGCAGCACGCTAGCAGGAACAGTCCTGATGGTGGACTGTTCCACCCATGGTTAGCGGCCATGCCTAGTGGGAGGTTACTTTTGAACCAGGTGGGCAGCAACAGGTCACTTTTATTCTCAGCGTGGCGGAATGAACCATCGGACCACCCAATCCTTGAAGCAACTTTTGTGTTCCTTCTTGATAGTTGTCAACAATTTAATAAAGAAATTTAAACAATTTTTTTTTAAAAAAATTCACAATTTCTCAAAATCCTATCACCCCACCTCTGTTTCCGGTAAAACCACCAACATCCTGCAACATTCTCCACAATTTCCCTGAAAACCTTACTGCATCAAGCCTCGCTATCGCTTCCCGTTCCGGTGTAGGGTCCGTACACATGTGAAGATATGGAATTCAAGGCTACTTCAAGGCTTTTCAAGGCTCTTTTGATAGGCATTCAAGACTATTTTCATTTGAATGCAGGAAAAAACAACAATGACAAATGCCGATTTCAGACTAATTTAGATCAGAGGGGACAGTTTAATGGAATTCAAGGCTTTTCAAGACTAATTACCCAAAACAGGTTAGATTCAATGCTTTTCAAGGCCTTGAAATGGGGCAAATGAAGTTCAAGACTTTTCGAGACTTTCCAGGCTCCATACACACCCTGACGGTGTCTCCGCGTGAACAAGCTCAACACTCGACCTTAACCTACCTGCTGGTTGGTGGCCACTGGCGCCGCCTGGCGGTTCAGCGACTCAATGGCGTTCTTCTTGAACTTGCTGAAGGCGGCGTTGCTGTTGATGTTGAGCTTGGTCTGCAGCAGTTGCAGCTCCTCCTCATGGTGCTTCATCTGTTGCTGCATGTCGTCACGCGCTTGCTTCAGCAGCTCCTGATACTTCTTTATCGTCTCCTCTTTCTGAGCAATACGCGCCTGTGAGAAAAGTCAAAAGTGCACATGTGCCAGCTTAGGTTTTATTGGGGTTTGCGATGGGGGTTGGAGTGGAGGGGGAGGGAGCACAAGAGGGAGAAGTGGTGGTCTGGGGAGGGGGAGGGGAAGAAGGAGCGGAAAAGGAGAGGAGGGGGAAGAGGAGGAGAAGGCAGAGATGGAGATGGAAGAGGAAGATGAGGTAGAAAGAGGAGGCGGAAGAAGAGAAGGAAGAGGAGGTAAAGATGGAGGATGAGGATACTATTTTGAACCCACACTTCTTGCCATTCCAAGACTAGCGTACTATTTTGAACCCACACTTCTTGCCATTCCAAGACTAGCGTACTATTTTGAACCCACACTTCTTGCCATTCCAAGACTAGTGTACTGTTTTGAACTCACACGTCTTGCCATTCCAAGACTAGCGTACTATTTCGAACCAACACTTCTTAGCTTACCGGGGCTAGTGTGCTCACTATTACATTAGCTAGGCTGCCTGATGTAGAGGATCATGAGGATGAGGAGGTAGAGATGGAGATGGATCAGGAGGTAGAACTAGAGGAGGAGAAGGAGGAGGAGAAGGAGGAGGAGCAGGAGGAGGTAAAGATGGAAAATTTCCGCGAAAACGCGGATTCACCCCCATAGGATTAGCACTGTTAGGAAATCATGGGAACCTGCCGGAAGTCAGGTTTCAACTGTCCTTGTTGTGACTGTATTATCACCCATACCTAACACTTTCTTGTTTGGGGTTTATGTTCACACAACATCTAAGGTCATATACATCCTGATTGCCATTTTGTTTAACATTAATCGGTAAATATAAAAATATCTCGGAAATCCGCGAAATCGCGGAGATCTTTCATCCCTACCTTCCCCTCCTCTCGGGTCTCCCCCCCCCCCCATCCCCCCGCCTCTCTCCTTTTTCTCTCCTCCCCTCCCTTCCCCACCCTCCCCCTGCACCCCTCCCTCCTCTCCCTTAATCGTTCATCCCTGCCTTCCCCTCCTCTCGGTCTCCCCCTCACCCTCCCTTTCCTCCCCTCCCCTGTACCCTCCTTTCCCCTCTCCACCACTTCCTCTCCCCTCCACCCCCTCGCTCCACCCACCTCTCCCTTCCTTCCCCATCCCTCCACCGATCCCTTCCCCACCACTTCCACCTCCACCTTCCACCCTCCCCTTCCACCTTCCACCCTCCTCCCACCCCTTCCCCACCCTCCTACACCCTCCCCCCACCAACCCTCCCACATTGCCCTTCCCTCCACCCCACCTTACCCACCTGCAGGCTTCCGACCGTCGACTGTGCGACCCGCACGGCCTGTTTCGCCTCCAGGTCCTCGGCGGGCGGGGAGTGGGCAGCAGTGGCCGTGGCCGTCGCCAGGATGCGGTCCCGCTCCGCCGTGGCTGGCAGCCGCAGTCGGATCTCGGTGATGATGCGGTCACGGTTGATCACCTCCTGTTCCAGCTCACGGATCTGCTTCTCAGTGTCTTTCATTTTCTGTGACAAAAGAGAGCTGATTAACAATAATTTTTAAAGACTGATTTTATGTATGTGCATTATATCAAATAGTCCTCGTTAGTTGGCGGTTGGTTACTCTATAATGCGGCTGTCACACATCACTGGATTGGGGGAAACGGACAGAAACCAAACAAAGTCCGTTTTGTGTCCGGACAAGTTTTGAACATGCACAAAACTAGGAACGGATGCCACCGGACTGACGTCTATGGTTCTTGTCCGGTTTGAGTTTGTTTCGTCCGTTAGCTATCCGTTCATGTCCGTTTCATGTCCGTTTCATGTCTGTTCATCTAGCGACCATTGACTCGATAGCGCAACATTTTGACACATTTTAATACATTTTGATACTTATCACCACCGGACTAGACAATTCTGTCCGTTGTTCAATCCGGTGATGTGTGACAGCCGCTTTAACAAACTAATACCATTTGTAGTCTTTATTTATCCCACTTAGTGTGAGTATTCATGTCTTATTTAACGGGTGTATTAACGTTTGTTTGCTACTTTTATTCTGAAATCTAAAAAATTCTGAATTCCGAAACACAACTGGCCTAATTGATTTCGGAGAAGAGATTATCGACTTGTACATATATTTAGATTGCTTTAATTAATTATCTACTGCTACAATAAGGTGTATGTTTAGATGAATAAGCATATTTACCAGGAGAAAAAAAAAGAAAAAAATCAACCTCCCCACATCTACTGTACATGGAGCATTCCACCTGGGGAGGTGAACAAATTTTGTTTTATTTAACGACGCCTCTAGAGCACATTGATTTTTATCATCGGCTATTGAATGTCAAACATTTGGTCATTCTAACATTTCTTTGGAGGAAACCCGCTGACGCCACATAGGCTACTCATTCCGAAAAGCAGCAAGGGGTCTTTTATATGCACTTTCCCACAGACAGGACAGCACATATCACAGCCTTTGATGAACCAGTTGTGGACCACTGGTTGGAACGGAAAATAGCCCAAACCTGGGGAGGCGAGTAGCAGTTCACCTGGGGAGGTGAGTGTGCCTCACTACACTTACTGTAATACACGTGTGAACCCTGAGCTACGTAATGTAACTGACTTTATTAGGAACGTTATCCCAGCATGCATCGGTCGTGACCCATGCATGACCTTTGACCCAACATATACATAACATCTCCGTTTCAATATCCTTAATTAACTTAACTGCAAAACACATACACATAACACTTACATTCTTGTAGACTTCCGCCTCGCCCTTGGCATCCATGATGAGCTTGACGTTCGCCTTAATGGTGGTGATGGCATGTTCCAGCTGACGTGACACTGGCCAGCCGGGGTCCGGGAGCGAGTTGACCGCCTCCTCAAAGCGGTTTGCTGCACCAGCAATCTCCATCTGCATGCGCTCCATATTGTGGATGATGCGCTCCAGCTCCAGCTCGCGTTGTTCCCACTCCAGCTCCCGCTCCTCGAAGTCCTAGTGAAAAATGGCCGCCATTTGTAGTGCGCTGAAGCCTTTTTAAAAGGCATATATTTATCTTAGGAAATCATTATTTGGAGTTGTAACTTGTATAGTTAAACCCATGTCTTTATACTCGCTACAATCAGTGATTCTCAACATTTTCTCTATAGAAATACAGTAACTTAGACCCTTATACCTAATGCATTACGCGTATTATAATTACTGTTTAAGCCTGTAATATTATCAGCATTGTTATTATTATCATTATCATTTTGTGGTGTTCTCTGTGGCGGAGTGGTTAGAGTGTTTGACTTTTTTCTAGGTCAGACTCCTAATCCGAAGGTCGGTGGTTCGATTCCCTGTGCCCCCACCTCTGCCAATTTGGATTTCCACCGCTGTGTATAACTTACAGCGTCATCAAAGGCCAGTTGCTCTCATACCATGTCTATGTGGTGTGGGAGGTTAAAAATCCCTTGGGTCGGTAAAAATGTAGGCTCGGGCTTTCTCTCGACAAACTGTCTAATGGTGAAAACAAGTCTATTCAGACTTATCATGATAGGCAGTATAAATCTTCAAGAAAGAAAATAAGAAATTAATCGTATTATCATTCTTGTCATTTATTTTATTATCATTCTTATTTTCATCATTCTTATTATTATTATTTTTATCATTCTTCTATTTTTCATCTTATTACTATCATCATTATTATCCTAATTATTATTATTATTATCATCATCATTATCATCATAATTATACTAACTATATATTGAACTATTACAAATCAACCTTGGTGATGACGACTAATTTTAAATAATGTAACTTACACCCTTACACCATTATCTGTATTATAATTACTGTTTAAGCCTGGAATATAAAGATGACCTTACCTTCGCCAGTCTGACCTTCTCCTCCTCCAGGGAGAGCACCTCATTCTCGTGCTTTGTGAGAACCTGCTCCAGGAACTGGATCTAATGGAGGAAAAGGACACATTCTTTTATGTATCTGTCATAGGGATGATGAAATGGGAAATATTGCGTCTAGCCCAGGTTTTGAACCCACACTTCTTACCATTCTGAGACTAGCATACTATTTCAAACCCACACTTCTTCCCATTATGAGACTAGCATACTATTTCAAACCCACACTTCTTCCCATTACGAGACTAGCGTACTATTTCGAACCCACACTTCTTCCCATTCTGAGACTAGCATACTATTATGAACCCACACTTCTTCCCATTCTGAGACTAGCGTACTATTATGAACCCAAACTTCTTCCCATTCTGAGACTAGCGTACTATTATGAACCCACACTTCTTCCCATTCTGAGACTAGCGTACTATTGCAAACCCACACTTCTTCCCATTCTGCGACTAGCGTACTATTTCGAACCCACACTTCTTCCCATTCCGAGACTAGCATACTATTTCGGACCCACACTTCTTGCCTTTCCGTGGCTAGTGTGCTAACCATTACATTCCCTAGGCTCCCTGATGTAACCACCCTATCCACGCCTACCTGTCTATGTGATACCTTGCCTGAGAGGTCAGTGCAGACTACTACACCTGTCCCCCTGGAATTTTAAATTTTAAATCGGCCCATAAAAGGATGCTTAAATCAGGCCCTTGAACAAACACCATAGTGTGGATCTGTGCCCTGCCTTCCCCCCCCCCCTCCTTGTCCTCCCCCACCCCCCCTTACTCAATTACTTACCTCAACTATACCATAATAATAGCAGCACAGTTATTACAGCGACCCACCATCTTAGCCCATAACACTGAACGTATTATGTCTAACCCACTAACACACTATGATCATCATCATGCTGTTGGTCGCGATGCGACAAAGACTGTTTTCATTACTATGCAATCTACTAATATGCCCTATCTAAGTATCCGCTTATCTAGTACCTATTTACAATGTAATGTAAACGGCCGGAAGACCAGTGCCTCGGCCTGAAAAAATTTATATTCTGATGAATAAACTGTTTTACCAACAACAAAAAAGATAAGAAAAAAAGGTTTACATCCATAATCATCTTAGCAGCAATATATACACAGTAAAACCTCTCTAAATCGACTGACCATGGGACCGACTTTAAATGGTCCATTTAGGGACGTGGTCGGTTTAGGGAGTTTCTTTTATTCTTACAATGGTATTGTACAGGCGATTGTTTGGGACCCCCAAAAAAAGCGATCGATATAGGGAGTGGTCGATCTGTGGAGGTAGTCAGTTAGAAATTTGACTGTATATATATATATATATAACACCATTTTGGTCGCAAGGATTTTACTGCAGTAGCTGCAACAACCTCAGTGACCACTGAGGACCACTTTGCAACTACTTGCAACCATTTTTGCTACCACTTGCGATCTGTTTGCGACCAACCCTTTTTTGTGGTCGCAAGCAGTAATGTGACTGGGGTATCACTGGCTGAAACACGCACTCGGGTACGTACACATGTGAAGATATGGAATTCAAGTTTATTTCAAGGCAGTTTTTGATAGGAATTCAAGACTATTTTCATTTGGATTTCAGGAAGATAAAAAACCAATGGCGAATGCCGATTTCGGACTAATATAGATCAATTGGGACAGTTTAACTAAATTATAGGCTTTTCAAGACTAATTACACAAAATAGGTTAAATTCAAGCCTTTTCGAGGCATTGAAATGGGGCAAATGAAATTCAAGACTTTTCAAGACTTTCCAGGCTCCGTACGGACCCTGGCACACAAAAACCATAACCACCATCTCAAGCACGAAAGCGAACAGACATACCTGATACTGCTGTCGCTCGATCTTGCGCTTGTGGCGGAGCTCCTCCAGCCGCAGCTGCTCCATACGACTGTGCCAGTCTGCTACCTTCTGCGCGCCCCTGCCGTCCTGGATGGTGTCGATGAGCTCCT